>JAIGNY010002471.1:1405000-1507500 GCA_020152595.1 Chiridota heheva | reverse complement strand
GGGATATTTTAGGAGTGAATATTTATGCTTGATGGACTATATAAAAGGTATTAAGTAATTTCCATATTCTAAAGAGTTTTATCAATTTCAAGATCATAAGCTTGAAGATCATTGAGCCAACAAGGTTTCAGATATGCCATAAAGTTTATTTATTTAATTACGTCTTTGAAATAAGTGAAAAGAGCTGAAAAACAATAATATTACTTGATGATATTTACCTACGAAAGTAAATGTTTTTTTGTAATATCATGTGAAAATGCTGATGGGAAACATACTAAATTGTGATGGTACAATGTTTGCCATCTCAACACAGGTTTATACTTGTAAGAAATCTGAGATTAAAACTTTTCATTTTTCATAGGTCTTGTAATGTCTGAAGCCTTTGTGGAGGAAAGAATCTCTACAGATAGTTTGAAATCCAAAGCAATATTTTACTCACTAGAAACAGAGGCATAGCCCATGACCTTTTATGTTTGTTTTAGGGACAATTTCTTATTCTTTATTGGTATTGGAAGTATTTTGAAATGTTAAGTGTGTAACTTTTAGTAGATTAACATCTAACCTGTATGCTAATGCATTGACAGTGCAATGTCTGGCATGCCTCTAAACGTGTCAATGACTTCATGTACCTGGGGTCTTACATAATGAACTCAACAAAGGATTTCAGGACACATATGGGTCAAGCCTGGGTTGCCTGCAACAAGATGGACAAAATCTGGAGGAGCAGCCTACTGAACAGCATCAAGCTAAAAGTCTTCGCAGCTGCAATCGAACTTATACTGTTGTATGGCTCAGAAACATAGACACTTAAAGCAAGAGAGATGAAACGGCTTGATGGATGTTTCACAAATCAGGTCAGGAGAGTCCAGAACATCTCATGGAAGCAGCACTGTACTCTGCCACAAGCTCTCCCTTATATCCATCCGTCTTGCACAATGAAGAGCTCATGTTTGCTGGCCACTCACACAGCATTAAAGGAGAACTACTACCTGATCTCCTCTAGCCCTCACACAGCAAGAAACTGACGTACCTGCATAATCTCAAGAGACGCTGGAATCAAGGTAGATCTCCCTGTGGCTATGACCGATCATGAAGTCTGAGAACAAGTTGTGAAGAACATCTCGGCCACTGCTGCAAGATGATGTTGATGATGTCATTAAATGGCTGCTATAGTCTGTATTGCATGTAGAGTATGATGTAGGGCATATGGTGGGATGTTATCACACTAGTATTTATCAGGTTGCCGTATATGCATTTGTATTGTTTTGTTGTTTGTAGTGCGCTTGTGTTATAACACCCTTTTTAGTTATTTTAATGTATTAAAATAAATTATTATTATTATTATTATAAATTATTTTTATTATGGTGGTGGATATTGATTTAGAGGTGTTCAATGATTTTACAAAATGGTGCTGAGCAATTGAATATTTATGCAGAATGACTTATCTTTGTCTATAAATGTAATTCATCATGCAAGCAAACCCAACCATATAGGAGTATAAACTGCCTCACTTTGAAAAATCTGATTTTATAAATGAAAGGAAGTGTAATCAACTATAACTATTTTTCTAGACAATACAGGAGCAGAATAATGCTCTCTGTTACTTATGATATTCTGTGTTCTTTTGATAGGCTGTAGCTAACTCAATGTAATGAGTGGAGGGTGAAAATGATGAACTTCAATTCTGCTCATTTTAGAGTAGGAAAACAGTGGAACTTTCTGTGACTTTATCCGGGGAAACATTTGCATCCTACTTCCCCCTCCCTAAATGTTCTTGGATTACCTTATACAGGGTTCTTACACATTCAGGAATGTAAAATTCCTTGACTTTACCAGGGCTTTCAAGTTTCAAGCACCTCGACAGAAAAATTCCAGGACCTTTCAAACTGTTATAATGCTAAAATACATGATGCTATAATACATGATTACATGGTCCTTTTATTCATATTCTTTTTGATAGTTGCTGAGTACTGATAGTATATGGAATTTAGTGCTTCTTTTCTGTCAGTCCCACTTTATTTTATTGTTCACTTGAATGCCCAGTTATTGTTATTTTATATTATCTGCATTTTCATTATTTCAATGAAGATATGTGGGAAAAGTTTTAAAACAATAACTCGACCACAGTTCCAGTATAAGTCAATATTAATTTATGCATTTATTCATGACAAGGAAAATGCAAAATAGCAAATGTATCAAAGCTCTGAAGATAAAGGAAAAGGAGCTTTGGTATGGGTGGTAAAAAAGCTTTGTCTAAAGGTACTATTGCAATGAGTACAATTATTGATGAACATGTATTAATAGTCAGTATCTACACTAAGTGTTTCACTAGTGACTGCCATATATTTTGAAGTTAACTTGTATATGTTATAGAAGGAAATATATTTTAGTTAAACTAATTTAAATATCATTGTCTCGTACATTTTTCATATTTAAATTTATATTTTTCTTACATGAAAGTGGACAATCAGGGGAACAAAGTGGGGAAGGAATTGTTCTGTCTTATTCTTTTTGGGAGATATTTGAGTTTTAATTAGCATTAAAATCTTGTAGAAACTGAGTGAAATTAAAGTTAAAGTGACATCACATTCTTTGAAAGTGATTGTGTATTCACTGAAATTTTCTATTAAATGTAATAAGTATTTTGTTTTCTCCTTCCTTTTCCCTCTCCCATTCCTCTCTCCTATCACTTGCACCTTCGATTTTTAACACCCTTCTGGCACATTTGACCCTTGATTGTCGCAGTTCCATTAAACATCAACAAACCAAACGACAACCATTTGATATGTCAAAAGAGTCGAGTAAAGTGATTGTAATTTACTAAATGAAGAAAGTAAAAGAAGTGAAAGTACAGTAAACAATTGTTAAGTAATTTAAGCGGCGTTCAACAAATTATGTCTGACTGCAACCATAAATACTTGATCAACCATGACATTCACTTGATTTTCAGCAAAGTTTGCATTGCATGTATATAATAAACCTTATTACTTTCAGGACAACCACAAGTTCATATTATCCTGCCGGGCCGGTGGGCAAATTGATTTGTAGATCCCTGAATTTAAGGTAAAATTCAATATCTCCTGGATAAAACAAAATGTAACAGCACTTTTGCCGCCATTGTATTTAGCATATCTTCAGTAAAGGAAAATCGTTTTACCAGGTGTGTACTTGATGTGTTAGAATTTTAGCCTTGATCAACCCCTGCATGGAATAAGATTTCTATATCTTTCTTCACCAGTTTTCCCTGTTAACATTCTCTACATAATGGGCCCACTCATTATACAAATGTCTGAGATTAAATTTATCATGATAAACCATTAGGATGCAACAGGACTTCATATTTCCCAAACTGTAAACAGAAACGACAGAGACTGCAAATTTAAGTTAAAAATCTATTGCAGCGTAAAATTTCAATGTACAGACAGTGTAAAATTTATTTTCATAATTATAAAATTTATTTTAATATAAATGCATTATTATTATCATTAAAATATTTATTTAGTTCAGGAATGTTACATCTTCAATATACTGATATATATATATCATTTTGTATTAGTAGTTTTAGTTTGTAAACACAATAAAAACAAAAAAAATAGGTATAGGAAGAAGTCTAGCTAACTTTGACAGGTTCAATGTCAGCCAAGTAAACTTACTGTACATGGTGAATCTCGTCCAGAGTAAATCTTGTCCAAAGAAAATTGCTTGACATGTCACAAATAAATCTACTACATAATAGTGAAGTAATTCACACAACAGTTACTGATTGGCTTGTCAGTATTTGTGTAACATTTTGAAACGATGAATTACATTGTATAATTATCTCCATGTTAACACAACAATTCCTTTGTCCTGGTAGGGTAAATTAATTAGTTGTTAGCAGGTACAACCTTAACTCGAAGAAAACATCTGGAAAAAGTTCAGTAAAACCTTGGAGGATTAAAGAAACATGTGTTTACATAAGAAAATAATTTGCATACTAAGACAGAAATACAAAAAGCTATAAAATGGTAATTTGTATTCGATTTCGGTGGGATTTTTTGTGTGATACACTTGTAATGGCTTTGGAAGCAAGCTATTACTGTGTCCACCTGTCCACTTGAATATTAAATAGGTCATTAATTCTTTGAATAGTAAATACGAACTATTTCTCTGACTGACAACTGCTTTGAATATCTAACAACACCAGACATGGAGAAAAAAATAAATATAAATAACCTTTGGTCTA
The DNA here is from genome assembly GCA_020152595.1 of Chiridota heheva. Lineage (NCBI taxonomy): Eukaryota > Metazoa > Echinodermata > Holothuroidea > Apodida > Chiridotidae > Chiridota > Chiridota heheva. Next base: position 1,503,274 of record JAIGNY010002471.1, on the reverse strand, counting down.
CTTTAATCTTAAATTGGCATCTCAATACTCTTGACAGAACGAAGGCTTTTAATGCACACACACACACATATCTGTACCTCCACTTGTTTTGAAAGGTCATTGTGTCAAAGGCTCAGATTAAGAAATCAAAATGTTAGCAAACAACAATGGTTATAGAAATAGGTATAGTTGTTTACTCAATAATATTAATAGCTATAATAGCAACAACAATAATCTTATGTAGCACCAAATCCTGCGCTTAAGAAATCAAACAGCTCAGGGAGCTTTATAATATGGACAAGGAATAAAGCAGTTTGTTAAGTAACAAGCTTTCTCAAAAAGAAGTTTCTTTACAGTCTTTCTAAATGCGTTGAGGTCCTGTTGATATCGAGCATTATTAGGTAAGTTGTTCCATAACTGAGCGGCTGCATAATCAAACTTTTGTTCGCCGTACCTAGCTGACTTTACACATGGTTTAACAAGACAGAGCTTTTTCAGAAGAGCGAAGTTGTCTTATTGGGTAATAAGGTACAAGCAAATTTGATAGATACATTGGTGAATTGGAAAACAAAGCCCTAAACATTAAAACGAGAATTTTGAATTCAATATGATGGGTAAGAAAAGGGAAGATTTTGAAGCACTGGTGTAATATGAGAACGATGACTGCTTTATATGAGAATCCCGGCTACAGAATTTTGGATGCGTTGTAGCTTCTGCAGCTCATAGGGTGGAAGATGGTATAAGAAAGAGTTTGTAATTTGAGTTTTTACAGGCACCAGGGCTTTTCATTTGTAGGTTGTGTATACAAAACGTCATTTTCAAAATACTTCAATACTGTACCTAAAACTTGTTCAAAAAATCTACTTTTTAACTAATTTTTTATTTAAGCACCAGAAATTTGTCATTGGTTAATATATACATGTACACCATGCATATCAACAAAAAAGAAGAATTGCCAATATGTTACACTGCTGTTGATAGGAAATCCACCAAGTATGGTGTCGAATGTACATTCCAAACAAAGTAAGAAAACACAATTTAAAGATTAAGATATAATCTTAAATCTAAGTATTCATAACAAATATACGGCAAACTCACAGAGTATCACTTAGTTTCATGTTTCAAATTATGAGCTACAATTTTAGGGTATGGGAAACCAAACAAAGCTAATAACAAACTTATAGACAGTGGCCAAAATAATGTTTGTTCTTATCAAATACATCTGTAATACATGTCATGTCGCAAACAAAATGATTGTTTATCAAGTATTAAACCAACTACAAACGTCAAAAAAAAAAATATGTTGCATATGTTCAAGTAAAATGAAAAGTATGATCACTAATCAATTGTACTCCGTTTCTGTATGGAAATAATTTCCATTGCACTTTTACAGGAACTAATTACAGGACAACAGTAAGCCCATATTCTTGATATCATTAAAATCTTGTATGAAATTCTGCAACCCAATTTACAAAGCCTTTCATCAAAGCTAAAACACATGTTCAGATGAGAGTATTTGAACAGTACAGCTTCCTGTGAATAACAATACATAGGACAGTACACACTCGTTGTGCTATATTCCAAACTTGTTCATTCTTAAACCACATGTATCGTCCTCCAAACAAGAAAGTATATAGAATTACCTTGTTAACTGAATCATATTTACACGGCTTTAAAACCAGAGTGATGTATTTGTCAGGTTTTCTCTCAATTGAATGTATTTAGCATTCACAAAACAAGGGGTATACACTCATGGTGAGTTCATCCTCTTGTTTTTTGCTGTAAATAGTATTCTGTAAGATTAATTTGTAGTCTGTGTCAACTTGAGATAGACCACCCCACAGTTTTCTAATTAAAAAAGTGAAAATATCAGCAAAATTAAACCAAATTGGGTATAAAAACTCAATTTCACAAACATTTGCACATTTAGGGAGTCAAATTTTGTAGCAAAATTCACAAGGAAAACATGTTCTTTAGGACCAGTTTCAATAAAAAGAAAGCCTGGAGTGACTATTTTAAAATACAAAACAACTACTTTCTGTATGAAATGTGTAAATTTCCATACATTGTCATGTTTATTTGACCCAGAACCCACCAATATATTAAAATCTTGTTAGTTAAATGTTTGAAAATGTTCATTTATATAATTTATTGTATTCCATTATAAAAGTTTGGATTTCTAAAATATTCAAAAAATTTTATAACTTAGATACATAATGAATACTGTCATTGGAATTTTCTTATAAAGTAATCGATACATACAAATGCTGAATTTTGAAAATTAAAAATATCATATGTAGAAAAGTCAATGCTTGAAAATCCCTTTTTAATATTCCAATGTTTCTTTTCATTAATAATAACAAAAGTTTGAATTTCTAAATATATATATATAAATTTTAAAGAAATTTAATCACTCCCTCTTTTACTCCAAATGCTTCTCATAATCCATTCCTTTGTACTTCATTTCATTTCTGATTTACCACTTTGACCTAAATCTTATTGCCATGTTTTAATACCTTTCCCACATTTCCATATTTACCATTCTCAATACACCTTGCTTGGCAAATGTAATATCTTGATGAATATCAAGACATTAATGGCACTGGAAAAGTCTCTGAAATTATGACCATTCTCAAAGTTATGACATCTTTAAGATGAATTCCAATTACACTAGTTAGCATCACCAACCATTTAAAGAAAATATTCAAACTTAACACCATTTACACAATTCTTCAAGATAAGCAAACATGTAAAAATAATTAAAAGTGCATCCAGGCATTGTAGTCATGAAATGCCATGGTATTAAACATTGGAATTACTTTTTCCAAACTCATATTCAAGTTGAAAGTATGGAACTTTTAAAACAAATTTTAAGTTTAACATGATTATTTTTAGATATAATACTTTTTACTTCAATAATATCAAATAAATGTCTAAAAAATTGTTAAACTACTTTATCACAATTAGTTTGTACATCTAAAACAATGATTGATATTTGAAGCGGGTTACAACACATCAAGTTTTTTTATAAAAATATTCCCCACATTAATGTTTTCATTCATCTTTCTCAAGAAGTGATGTTTATAATATTAACATTTTACTTCAATTGTACACAATTTGCATTACTTCCGAAGTTTTTTCGGTGTCAAATTGTTGCAATTATAAAAACAGAGATAACAATATCAACCAGAACCAAAAGGTTTTGTGGTTCCGATGCTTTTTTTTCATGCTGATTGATTTTGTATTTAACTGTTATGTTATTGCGTATCATGAAATATTTGAGATATCCTGTTAACAAGCCCTTTTAGAAAAATCATATTAAACCCCGCCTACTATGCATATTAATGAAATTCAATCTTTTAATCAAATAAACACGTATAAACTAGCTAAAATCATAAATATGAAACAAAACAGACATGTGATTGTTGAAATATGAAGATTTCAAGATTTTCACATTAGGCCCCGCCCACTAATTAACATGTATGACATCACCAAAACCAATAGGGCACTTCTACAGACCATTTGACTATCTGTGTACACATAGTCCATGAAGTTTTTTTTTTTTTTTTTAATATAAAGTCCCGCCTACTCATTAATATGCATGACATCACTACCAAAAACAATAGGGCACATCTACAGACCATGGGCTATCTGTATACAAAATATGACATGAATTCAGTTTACTGATCTTGAGATATACCATGCTTACAAGCTCTTTTTAAAAAAATTAGTTAAGCCCCGCCCACTATGCATATTATTAAAATTCAACATTTTTGTACCATGAGCATGTACACTTTAGCTAACAGCATAATCACACTCAACATGAAACAAAGTAAACATACGGTTGTAAAATTATGAGCATTTCAAGATATTTACATTAAGCCCCGTCTCCTCATTAATATGCACAACATCGCCACCAGAAACAATAGGGCACATCTACAGACCATGAGCTATCTGTGTACCACATATAACAAGAATTTGGTGCATCCTTCTTGAGATATCAGGTTTAGGAGCTTGCTGTCACAGATGCACATACATACATACACCAGGTTCCTTATGCCATTCGCATCGGAACCAAAAAGCTGCCAAAATAGTGATATTAAACTGTAACCCAAATCCGTGTATTGAGCATTACCTATGGTACTTCAAATTTGTGCTATACAGTGACAATCAAGAGAATACTTCCATAGTTATCATAACTTAAGCAATCATTACGTTCAATTTATTTAATGAAAGATAATCCCAAATTGCTGTAGCTTTCACCAATAAATTATGTCCAAATTTACATTAGGCTTTTTGGAAATTTGAGTCACATAACATTAAGAACACACTCGTATCATTGATTATATTTCTATTCCTATTGATGTTTAACGGCACCTCGACAGCCAGATGTAAATGCAATCAAATCTTTTAACCACATGGATCTGTCTACTTGGAGAGTGTTTAATGGAGATGTTCAAAGGTCAGACCTTGGAAGTACGAATATAAACAACGATGTCTGGCACTCTGATTAATGTTGATACAATAAACATTGTTCTTCCTGCTTGTCCATCACTAATGGATAGGGAGGAAATGGGCTGACAATTCGTCACTTCAATTTTGTCACTGATACATCAGTATCTCACACATCAAAAGTTGTATGGATGATCTAATTCGATTTATTTATTTAGTACTTGTATTTTTGATGAAAGTTCAACTGGTTGAGACCAGGGGGTTGTGATTACACCTCCTTGTTGAAAAACAACTCAACATTTTACATCTTATTCCTACTAGGGAACTCCCTGTTCCTACATTTTAACAAAGGTTAACTTGGAATCCTTTTATTAAAGAGTTTTGTTCATTGTGTAAATAAGATATAAACAGAACAGTGAGTAACTGTTTCCATTTCACTTAATTAAATTCTTGCCAGAAAAAAAAGCTCTTCATTGTTAATATTTTTTTTAAAAAATTCCAAACTAACAGAAATATATTCAAACAGTGATTAAATTTGAACATAACAAATTGGTGTGTGTATATTCATTAAGGACACAACTCTGAGTTACTATTTGAGAACTGAAATTATGCATTATTTTATCAAGCTCACAAGTACTCTTTACTGAATCATCCATACAGTGAAGTATCATTACCTCAATAAATCTTAATTATTAATACAAGTTCAATTACAAGTACAATTACAATTCAAAATCTAATGTTGTCAATGTACTAATCATAAATTTAACAACCTTTGTTACATAATATTAAAATGCTAAATCATTGTATGGTTGAACTACAGGGCCTAAACACATTGATAGCCATGCTGAATATGCTTGCAAATGGCAGCAAATGCATAACAACAAAACTGCAGAAAATGAAATGCATACAAAGATAAATCTTCCATGGATCAAGAAGGCAGTGACACAATACATTTTGTGTCTCTAAATACATACCTGTACTTTTAAACATATATATATAACTCAATAAATATTCCAAATCATAATAGCTATTTGGAATTTACATGTCCGAAGTAGGGTAAACATTTTTCTGAAACTCTTTTAGCACAGGCTATCACTGTTTTAATGGGGTGGATGTTGTTACATAAATCAAATGCCTAAAAAATGATTAATTCAGTAATTTTGTGTTTTCAGTTTACAGTGAATTGTTCTCTTATAACGCACTGTTCGAGCTCTTATTTCTAATAACTTACATTTGGCATATTATGAAAAGAAAATCTATTGTAAATTAAAGCTATATGGAGAAGTAAGGTTTCATACTTTTGAAAACTAAAAATATGAGTTTGTGAATGCCATTTTGAAATGCAAAACCTAAATTTATACATACTGTTTGTTTAAACTATAGAAACCCACTGGTTCTTTCAAAGGCTATTCTCAACATTTATGATGATGATTATTGATGTATTTTGGAGTTCCGACTAATGTTAAATTTACCCAACATTGATAATTTTGTCACACCCCTCCAACCAAGTGCATCTATATTTTACCTAAAATTATTGAGACACTTATTTACCCAATAATTTATTATTACTATATATGAAAGACATTAACTAGATTTAATTACAAAGAACAATAATACAAAGTTAAGTACCTTCAAAAGATTGAAGGGTTATAAGTGAGCTGCAGAAGGATAGTGTACAGTCCATTCTACTCTGGTTCAAGATAAGGGTGTTCTACATTACTTACTGTATTAAAATTATAAGTTGTTTTTTTAAGACAGAAAAAGAAAATACTGTGACGTGAGACGGTGCGAGTATAAAAACCACCATATATATCCTATTCTTAGTAATCAAATGTTAAGTAAGTACACATTTTACCTTTAGCATGAAACTACTGTAGCATACACATAAAACCATTCTTTTTAAATCATTATCATGGACTTATCATTTTTGAAAGCACTCTTACCACCTCCTCTGCATAAAGATTACCTGTCCCAATGTGCTTCAGGACCCCCTCGACCATCTTTTTGTGAGCATCAGGCACTCCCCGCAGCAACAGGGGGGACAAGAATACTTCTTTGGCTCTCTGAAGATTAACATAGGCATTTAGTCCAGGACACCTCATATCTCTGTTGCATCTTATACCTAAAAGATGAAATAGATTTTTGAAAATAATTTGTAATAAAAGAATAGTTTTCCTAATGAGAACATAAACATGGCTAGCCTCAAATAATCACCTGTAACAATGGAAAAGTGTGACAAGCACATTGAATGTTCATGAAAATAAAAAGTTAAGTACCATACAGTATTACAACATCCTTTCTCAAAATTCTCACACATGTTTTCCAATTAAAATTTTCCCTTGAAAGTAAACTAAAACTTCAAGACTTTCTGGAGAGGAAGCCTAAGTCCCCATGGATTTAAAGTTGTATTGATGATTGCATGTATTTATCATGTACATGTATAGGTAATGAATGAAGGATTTTCCAGTAGTATAGTAATTCATGATACCTTGAAAATCACATTTTACAAGAACTGAACTCTAATGCATTTAAACTCTTGAATATGCCTTATAAACAAATTTAATATTTTACTCCAAACTAGAATAACTTACTGGTTTCTCCACCAGTCCAAGAACACTTCATATGTTTGTCACATTTGGGCTCCATAGCAGTGACATCATCTAAATCTGCCAATTTGATGTGAGAACCAACTGTGACAAATTGATCATCACGAAAATCAAGAACTGCTACGCTACCAATAGGAGAGTCAGCCAGGTAGTCAAGAAGCTGAGCTATCTGAATGCTTAGCTGAAAATAAGAAGAAATGGAATACATAAGACAGAAAGGGATGAAAATCATTTTTTGATGGATTCCTATTAATTCTTTAAATACTTACAAAAACCAAGCTATAGTGAGAAAGTTCCAGACAAAATTAATTAAATAGTTAAAAGGATAAGCGAAGCTTTCACAATTTTAAAAGCACACTTTTCGCCTCTCTCTAATTAATCTACCTGCCATCTGCTCCTCCATCATCAATCACCCCCGACTGTCAGGTTCCATCCGCCACCTGCTCAGGCTCTTTCACCACCTACCTCTCCACTATACACTCCGCAGTCATACACTCACCCTGTGAGTATTTATTGTACCTATATTTCCACGGGTACATTATGCACTGTAGATATGAGCATGTAATACAACACTTCCAATTCCACTAAGTGAAAAGGAAAAACAAAACAAAAAGACAAACCTGGACTCTTTCCAACCATGACTTCTCTTTCAACACGTGCAACTGCACGGGTTCTCCTGCCTCTACCACAACAGTCACACCACGCTGCCTGATCAATGGATTGTTCTCCTCACTCCTAACACAAAATCCAAGAAGACCAACAATGTTGGGATGAGACAATTGGCGCAATATCAAGGCCTCTTTAAGTATCTTGTAGTTCCCTAAAAGAAAGCACTGTGATTCATCTTTAGTGCGCAGTTTCTCCTTCAAACAGCCCTGTATCCCGGGTGCTTCATAACTTGCACTTTTGACAGCAACAACTCTGTTATGAATCTTTCCTTCTTGCACGATTTTAATCTGGCCTTTACCTATAGTTCTTGTGATTGAGATACCATCAATGTGCTTGCAGCCATATAATTTGCCTATTGCTGGTATGCCAGATTCATCATCACTATCATTCAATGCTTTTGGTAAATTTCCTTTAAAAAGCTGTCTATCCGATCGTTTTCTGAGTTGATCGATCTGAAATAATAATTCTTTTTCTGCTTTCTCAGCAACACTCAATTTGTTCCTAAGCATTGAAACTGCATCTTCCAACCCTTGGATCTGAATTTCTTGTTCTACATTATAAATCTTACCAGGTCCTATACCAGGTCCTATTTCTTGCCATTTTGCCACTGAGTGATAGTTTATAACAAAATAAAACAGCACCAGCACAAGTGCAATAGCAGCACATGTCTCGCGTCTCAGAGGGAATCTCATTGTGAATAAAAGGTACAATTCTCATTTTGATTAACATTTTCATAGGGCATATATCACATGGAAAATGCTTTGATTCTAAAAACCACTGATTCATTTGTTTCAGGATGAGAGGCACTATCAGCATCCAAACCAATTCTTCATTGCTGATAAAAGAAAGCTTCTTATCTGATAGGACAGCTCAATCATAAGTTCTGAACATGGCTACTCTAGAGAAATTAGGAATGAGAAAAGTAAGTGTTTAACGAAAGAAACTTGATGAACCATGAAATGGAAATTATGCCCTCAAAAAAGATGGTCAAATTAGGAGAAGATAGAACCTGTATTATATTTCTGATATTTTGATTAAAAGGCTCTTTAAATATTGAAAATATGATATTTGCTTTTTGAGTTATGGTTGATTAAAATTTGAGGATTGTTTGATAGATGCAAAATTTGAAAATTTATACTCTAGCTCTATATAACAAAATTTGTTTATACAATGTGTAATTTGAACATTTCAGTCTTTGAAAATTATTCAAAAACCTTATAACTGTGAATCACCTATTTTCTTTCTGGTACATGATCAAAAAGCAAAAGATTTATGTAAAACATTTGGGAGGTATGGCCATTTATACATGTCATAAAATTTGTACAAAAGCTGTAATATGGTAAATTTGTAATCAATTTTGACAGGAATTTTTGCTGTCTTTATTGCTTTCACTGGATTTGAAAGTTATTTATTAAAGCTGTGTCTATCTATCCATAGATGATAAGAATTTTGTTAGCTGTTTTATTTTAATCACACCATTATCATGAACTTACCCCTGGTCAAGCAACTCTTCAAAATTGCAATCTTGATAAATTCCTTAAAATCATATTCCAACACAAAAAGTCCTCTGTATTAGTAAAAACATAAACATTTGTGGCTACTGTGTACTCAGAAAGCCATGATAGGCTTAAAGAGGCAATTTGTTTGCAACCTTTACCAAATTCATTCAAAACTACTGATGAATTAATGTCTTATTAAGATTCCGTATAATTTTGTGAAAGATACTTCCACCAGAATTTAATCATGGTCAAATGTAAATAACTGGATTCAACTTCGTTTTGCTACTAAAAACTGAATACCAGTAATTTATCATATTGTAGGTGCTAATTGGTAGTCTTCAAGAAGTGTCAAGATCAATTTTCTCTTTTCATTCATAAAGAAGAAATTTTGCAAATCTTGCAATCTTTTTAAGAGTTCCCTGACTAAGAATACAAAACAACTTCAATTTGTTTTCCCTGAGCTCAAAGACCCACTGAACTCACAGACCCTGGAACTCAGAGACCCTTGAACTCAGAGACCCCTGAACTCTCAAACCCCTGGACTCGCAGATCCACGGAATTCACAGATACCTTGAACTCACAGACCCTCTGAACTCACAGATCCCCTGAAATCGCAGAATGCTGAGCTCACATTCCCTGAACTCACTCACTCAAAAGAACTTTTGATGAATGTTTAAGCGAGGGAATCAGATATATGGGTCTGTGAGGTGAATGTTTGAGGGGATCAGATCCCTGAACTCACAGACTCCCTGAACTCACATATATTCCCTAAACTCACAGACCCCCTGAACTCAGACCCCTGAACTCACAGATTCCCTGAACTCACAGACCCCTAAACTCAGACCCTCTGAACTCACAGACCCCCTAAACTCACAGATCCCCTAAACTCACAGACCCCCTGAACTCACAGACCTTCTGAAGTCATATAAACCCTGAACTCACAGACCCGAGAACCCCTGAACTCACATATATCTCTTGAACTCACAGACTCTCTGAACTCACATACCCTCTGAACTCATAGACACCCTGAACTCACAGACCTGAGAACCCCTGAACTTACATACATCCATTGAACTAACAGATCCCATGAACTCACAGATCCCCTGAACTCACATTGTATCCCCTGAACTCAGACCCCCTGAATTTACAGACCCTGAACTCACAAACTCCTGAACTCACAGCCCCCTGAACTCACAGACCCCCTTGAACTCAAATCCCCTGAGCTCACAGATACCCTTGCCTCACAGATCCTCCGAGCTCACAGATCCCCTTAGCTCACAGACCCCTGATCTCATATATTCTTTGAACTTGTAGACCACCTGAACTTGCAGACCCCTAGAATCACAGATCCCCTATACCTGCAGAACTCCTGAGCTCAAAGACCCTGAAATCAGTTTCCCTCTCCCAAACCCCGAGTCCACAGACATGCACCTTGAGCTTTCAGACCCCCCTGAACTCACAGATCCCCTGAATCGCAGAATGCTGAACTCACATCCCCTGATCTCACTCACTCAAGGGGGTCTGCAAGTTCAGGAGATATGTAAGTTGAAGGGGTACCTGTGAGTTTCGATGGATCTGGATTCAGATGGGAGATCTGTGAGTTTTTAACAGTGCCATCATTGAATTTCAAGAAGTTAAGTCTGGTCTGAGTACTTAAAATAGGAACAACTAAAGGGAATTTATACATAAATACATCTGCAATGTTCAGAGACTACAAGGTGCTCTCTGGGTTCAGTGTCACATGAGTTTGGATATGTGGGTTTGTGCGATGGATGTTTAAGGGAGAGAAACAGATATATGGGTCTGTAAGGTGAATGTTTAAGGGAGGGGATTAGATCCCTGAACTCACAGATCACCTCAACCCACATATATCCCCTGAACCCAGAGATCCCCTAAATTCACAGACCCCTTGAACTCACAGACCCCCTGAACTCACAGACCCCCTGAACTCACAGATTCCTTCAACTCACAGACCCCCTCAACTCACAGACCCTCTAAACTCACAGACATCCTGAACTCACAGACCTAAGAACCCCTGGACTCACAGACCTGAACTAACATATATTCCCTGAACTCACAGATCCCCTGAACTCACATTATATCCCCTAAACTCATAGACCCCCTAAACTCAGAGTCCCCCAGAACTCATAGACCCCCTGAACTCACAGACCCCCTTGAACTCACAGATCCCCTGATCTCACAGATGCCTTTAGCTCACAGACCCCCTGAGCTCATATATTCTCTGAACTTGTGGACCACCTGAACTCGCAGACCCTCAAACTCGTAGATCCTATAAACCTGCAGACTCCCTGAACTCGTAGACCCCCTGAACTCGCACACCCCCTGAACTCGCACACCGCCTGAACTCACAGACCCACTGAATCACAGACCCCCTGAACCAGAGGTCCCCTGAAATCGCAGACTCCTGAACTTGCAGACATCCTAAACTCACAGACCCCCTGAATTGCAGATCCCCTAAACCTGCAGGCCCCCTGAACTTGCAGAATTCCTGAACTCGCAGAATCCCTGAACCCAAAAGACCCCCTGAAATCACAGACCCCCTGAGCTCAAAGACCCCCTGAAATCGGTTTTCCCACCCTTAAACCCTAAGCCCACAGACATGCACCCTGAGCTTCCAGACTCCCTGAACTCACAGAGCCCCTTAACTCGCAGACCTGAACTTACAGACTCTCTGAACTCACATACTCTCTGAACTTGCAGAACCCCTGAACTCGAGACCCCCCTGAACTCACAGACCCCCTGAATTCGCACATGATAAAAAAATTTGTTCTAAAAAGTTTGCAAGACGTTTTTTCAGATAATGAAGCTATTAATAGTACCATCTTCAGATCAAATGGCTGAACTGTCTAAGGCTGCACACAGTTAATTAAACTCATTAATGACTGTTTACTCATCATGCTTGAATGTGTACAAAGCAGTTAAATCCAGAATTACTTTTTGGTATCAGTTACAGTTCATCATTGATCTAGTCTCACCATGGAGCTATTAACTCGGCAGCGGTGGTGGTCTCACAAGGTCAGTGACATAAATTGTAAATTTGTTATCTCTCTGAAAACAATGCATTATTAAGTTAGATACTGTGTGTTAGAAACAAAGGTCATACTCGAATTTCTGGATTATAATAGTTTATGCAGGAAATTGCAGTAGCAAAGAAAGTTCTCTGTATGTCACGAAAAGGCTGTTTTGCCAAGTTTCTTTTAATTTAATTAAAAATGAAAATAGTGTTAGATAAAGGAATGAGTTTTGAAAGACCAATACAAATGAATAAATATTTATTGCTCTGAAACCAATAATCAATTGATAATTACAGTAATGGCAATTACTTTTCTTTTGTTTCTATTTGTTAAAACAGATTTTATGTCAAATATCGATGACAAATTAAGATATATCTTTTCATTTAATACGATCCTTTGAAATTATTCATGCTATAATCATTGTTCACATAATTCAAAAAGCAATGATTTTATGTGTTCTTTTTCACCTTTTTCATGATTAATATCTAAATCTATTAAATCTCAAGTCTTTTCTTCTTAGTAATTTAGCACGTTAGATAGCGGTGTCACTAAAGGTCCTATAGGAAGAATTAATTGCCAAGCTAAAGCCTACTCCAGTTTAGCCAGAGTTTTGTCTGAAAATGTACTCCCCATGTCAGAAAAGTTTATTCAAGAAATATTTTGGCCTAAGTTAGTTTTTGCCACTCCTGCCCCCACACCCAACCACCAAAATATTTAGAGTTACCCAATTTCTTACTTTTTTCCTCAAAATATCCAACTCTTTCCTCCAAATCTTTAATTTCTTGCTCAATATATCCAACTTTTTCCTCAAAATTTCCAATGTTTTTCTAAAAATATCTAACCTGTTTCTTGAAATGTCTGAAGAATTTTTAAAAATATCTGACTTATCTTCAAAATCTCTGAATTATTTGTACAATATATAAATCCAACTTTTACCTTAAAATTTCCAAGGTTTTTGCACAAAATATCTGAAGAATTTTTTAAAATATCTGACTTATCTCCAAAATCTCTGAATTTTTTGCATAATATATCTAATTTTACTTCAAAATTTCCAAGGTTTTCCTCAAAATATCTGGCTTTTCCCTCAAAATGGCAAAAGTTTTTTCTCATTCATGATATAGTCAATGCTATGTTCTGGCATTGCACAATCCCGACAGCATAAGGATTCCTGGTTCCAGGCCAGTAGGGAAAGGTTATGCAGGGTGACATGCCCTCACTTCCTGTAAGCCTATCTGTTAAAATATATTCAAAATCTATACAAATTTGTATTTAGAAATGTATATATTTTTGACCTGATCAGGATCTGTTTCTAATTTTGACATCAGCAAAATGGATTTGGAAATTTGTATAAATTTTAGAAAGTCAAATTTTATTATAGTGCAATTTTTTTATATTTAATATACAAGGTGTGTGTGAATGATAATAGTACTGTAGAGGCAAAATTCTACCTCTAAATAGGGGATGGATTCAGTTGGGTTCCAAAATTCTGAGGGGAATTTCAACTGAAAATATCAATCACAGAAAGGAACACATTACTTTGAGCAGTCATTTAGATGTTAGATTATGTTCCTAATCATATGACTAAATATTATAATCATCATTTTTAAGCCAGTTGGGGCCATCAAAAGCATGAAATCTTCAGCGCTTTTAGGACTAGCACACCCCTAGACCCATAACCATGCAAGGCTGTCTGCTATACGTTTTTTTATATTTTCACTGAAAAGTTTTCCATTGCCATAGCGGGCCATCAAATACAGGGAATTTTCAGACCTCCGCCCTGGGTCCCACCTAACAGGGCTTTACCTATTGACCCCACCAAAGCCCCTTAAGAAGGCCCTTGGATCACATTCACATGCCCTTATAATCCCCCCCCCCCACCCCCATCTCCCCTCACCCCTACCGCACTTTCAACTCTTCACTTCAGTATTTTTACAGAGCGAAATAAAAATGCTTAACTTCCAAAAAATGCACCACCTACCTCCCCCTACCTCCCTCCCCCACCTCCCTCCCCCTACCTCCCTCCCCCTACCTCCTCTCCCCTGCCTAATGGAAACTTTCCAATTCTTTCAAAAGTATATATCACAAACTTTCTTCTTAATTTCTCATTTGTAAATAACCGGTGTAACAAATTCAAAGCCAGTTTTGGCATTTTGGCAAGTACATAAGTTAGTTATCACTTAAACTTAACTAACGATGCAAAAAAATTAAATATATCTAACGTAAGTGCCTTTGGCCAAAGATTCGTGGAATTTGTAGAGACTAAATACCAAAATTCTCACAAGTTGTCATGTGTAGAAGGGTATTCCACATATTCCTTATGGTCAATCAACAATCAAGACCCTCAAACAAAAGTTTAATCTTATCTAGAAAACATTAAGACAAATAATAGAGCAAAACACACACACACACAAAATCAACTGACAACTGAGTCCTAAGCTGTTGCCACACTAATTCAATGCAAAAAACAGCCTAACTAGTGGAGTACAATTTCTCCAGAATCGGAAGAAGTTCTATACCCAAAGAACCTTGATTAATCAAGCACATAAAACACTAGTTCCTTATCTAAACTTAACTGTTCAATTTAATTCACAAGATGATGGTCAAAATTGATTGAAATTTAAGCCCACATGTCTGTTCACTCGTCCGTAATTCATACATGTAAGTAAACTGGGCTACACTCATGTATGCTGTGGTACACTATACAATGCACACTGCAGTTACTGCACTAGCTTCCCAATGTAAAGTAACCTAAACAAACTAAAATGGTGCATTAACTACAGAGATGTGCACACATGGACTGTAAATAACACAAGATTTATTTTCGTTGGCATTCACAAATAGCCCTATCGGGTGTCAAAGTTTTATCTGGGTTCTACAGTGTAATGAAAGAACTTTTTGTTTTTGAATAAACATGAGGCTGCCCCCAACCCGATGTCAGGTTGGTTTGCAAACTTTTTAATGTAAAAGTCACAGCATGCAGAATCCCTGAACTCACAGACCCCTTGAACTCGCAGACCCATGCTAACAACAGACACTCTGAGCTCCCAGATCTCACAGATCCCTGAACTTGCAGGTCTACCTCTGAACTCGCAGACCTCCCAAGGATTAATTATAGGCTACCTTAATCACAATATCAATTCAAAATGGTTAAGCCTGTGTATGGTGAACTGTTAATACTAAACATATTAGGCCTATATCATAGTATCTGACAAGAGTTTAAAATTCTTGACAATCATCTTCAAACATGAGTTCCTGAATTTGGCTTACTGCAGTTCAAATAGTATGGTACTTAATTTCACTACTAGTACTAGGGTGCATTCCAATTTCCATGCACAATTTTTTTATTTTTTTTTATTTAGAAGATCTATTTAAGCATCCCCCATGGAATTGAGCGATGAATAGTAAATGTACATTAAATTGCGAAAGAGGGAAGCACGTTAATATTATTCTGTCACAATTTTTGGCGTTTTTCACGTAATGCACCCTGGGATTAATTAAGGTGATCTGGACAAGTTAAATATTATAACTGCAGATAAATACGACAGGAAGGAAATTTTGGTACATAGTCTGGGTTATTTAGCCTGGTGTAAAAACTCACAGTGCAATACAGTCTATCTGAATCTGAATCGGTTTAGTGGGCAAAAATCCTTCAAGAGGACATGAACGCCAACCGAGTACTAAATTAAAGTACTGTAACTCTTTTGAATCATAACTATTTATTTGTGCAACAAACACACTGAAACAGAGACACAAGATCTAAGAGCAATACAAAACATTGTACAATTGAATATTTAAAAAAAAATGATACAACTTGATCCTGGTTTTGAAACCAGTATTTTTTTTTTACAAGTATTAAGTTGTCTGTTCAAGCGTCAAGGTGTAGGCTACTGTACCTGCGACAATTCCAGTGCACAAGCTGCATGCAGGTAGTGACACCATCATCCAGAGCTGAAACAGCCTGGCGGCTGTTGCAACTTGCAGCGTATATACAATTTGTTGGATTGGGCCTAGTCAACAAGTTGAGGAAGTACTGTGCATCATCAAAAGTGATTCATGCACTCCAACTGCATGCAAGTAATTACCACCTCCCTTATTTGAGCGAGTAAAATTACCTAACGTTAGGCCTTACGTTAGGCATGATAGAATGTTAATAGTTTTCTCAGAATCAGACTGTAGTGTCAGATGTTTCCCTTGTGGTGCTACCGAAATAATTGCGTACCCACTGCAAACGCTACATGTACATCTCTCATCTGCTAAATAATGAAAATACGGGTGAAAATACCCCTAATGTTCAGCACGATAGAGTTTTGTTGTCAACTTGTCAGCTGTTCATATAAGGGCCAGGTTATTAAATCTCATATTCAAATCCATTGAAATCAAACCCAGGGATTAGATGGCATAATCCAAGTCGTTAGTTCTTTTTTATACATAGCCTAAGCGACTTTTGTTGCAACTTATACGAATTTGTCGACTTAGGGTGTTTTTTTTCTTCTTTATAATAAAAGCAGCGCTCACTTATTGGGAACAAGAGAATTGGAGAAATACAAAGGAACAGAGAATTTGGTGTCGTTGCCTCAAATACAGAGTCCCTGTGGTTGTTGGAGAATAGACTTATCCATAGGGGCACTATCGTTACAGGCAATAGGAGAAACACGATTTTCGTGATTTCGACAAAAATTGCGCATATCTGAACTATAAATTTCCAGAAATCTAATTATTATCTAATTTGTCATGATATTTCAGAGAAAGAATAAAACAATCTACACCCAGGAAGGGTTGAAAACGAGGTTTTTTTGTGGAAATAATTCTGCCTTCACGTTACACTATGAAAGTAGGCTATTCCGTGAAAATGTCATTTTTTGTCAATGTCATTTTTTCACAAAAAACTATCGTTTTCAGCCATTCCAAATTATGGCCGCGGAGAAGCTATAGCGGCAGGAAACGTATACCCACTTTATTTTTGACCACAGGCAACGCGGCCATGATTATAACTTGCTATATAAAAAAAAAGAGCGGCAGGAGGGGGAGAGGCCTATCGATGGGAAATTTTTGGGGGGATAAGTTAACGATCTTGTTGGGAATTTACGTCTGACGCCCCACCCGTAGCGCAAATAATAAGATTAGAGAGAGTTGAACACACATTTACAATGACGGGGTCGTCGCCTGCGTATTCGGTTATGATAGTACAAATGCTATCACGAAACGCTTAATACGACCCGGACGAGAAACACAGGTACGACGTACGGACAGACATAACATCGACAACCAAGTCAATGTCCACGGCCTTTGATAACCAGTTGTGGTGCACTGGCGCAAAAAATAATAAGATTGATAGGCTACGGTAAGTTAAACAAGTTTTGGCAGTTGCATAAGGAAAAAAAACAGACTACCACGTGCGCATACTTAGCAAAATTAAATAAAAGTCGTTTGCGAAACATACAGGCCCAAGATAGGCGGGATTGAAAAGTAAAAAAGGGATGGGGCATTTCCTTCTCTATTTTCATATTAACATCTTTTGTATGTTTGTTGTTTTGTCTTTTAGTTCATGATTTATCCCTCACTTTCGGTAGACAGCTTTCATTTTATGTCTGCCCACCCCCCTCCCCTACCCCTTTTCCACTTTCGGTGGGCCAACCCCGCTCATGTACAGGCCTAAACGACAACTTGGAACGGATCGGACTGGCCCATCGGAATGCCGGGAAACTTACTGGTGCGCAATTTGCTACATAAAAGAAATCATTACAACAATAAATTTGACTGACGAGAATTATTTCTTCAGAAGTATTTCATTTGATTGTCAGCACTTTGTACCTTCAAAAGACTGGAAAAAAATAATGCTTTCTTATGATTTTTCAAAGGAGACTATCAAAAAAAGTTGTGTGAATATGTAACTACTATTTTAACGTAGTAAAAAGTTTCGAAATACCCTCGGCTTAAGGAGCCACAAAAGTGGCAAAACTCGAAACTCGGCTCAAAAATGAAAAAAATACATATCTTATAAAATATTATTAGAAATTGGTGAGGAATTTGTTTGCTATTCAAATTTGGTTGCGCCCCTAATTTTCACAGCTTTTGACCCAAAAATATCAAATAAAACTTTGCCCAATTTTCAGGAGAAATATCTAGCTGTTGGTAACTTAAGTGCTAGCTTATTTCATTTCATTGTTTAAATTTAAAATTGAAATTTTCTTCTTTTCATCAATTGAATTTTTTAAGTTCTAGTGTCATGATTTTAAAGGAGTTGACGGTTGAAAAGTGGAGTAAAATGTTCTTGAGTCTGAAGAATTTTCGAACATACTTGTTGTGCACCTGGACAGGCATGGTAGCCAGGAATTTGAAGGGGGCTCGTTATTCGTATAAAAGGGCAAAACAAATCTTTAAATTCCCGGTGCATATTATTGTTTTGGATTTCAAAAGAGCACTTTTTTAACAAAAAGGAGCTCGTTTGCTCGGACGACCGCCCTCTCCCCCGATCCCTCCTTGGTACTCAGCCGTCTTGCAGTATCGAACCACGGGGGCGACTCAGGACCCCTTTGCCCTAACATAAGGGGGCAGGATGCCCTTTTGAAATGTTTGAAATTTAAGGCGGACATGGAAAAGGAGGTGCACTTTTGAATGTTGAGGGCGGACGGGGCAGGAAATGCCCTCTTGAAAGTTACATGGAATTATTCTAGGTCAATCTTGAAACTTGAAAACAATCACTCTCAAATCCTACATAGTACATAGAAAATGTAACCAACATTTAGTATTTATTTGACACTGGCACAATTAAAGCATGATTATTTACCAGGGAACCTGACACTGAGGGCCTCGCACAATAATTTCCAAAATCATCGACATTTAAACCTATTCGCCCAATGCGCAATTGCCAACATTAGTCCTGATTTCCTAATTTCAAACCCATAGGCTGGGTGGGTGGGGAAAATCACGCTAACATACACAAAATCACCACACAAAAAGTATTCATTTGGAAAAAAGTGGGAATGGGGCAAGTTCCCCCCCCCCCCCTCCTTTCTTAATCTCGTCATGATGCTCAAACCGTATGTGTAGGAGCCGGGGGTCAAAGGCACGTGCTCCTACTTTTTCGAAACTGACAAAAGGGCCTTATTTTAAATTGAAAAGTGCCCCTCATTTACTTTTTAAAAATGTCCTCACTTCATTTTCTGCCCCTTGCCCGACTTCTTTCCGACACCCCTGATGATACTGCAAACCTTTGATATACGTTCAAATTACACAAAATTATATCTTATGAACAAGGTAAGTAATTTAAATTCTCTCGTCGGAAAAACCTGAAGTTTTTACCCAAACTGTTGGGTTTGACCCTTTTTTTACCGGGTTTGAAATTAGGAAATTATTTTTCTTCAGAAAATTGAACGAATTTTTTCGAAAAATTGATTGAGGTTTTCGGAAAGTTGAAATAATTTTTGAGTTAATTGGCAGTAAAAGACTGTTCAAAAGAAGCTCAGTATAGTGAGACAGCCTATCCAGTCATCAACCATTTAGAAGCCAGCATTGCTATCACGTGATAACTCATTTGCATATACTAAATGATGTCTTCTGATTGGTTGAGGACTTGATAAGTTCTCGAATTTCATCATACGACCATCACCCCCACTCCTTTTTTTGGGACGGATATTGCTTTATATACGACCGTCTCCCTATTTCATCATACGACCGTCAACCGTCTCCCTATTTTTCATTGGTCTGTCGATTGGTGGGGGAAAATATTTTTATCGAGGGATAAGGACCCCTCCCAGGGTTTGTTGGGGGTTAAAAAAGCACACGGCATAACACTTGGCGAACAAATACGGACGTTACAAACGAATGTCAAAATAAATTTTTCTCTCTCTTGATTGGTTGCTCTCTGAAGAGCCTTTGGATTCTTTATCGGTCGTTATTTATCTACTGTCCTCCTGTAATCCACTGATGTTGGCCGTCTCTCCTTTGTTCTTGTCAGTACTGCAGTATCTTGACCTTTGTTTGATTCTGTACGAGCCTTGCCGTGTTTATTTGCCATGTTCAAAACAACAAGGTAAAATTCCCATACACCGTCCCGAAAGGCTGACACGTCTTGATAAGCATGAACAATGGCTGCCTCAATTACTTCGCCTTTTGCAGGATGAAACCATTCTCCGAAAGGTTTGAAAGAGTTGCATCTGCTTTCTAGGTGGTATATAACTGTATCGTAGTCAACAGGTTCAGGACTCCGTTTTCTCAAGAGTTTAAACATTTGGTCGGCTTAACTTGGATAACATTTCCCACTCCATGATGACTGTTCATGATTCTGCATTTGTAGCGAGATACCAATAGAGAGAGAAAAGAACGCGCTTTTGTTAAGCAAAAAATACTAATTTTGTCGGAATATATTTATATTGTTATTTCTTAGACGGTCCTAAATGCATCAATCACCTTTAATGAGATATACAATCTTCATTCAAAGTATATTACTTTTTTAACATATCATTTGTCGATCGATTGATTGATGGATTCAATGCTACGCAACCCTTGTCTATGCAGTTTATTTTTATGCGATTGAGTTGGTGTGTATTAGTGTTGTATGTGAAGATTAACAGGTCTGGAAACGTCCGGCTGAGCCAGAAAACCATCTTTTACGATGAAACGTCGAAGACCCTCGCGTGGTGCAGAAGCACCACCTAAGCCCGTTTTCGCCGCAGAGTTATATCGTCCTATGCGAGGTTGGCGAATATTGCATTCGTTACCCTCGTCTTACATCAGGCAACTCAATCGTATCACGGGAAAGCAAGGTGTATTTGCTTCCTTGTGAATATTGGCGTACGCGTGTACTTGCAATCAATATTGATCTTTTTAGGTCTATCTTATAGGCTTAATCTTTAATGATGCTTCAATGAAAAATCATACGTGAAATATTGGTCTAATTTTGCATACAACTAGTAATAATCTAAAAGTTTCAAGACAAATAAAGACACACTGCTAAAGCATGTAAGTCTATGGCTGAAACGATGTATTGTCTCATATTTAGATTGAATTAATTGTTCCGGTAGTACGCTGTACAAAAAAAAAATGGAATCGTTTACAGGGCAAAAAAAAAGCACTCTCCTAATATACACATCAACCTTTGGCAGCATCAATCAATTGCCTCAGAATCAAATAAACATTTCGTTAACTTACGTATGCGTTGATCCAAATTGATATTCCAAAAAGTAATAATCCAATAAATCCTATCCGTTTGGTATAAACACGCACACACACTAAAATGTCAAATACGCGCAAGCCGAACAAATCCACGAGAGCGTTTAAAAAACACGTCCGTCCTCTTGGAAGTCACAATAGGAAATGACTATTGAGCATATTCAAGTTCTATATTTCTGACAAATTGCGCGCAGTCCGTTCTATTAAGGTGTTTCAGCTGACGTCACGAGGTCACGTGACTTTGTTTACATCGCCATTTTGTCGGTCAAAATTACTGTTGTCTGCAGTAAACTTAATTAGACTTACATATGTTTGCATGTTGTTGCATAAAATTATCTTTGTAAGATAATTATGCTGGAATCTTGCTGTGCCGTTGGTTGCACCTATAGATGTGTGCGAGGGAATAAAAAGACATTTTCTGGATTTCCATTTGATCCTGATTGACGTTCGAAGTGGGTTTCTGCTGTACGACACAACGGCTTTCAACCTACGGTAGGCCTTGCACACTAGGATTTGCAACGAGCACTTTATATCAGGTATGTCTGTATGTAGGCTTTGAGTGTAACGAACAATTAGGTGGCTACTCTTCGTATACCCAATGAAGATATAGCTTACTTAAGGAAAATAAAATATGAAGAAAAATCGGAAGCGAGCAAAAAACTGCAATTAGTAAAATGAGCTGAACTGGTACTGGTAGGTTAGGCATGTAGTATGTTTGTTGTACGTGTAATGTGACTAAGCTGTGTGAAGACGCGTGAAACGCAACGACGCCGCTGCCCTGCAAAATAGAGTCCAGTTTAGTTAAAGTCACGTAATGAAATCCCTCTATTCGAAGTCGGAACCAGAAATAAACATGGACGTGAAACGTGAAAACACATAATACTATAATGTATTCGATTATTCCCCTAACCTCGCTCTCTGATTGGTCAACTTTCTACAGCCCGTATTTCTTATTCGAAATTTTGTATGAAGCGATAAAAAAGCTGGTCAGAAGATCTTCGTTTGGGCTCAGTGACTGGTCAATGACTTGAACAACACTGGAAAATACAATAGCTTTGAAGTATTCATTACGGTATTTCGGGAATTCCCCTAAGCGGGCGCTCTGATTGGTCAACTTTCCTACAGCTTGTATCTCTGACACGAAATTTTGTATGCAGCGATGCGAAAGCTTATGTGAAGGGCTACGTTCGGGCATAAAGATACTATTTCCCAAATACTATTTCCCAAATAGTATCTCCATGGTGTAGAGCGCGACGGTCAGCGGGGTTCCGGTTGGGATTACGCCTGAGGGGAGTTAAAAGGTAAATGATTATAAAAGAGTGTGGCCAGTGTTTTTATTTGACAATGGGTGGTATATGAGCGTTGTTTCTCCTTCCCAAATAGTATCTCCATGGCCCGGGCTCGGTGATTGGTCAATACGGTAGCTCAAAAGTTACCATTAATATAATGTATTCCATTACATCATGAAAAAAGTTTATGTTGTAAATGATGGGAAATACTATAAAAATAGAGAAAATTGAGATGTCTTATTCTGTTCGAACCACTTTTCAATTGTCATTGACGTCGAGTGCAAACTTTTGATATGAGCTAAACAAATTCAAATACAAAAAGTTTGAAGTACGAATTTAAGTAATACACGACGCATTTCAACAACAATTTTTCAAATAGTGTTGTCATTCAAAAATATTTTATTATTTTCAAATCCTACTGACCACTGACAAGTGTTTGAAACGATAGTTTGAGCGTTTACCTAATTCTGGTTGGTTGACTGCAATATCTGACGTACACACCCCGATTCGTTATATATTTCAGCAGTTTGAAAAATGGAAAGACGTTTACAATGTTTTTATTTTGTTTTTCAACTTATTAAAAATTAGGTTACAGATATGAATATTCGTGAAGTTAATGCCATACCTCTACGAAAACCTTATGCTTCTCTACGAGGTTCTTAAGAAGCTATACATAAAATCCTCCATACAGGGCAAATGGGGGCGCTCTTTCCTTTTTCAGAGGCGTAGGACGTTGTAATGTGCGGAGTAAAAGGAGCAAAGTAATCAGTAAAAGGAGCAAAGTAATCAGTAAAAGGAGTAAAGTAATCAGTAAAATGAGTCATGTAGGAGTAAAAGGAGTAAAGTAACGAGTAAACTGAGTCATGTAGGGAGTTAAAGGAGTAATGTATGTAGTAAAAGTAGTAAATTAATTTGTAAAAGGAGTAAAGTAATGAGTAAAATGAGCAATGTAGGGAGTAAAGGAGAAAAGTAATGAGTAAAAGGAGTAATATATGGAGTAACCGGAGTAAACTAATGAGCAAAAAGATTAAAGTAAGAAGGAAAATAAGCAATGTAGGGAGTAAAAGGAGAAATGTAATGAGTGAAGTGAGTCATGTAGGGAGTAAATGAAGTAATGTATTGAGTAAAAGGAGTAATGTATAGAGTAAAAGGAGTAATGAGTAAAGTAATGAGTAGAAATAATCTTGTATGGAGTAAAATGAGTAATGCATTGAGTAAAAGGAGTAAAGTAAATATATGAGCAATTTAGGGAGCAAAATGAAGTAAAGTAATGAGTGAAGTGAGTCATGTAGGGAGTAAAAGGTGTACTGAGTAAAAGGAGTAATATATGGAGTACAAGGAGTATTGAGTAAAAGGAGTAAAGTAATAAGTAAAATGAATCATGTATGGAGTAAAATTTTTAGTAAATATTATCGACGGCGCATGTTGAGTATAGTAGCGCATAATAAAACAATTATTTTAAACAAACAACTACTATTTTGCTCTAAAGTTTGCAACTCATAAATTGCTTATTCCTTCCTCACCGCGTCGGCGCATACCTTCCTTGCATTTTTAGTAAATATTTTCGACGGCGGATGTAAGTACGGTAGCGCCTAATATACGCCTTTTTGTCATATTGTTTCTTTTTTTTTGTTTTTTTATAAATATATTTTATGTGCTGGCTTCGCAAAATCGGGGAGAAGTCCTATAATTCTAAGGAACCTGTGCATCACCTTAGATGATTAAATCACGCATCAGTTTGTCACAGTAAAAAAATTATATGGAAATACTAAGAATTTGCCAAATAAAATACAATATTTCACAATGTCTAATTTTACTCCTTGAAATAATCAAATTGTTTATAACCTTCTGCGCATTTATAAAAATGTTATGTGTTTTGACGTGCGCTTCGAACAGTGCTATTTTACACACGTAAAGATTATCAAAGTCATGCAGCCAATTTTTTCAGATGTTGCGAAGAGAAATCATACGCAAATGCTAAGAATATTTCACTGTGTGTGATTTCACTCGAAATGAAATGTAATATTTCACAATGTCTTATTTAACTATTTGAAATATTCAACGGCGAACACGAAACGATTATTTTAAACAAACGACTGTTTTGCTTTTTTTGCAACTTTAATTAAATTGCTTACTCCTTCCTCGCATTTTTAGTCAATATTATCGTTGGCGCATGTTTTGCTTACTCTTTCCTCGCATTTTTAGTAAATATTTTCGACGGCGCATGTTGGGTACGGTAGCGCATAACATACGCCGTTTCTTCGAAATTTTCTCAGCCTCCTGTTTTAAATTTGCGTCGGTTGGCCTAAGGAACACATACAACACCTGAGGTTATTTGAACCGTGCAGCCGATTCATTCAGATAGATGTTGCGACAAAAAAGAAAAAAAAAAGTGTACGCAATTGCTAAGAATATTTCACGCTGTCTAATTTTACTAGAAGTATTCGATATTTGTTCAACTGGATTTTCAAAATAACTGCTTTGCGTCTAGCAGCCTACTAGCCATATTGTCTATTCAAAAAAAGACTAATGAACGTTTACAAGATCAGTGGATAATATTTAGTCATAAAGTGGCTTCTCAGGTATTTTTAATATCCTCTAAAGATAGTTTTGTATCAGACGCATTCCGTGTGTATAGCCTTGCATGAGACTTAGGATAGCAAAGTATCACGACAAAAAAGTGGTCTCCGTCTCGCCAGAAATTCTTAATTTTAGAGACCTTTTATTGGTTTCTTTGAAAGGTCCTGTACCGGATTGCCATAAGACGAGGGTTAAAGTACCTGCTCTAACCAACGCAGGTTATATACCGTAGGAGGCAAGCCATGCCAAATAACTGGAAGATTTCTTCTTCGGTTCTCGTCTTTTATTTATGTACTCTTCAAAATGTAACTCAGCTTATTAAACATTACAAAACAATATCGGTTATATCATCAGAAACTTCAATGATGGTGGGTGAAAGCTTCGAAAGCGCCACCAACTGGGACGGCTTAAGGCTTTCCCGCATTCCTATTGTTTAAGGACTATAAACCAAAACATCGGAACAAAGAATAAAAGCACAAAGCAAAACATTTCCTTTCATTTGGATTCAGAACTTTGAAGTTAACGCTAGCGTAACTTGCATAATAACAAAAGAGCGCCACTAACAGGATGATTTCATACCCTTCTGGCTTCTGATTGGTCAAAGGCATTGGAAGAAGGTAACAATTTAGTAAAGCTAACCTGTCTCTTCCTGCTATTTGTATTCAGAACTTCAGAGAAAACTCATCATGGAGTGGGAAATCTTAGCCGAACAAATGTTTAAACTCTTGAGAAAAACTACGATAAAGTTATATATCACCTAGAAAGCAGTTGTAACTGTTTTAAACCTTTCGAAGAATGGTGAGGTAATTGTGAAGGTGGGGTGATTGTGGCAGCCATTGTCCATGCTTATCAAGACGTGTCAGCCGTTTGGGACGGTATATGGGAGTTTTACCTTGCTGCTTTCAACATGGTAAATGAACACAAGGCCCTTAAAGAATCAAAAAAAGGTCAAGATACTGACAAGAACAAAGGAGAGACGGCTAACATCAATGGACTACAGGAGGACAATAGATCGAACGACCGATAAAGAACCCAAAGGCTCTTCTGAGAGCCACTAACCATTCAAAAAAGATGAAATTTCATTTTAACTTTCGTTTGTAACGTCCGTCAAGTGTTATGTGTCTGTGTGCTATTTTAATCCCAACAAAAGCTGGGAGGGGATCTTATCCCTCGATGAAAATATTTTTTTCCACCAAACAACCAATAAAATATAGGGAGACGGTCGATATTTGGTTATTAGGTAATTTATATCAGAATGTAATGACAAAACTTAAATCATAACATGTTGAAGTAATAATGATACCAATAGTAACTATATTTTTGGCCGGGAATAACATGCACATGTATATATTGCGGTCACTTTTCACTTGACTGCTTGACTCCGGCTGGTGAAATCTTGAAATGTAACAACTCGTATATACCAACAGACAAAATAAGCAAAATACATGGTTGTTTTCTTTATAGTCCTTTTGAAATGAAAAACCACAGGACTATTCCCTTACATTTATGAAGAATTGTAAATTGTTGGCAAGGAGGGTGAGGGAAAAATCCCACAGTGGCAGTTTCCTGCTTCCAATCGGCATGTTTTCGAAGCTCTTCTTTTCTTTAAACTTTGCATTAAACATATGGAACCTAACACCTGATTGTCAATTACTTGTCAAAATTTGTATAAGTCAACTTATATAAAGCTGGGTGGCTCGCCATTATGACAAGGGAGAGAAAATCCCCGCCCTGGTGCTTAATCTTACTCATACAGTCAAGCAGAGACGGGGAGAGCTGGGACTTTTTATGATAAACAACAAAACAATAGTACATGGAAAATACCCGCTACACACTTGCGTTGCCAGAGATGTTAGTTTTCGGGGACAAGCAGTCGAGATGAAAAAACAGGGATGCACAAAGAATTACGTTACAAATGCGCCATAGCGTGCGTTAAGCATCAATAGTTTATGTGAAGAAAAGAAGAAAAATCCAATCACCTCAGATGATATACAATCGAGCTTTCCAATTATAAACAGGCAGAGAACCTATTTCCCCAAACGTTTAAAATTAAGGAAGTTTGGGCAAAATCAGTGGATCATTTTTGGGCCAAAAAAAAGTGAAATTAGTCAGAAACGCTTGAAAAACACAAAAAGGAAACAAAAGGTTACTGCATATTTTGATGACAGTTTGAGCCAATTATTGAAAAAATGTTAAAAAAAAATCGGCAGATTTTTACAAGAGCTATAGATAATATTATTTAGGCCGAACACTTTTCTCTCCTTTTTATTTAATTTTTAACAATCTATTGCATACTTCTCATATTTAATAATGTAACTGGTAGAACAAAACATGTTGCAAATAAAACTGATGAACAAACTTTGTGGATCTCAGCGATCTCACGCATTCTAGCTGTACCTGGTTGTGTGACACTTGTGACTTCATGAACTTCTCTGATTCTTTCTTCTCAACTAACAATTCCTTCAAGTGTACTAACTCATATGAGCCACTTCTATATTGTTTTTCTGGCCTTGACTCGAGGTCTAACCACCATCCCGATGTCAAATTGAAAACAAATTCCAAAAGGGAAGAAAGGAAGGTTCTAAAACTTCTAGTTATCAACTTTCAGAGTATTCGAAGCAAGACGGCCTCCGTGGAAAGTCTTATCAAGAAAAAGACCCAGATGTCATTATTAGCACTGAAACCTGGCTTAATTCCAAAATTACCAGCGCTGAAATTTACCCGGACAACTATACAGTCGTTCGCAAAGATAGCAATTCAAATGGTTATGGTGGTGTATTACAGGCAATAAAAAATGACCTGGTTTTCACTGAGCTCACTAAATTAGACTCTGACTGTGAAATTATCTGGACCAAATTCCAATTTCTTAAGGAAAAGAGCATGTATATAGAAACATTTTACAAACCCAGTCACAATGATCTCACTAGCCTACTTAAGTTGAAAAAATCCCTCCAATAGCTTGGTAAAAAAGCTGACAAAAACAATGTTATTTTTGCTGGTGATTTCAACCAACCTAAGATTGACTGGAGTCAAAACATTATTTCAGGAACTAACGCTTCCTCCGAAGCAGCCAAAATTCTTCTTGAAGTGACCAATTCATTCAATCTTACACAAATGGTGCAGTCACCCACCAGAGATAACAACATCCTTGATCTTGTTTTTATCAATGACTCACCAGCTGTTACCTCAACTAATGTCATTCCCGGTATAAGTGACCATGATATTGTTGAACTAGCCCTAAATATCTCCCCTCCTCGTAAAAAGTGGCCTAAACGTAAAATCTATAAAGAAAAAAGCTAACATAAAACAAATAAAAGAAGACCTGACCAAATTTAATCTGCAATATTATACTCAATTCAATAACTCCATATGTTGATGAAAAATGGAATTTCTTTGAACAGGAAATTAAACTGATTATTGATGAAAACACGCCTCACAAATTCACCGCAACTAAACTAAATCTGCCCTGGTTCACTTGTATCCAACGCCGTCTCTGCAGGAAAAAACATAAACTGTTTAAAAAAGCTAAGACTAATCAACAAGCCAATGACTGGACTACCTATAAAAGCTTTACGAAGGCTGTCCGTAAAAACCTCAAAGAAGCTAGAAACACCTTCATCTGTGAAAAACTTAAAAAGTCACTTAATGAAAACCCAAAGGCATTCTGGTCCTATATCAAAAGATTAAGAAGTAACTCTGTAGGTGTGTCTGATCTACTAAATAATGGTAAACTCTGCAGTGACAGTAAAACTAAAGCTAACATTCTAAATGACCAGTTTTTCAGTGTTTCCACAGAAGAAAACACCTCCCAAATCCCTGTAACTAAACCACTCACCAACAGCAAAATAAACCAACCTATAATTACCCCAGAAAGTGTCAAAAAGCAACTGCATAACCTAGACCCCAACAAAGACTCAGGTCCTGACCAAAAACCACCATGGTTTCTAAAAACACACGCTGATGACCTCTATGAAATTCTAACTAATCTCTTTCAAACCTCTGTCGATAATGGTACTATCCCTAACAAGTGGAAAGAAGCAGACATATGTAGCGTTTTTAAAAAAGGTGATAAACAAAACCCAGCTAATTACAGACTTGTTTCCCTCACCTGCGTTTGTAGTAAAATCCTTGAGCATATAATCCACTCACATGTGATGAAATTCCTTGATAAGCATAATATCTTAACTGATTTACAATATGGCTTCCGTGCAAAAAGATCGACTGAAACACAAGCGCGTAGCCAGAGGGGGGGCCTGGGGCCTAGCCCCCTCCCTTCGCAAAAAAAAAGTTTTCGCTCACTACGGAAATACCTTTAAAAGAAGGAATACCCCCCCCCCCCTCTCCCCAAGTAACAAACTCGAGATCTAATCTAAACACCAGTAATGAACTATATAGAGACTGGACATAAAAAACTAACGACATCGAAACCCATTACGCATACGTTTTTATAATTGAAGAAAATATTGTCACTTTTTCCCATTTTGGGGGGCAGTTCCTGCAAGTCTGGGGGGCGTTTTTCAAAACTTTCCTCCATATACGTTACACGCCAACCCATAGTGGTGCGTACGTAGTGCAGTTACAATAGGGCAAACTTCATTAAGGGCTGATGGTCTAGGCCCCCCCCCCCCCCTCGTTAAAAAATTCCTGGCTACGCGCCTGCTGAAACACAACTCCTCTTAACAATAAATGATATCTCCAAACAAACTTTCCCCAGTAACGTCTCTATGGCTATTCTTGACTTCTCAAAAGCCTTTGATAAATTCCCACACCAGCGCCTGTTATCCAAACTTTCCGCCTACGGCATTGATGGAAATCCCTGGCCTGGTTTGCATCATTCCTCAACAGCCGCATCCAGCATGTTGTCTGTAATGGTGAAATCTCTGATTCTAAACAGGTTTTATCCGGTGTACCACAAGGTACTGTTTTGGGTCCATTACTTTTCCTCTGATATGTAAATGACATCCCTGATAATATAAACAGCACAGTTACACTGTTTGCTGATGACTGCCTTGTGTACAGAACAATTGATAACCTCTCTGACCAACAAATTCTCCAAGATGATCTTAACAAACTTGAACAATGGCAAAACAAATGGCAAATGAATTTTAACCCCTCTAAAAGCTACATCTTGTCAATTTTCTCTAAGAAATGCTTTAAATCACCTGTTTATACCTTATGCAACCAGCCACAAAACCATGTCAACTCCCATCCATACCTAGGTGTTGAAATTGATAATAAACTCAGATGGGATAAACCTATACATAACATAACCAAGAAAACTAGCTCTGTACTTGGCCTATTAAAACGTAACCTCTCAAACTGTCCCACCTACGCCAGTGCACCACAACTGGTTATCAAAGGCCGTGGACATTGACTTGGTTGTCGATGTTATGTCTGTTCGTACGTCGTAGCTGTGTTCTCGTCCGGGTCGTATTAAGCGTTTCGTGATAGCATTTGTACCATCATAACCGAATACGCAGGCGACGACCCCGTCATTGTAATTGTGTGTTCAACTCTCTCTCTCACTGTCCCACCGATGTTAAATCCACTGTTTATAAAGCTCTAGTCAGGCCAGTGCTTGAGTACGCATCAGCAGTCTGGGACCACCATCACCAGTGCGATGTGGATAAACTTGAATCTATTCAAAGGAGAGCAGCCAGGTTTTGTATGGCAGACTACTCTTATAGATCTAGTGTAAAAAACATGCTACATAAATTAGATTGGCCCCTGCTAGAAATAAGAAAATACAACACCCGGCTACATATGCTATATAAAATCAATACAATCTTGTCGCCATCATTAAAGATGAACTTATCCCCACCGTCAGAACTAATACAAGAATTAATCATGACCTTAATTTCCAGGTTCCCTATGCTAAAAAGAATGTATATAAACACTCTTTCTTCCCTCACACACTAAATGATTGGAATGCGTTACCGTCAGACATTGTACATGCACCAAGTCTCAACTGTTTCAAAGCTAAACTTACTAACACTTGTATTGCTAACTAGTTTTTTTTATATATTTATATATTTTTTTACTCATACTTTTTACGCTTGGTTGGCGTTCATGTCCTCTTGAAGGATTTTTTCCGACTTAACCGATTCAGATTCAGATGCATCTTCACGAGAGAAAAAAATTATATGATTATATTAGGATTCTCAACACAACAAAACCACGGTGACCCTGCACATTTCTCTTATTTATTGCAAAAAAATCGTGACAGCTGGTTTAAAATTTCATTTGAAATTTTATCAAAAGAATTTTTTTGAAACATTGACCAGTGATGGGAAATTTCATTTCTCAACGTATAATGAGAACATGATCTAACGATTACTTATGTATAGCCCTATGCAAATATGTATAGGTAAGCATACAAAGCCTATTAATTGAGGATGGGGACAAAAAGGACAGAACATGTTTGAAATCGAAACTTATCCATGACATGGTTTTGCACTTTAGGAACTAGGAGGAACGCATGCCACCTGAACGCCACCTCCCTTCCCCTCCCCCCTCCCCACGAGATATCATCTTCAGCATGCACATGTTCACACCCAGCCCCCACACTTGAAAAATACTCCGCCTTCTCTAGTGCCATGGGTCAAAAAGTGTGCAAGATAATATTGTATATGGCGCATATGAATGGTGTTGGAAAATCTTTTACTTTCCGACTATATACAATTACAAAGTAAGGACAAAAACATTATAGACACGGCTGCCGTCGAAGAGTGAGGATACAAATTATATACAAGGCCGCCGTGCGAATAATACCACATTTTTAATTTCAGCGCAGCTTGCTGGCATAGCAAAATTTATGGCATGTTGTAAGTTACTGTAGTAAACACGTTAGCCAAGGTAGTACCTAAAGGACACCGAATAAACTATGAACGCCCCTCCAAGTTTTGAGTCTTTTATTCTTTTTGATGGAGAGAAGAAGTGAGTATGAATATCTACCCATCAAATGCTTTATAATTAGTCTATATTCTTTTCACAGAATCGTCTCTTTGGACTAGGCATATTGTACAATTTACAACTTAGTAGTTTCGCGAATAAAGAATTTAAACAAAGGCCTAGGCTATTATTTCTAATAAATTATGAAAAGCCATTAAAGAATGATAAAACACCCACGGAATCACAATCGAAGAATTGTTCA
The DNA here is from genome assembly GCA_020152595.1 of Chiridota heheva. Lineage (NCBI taxonomy): Eukaryota > Metazoa > Echinodermata > Holothuroidea > Apodida > Chiridotidae > Chiridota > Chiridota heheva. The sequence continues at coordinate 1,470,841 of JAIGNY010002471.1, read as the reverse complement.
GACAATTAGCAAAAAATATATATATAACCAACCAGAAAGTGACAACAATTTTATAGTGAAATAGTATCGTATTAAGACTGGTTAGTCTGTAGTGGTAGGCCTACAGTAGCTCAGTTGGTAGAGCACACGACTGAGATGCTGGAGGCAGTAACCCGGCTCAAGCCTCGGTCAGGTTTAACCAGTTTTTCAACAGCTATGCAGACAGATATGCCGATCATCAAAAGTTTATCCATGCCAGTGAGTTCACAACTGGTTATCAAAGGCAGTGGCCGTCTTGATATAATGTCCAACACTGGATGCTTTCGGGACGTTAAACCTTGCTATGCTATGCCCCACTTGTGCACCAGTACCAGGAATTTGTGCGCCTGCACCTGGAATTCATGCTTCTGCACTAGGAATTTGCGTGCCTACACCTGGGTTCAGCTCCTGCAGTGCAAGGAATCTGAAATGCTAACTCACTGAGCCTAATGTGTGCTCTTTTCAGGCATATCAAACTGGCTATGACAATATTTTTGACCTAGATACGTGGGTTTTTTCAAAGTAAATGGGTACAAAATTGATTTATAGTGCACCAGAGTTTTGACTTGTACACTAGAAATTTGAATTTGTGCACCACAGATTGAAATGCGCACCAGATTGCCTTGAATCTTTTTTACCTTACTTCCAAAAGTAGTGCAGAAGATCTTTCCCTCTACATACAAACTATGCAGTCTGGGTTGCAGCTCCTGCTCCTCGTTCAGCTGTTGAGAGAAGTGGTGGCTTAACTGCAGAATCCAATGCATTTTTAAACACCGTACGTTGGAGGCTCAGTTGCAGTGATATTGTATATCTTCATGATGTGTCGTTTTTTATTTAAACAATATACTAGTTCAACTTGGGACTAAGCCTCCAACAGAAGGAGAAATATACTTCTACTAATTCAACTTAAAGGAGTAGCTTAGCCTCCAACAAAGGGGAGAATAACTAATTATCAGATCTTGTCACTCCGACTGCGACTTAGCATCCAACAGAAGGGGGATTAGGCCTATCTCTATTAGATCTCATTACTACGACTTGGAGCTGTGACCGTTTAGCGTGTACATGCTACACGCTCGCAAATCTTGTAAACGTTTACTAAATACTTCATTGCGAGTAATCGTTTTTCATACATCATAGTGTCTTGCCGTTGAAAATCAATATTCATGATTCAAATCACACACACACTTGGCTGATAAAATTCCAATCAATAAATTTTTACAAACTGTAAAGCCAATTAGCATATTCCTTTTTAAATGTACGAATCACAAATGCGCAGTAATCACCAATGAATGGGGATATTATGCACTTTGATTTTGTCGAAATCTGAGTAATCTAACTTGTAAAATGCACCGCGAATGTGCAGCAGTAAACAGTGAAACTAACAACATGCCTAACATTAGGCCATAAGGCTTTAAATCCCACACAATCAAGGCCTGTTTTACAAGCTGTTAAATCGACCAAAAACACTTTGAAAAATATTGAATAGTGACAATCAGTGCATTTACATGTAAATATTACCTGATGAGTCAAATAAATTTTGCAAGAAAGAAACAAATTTGCATAATAAACAAACAGAAAAAGGTTTTAACAAAGCTGAAAATCTGCATGCATTGCAAAGATGGCGGCCATTTTTTTTTGGAGAGGACTGATATTTCAGAAGTTCCTAGTGGTGGTGGCATAGTTTTTAAATGTTTTACGGCGAGGTATATCATATGCAAGATTTTCACAGAAGAACTTTGAAATCCGTAGCAAATCAGAGGACAAAAAAGTTACGCAATGTTGAGTTTAAATGACATTGAAAGGAAGTTATCTGTCCTTTCTAAACTGAATTTCCATGCATATTTTCCGTAAAAATTATGATTTATACTGTAGAAGCAAACTTTTTACGATTTGGAAAGCAAAACTCAGCGTCTATTTGGGCAATGGAGTCAGTACTTTTGCCATACTGGTTGCGCGATTTTTTTTACTTCGCCTCATGGTTTTGGAGCAATTTTGGTGTATTTTCGAAATTACGGTACTAAACGCGTGTACACGATACACGCTCACTTTTTTTGGCATGTACAGGTTTACTAAAATCCCTAAACGTTCACAGCTCTACTACGACTGCAACTTAGCCTCCAACATAGGGGAAATAGGCCTAGCTCTATTATCAGATCTCACGACTGCGACTTAGCCTCCAACAAAGGGGGGAAACTATTATCTGATCTTATTTTAGAACATATGAAACAAAAATAAGACACTAGGACTCCGCCTGTCAAATTTTACAGAAGTATAGTTTCGACCTTGCATTGGATTCTGCAGTTACTCCGAAGTGGCAATGGTTGAATGGTGCTCACCATCCTTCGGAGGGGACATTAAGCCATTGGTCTCGATGGTAGGACACTCACAGCTTCTCGAAAAGAGTATTGTGAAAACCCGGTGTTCCATCATCCACTTCCATCTCGGTCACACGAGACTGACATCTGCTATGCTCTGTCTATGCTCTGTATAGGAGTCTTGCCAAGTTCCTGTCAGGAAGGATCATGTACAAAAACAAAAATATTATTAATAAATCATGACATGAGACAAACTCAGGTTATTCTGCTTATCAGTCTTTGATTCCTTAAAATAATGTGCGTCCAACTTCTTGTTCATTTACAACAACGAAATCATACATAATCTTTGTTTTTGCTTTAAAAAAAAATATATAAAAAATATCTGTGTTGGGCTGCATAGGCTGCATAGGAAAAACCATGAATTTTGTTGATTTTTGAAGCTACTTTGAGTTTGTAAGGTGTTTGTTTACATCCTATATGAAAGTCATTGGCATAACTAACTAAATAATAAATAAATAAGAATCACTACATATTTGTTACATATGTTTTCACTCCAAATAGAATGTAAATAGCTGCATTTAACTTGGTTTTGTTCGTAAAAGAACACTGGAATGTCATTTTTCAGGCCAAAATTGGAGTCTTCAAAATATGCCTCAAATTTCACATTTTTTACTCATAAAGGGGAAGTTTTGGGGTTTTTGTTAACACATTGAGTCCCGCAAGGTTTTAAGTGTGTAATTTCCTTGGGGCCCAGAAGGGTTTTTTCAAATTTTGTATAATTAAGGTACTTAAATTTGGTACTCATATAGGTAGGTATTGTGCCCAGTAAAGATACACAAACTATATATTTTCTAAAAGATAATATTCTTAATACAAAAAAATACTAAATTCTTGCAATTGTTTTTCATCTAATTTGCATAAATTATCATAATATAAAGAAAAACAAGAAATAAAAGATTTTCAAAAATACAGCTCACTTTATTGTTTATTTCTCTTTTCTTTTGCAGGTAAAGTGGTGGAAATAACAAAAACAAGATAATCAAACATATTCCAATAACAAATTATGTTTTTTCCCCAATTTTATGCACCATTTACAATAGCAAAATAAGCAGTTTGAAGCATTGTAACAGGGTCCTAATTTGAGTATGTCCCATATGGAAATATTATTATGTCATAACTTTTTCCCGAATCTCCTGCTCAGCATATCTGTTTGTTTCTTTACAAACCTTCTGAACTGAATCTGATCCAAAAAAATAATAAAAACAATCCTTTGGAGAAGGATTTGCAGGTAGATTAGCTTAAACACAAGTCTTTTTTGTAAACAAATCTTGTTAAGGTTTGGTAACATTATCATTCTTGCACTAAGCTTTTTTATCTGCATTGTCTTTGTTGAAGGTGATCTAAAAATCATCATTATTTGTAGTCAATTCCTCTTCATTACTGTCAAAATCATTCTCGCTATCACTGTTTGTATCGAAATCTGGCTCCAAATCAGAATCATCGTCTTTATCTAATGGCAGAGGATGGCCAATTAGTAATGCCATTTTGTGTGTAAATTGCCAATATAAATCTCCGCTTTGTTCACAAAACTTTGTTCTGTGTTTGACCCTTTTCTTACAAAAAAAAAAGGAAGTGTGACCAACCTTTGCGCTTGAACGAAAATAGGTTGAAAAATGTTTATTTACATTAATTTTACCAAACAAAAAAGGAAGTACCCCATCAATTTGAATAAATTTCATGTAATTGATGCTATGATATCCGTTGCGTGATGCTGGGACTCAATGTGTTGATACCATGGTGCGATAAATCATAGTAATAATCATTTCAATATTAGTATTTATTATAGAATTTGATATGACATTAATTTGAATTTTCATCCATTTGCATCAGAATTGAAATTGAAAAGGACACAAAGGTGCCAAATGCAGTGATATTTCACGTTCAGAAAGAGGACCACACACTTGGAAACATATTAAGGGCGTAAGTAGGCCTACAGTTTTGTGTATGACCAAGAGCAGATCCAGGATTTTAAAAAAAGGTGGGGGGAAAGGGTGGTCCAAAGTCAAATCATAAAAATGGCCCTAAATTATCCATGCACTTATCACGTATTGTTTTCCGCCCAAATATTTTTCAGTTTTTAAGGAACTGTTTGGAAAATAATAACATTTTGTACTTAGAATACATAATGGGTATCATAAGATAACTTTACAAGTACAATATACCCGGTATATGAATTCAGGAGATTGGTCTGCAGTCGACAATCACTTCAGAAATAGAAAACCCTGTAGTTTCATTTTCTATGATAAAAGTGGGGGAGGGTCAGCGTATTAAGTGGGGGTTTGGGAGGGTGGGATGCATTTTGTATGTAAATGTAAGTAGTGGGATATGTACCGGTACCATAGTATACACTATGTTATAGTTAAATAAACTGTAAAAATAAGTAAAGTTGAATATCGCCCAAATTTTGGTGATGGGTTTCTTCATAATGAAATAATACAATTTTCAATTTGCGTCAAATTTTTGTCATATTTCGGGTAGTTTTCTTCAATTTCTTTCATTTTGGGCGATTCTCTTCGATTTTAGAGAATTTTGTTTTATTTACGGAAACTTGTTTAATTTCCTTCATTTTCGGGCAATTTTCTTCAATTTTCGGGCAATGATCTATGATTTACGGGTAATTTTCTTCAATTTCTTTCATTTTTGGGCAGTTCTCTTTAATTTTTGGGAATTATTTTTCAATTTTGGGCAAATTTCTTTCAATTTTAGACAATTCTCTTTAATTTTTGCAATTTTTTTTAGATTTTTGGCAGTTTGGGAAATTCTCTTTGATTTTGTGGAAATTTGTTTCATTTTTAGAAACTCGTTATTTTCCTTCATTTTCGGGCAATTTTCTTCGATTTTCAGGCAATATTCTACGATTTTCGGGAATGTTCCTATAATTTCTTTCATTTCTGGCAATCATCTCTTAGATTTGTGGGTAAAATTTTTTTAGTTTATGTTCAATTTCTTTCAATTTTGGGCAATTCTCTTCGATTTCTGGCACATTTGTTTCATTTTTGGAAACTTCTTTTATTTCCTTCATTTTTGGGAAACTTCCTTCAATTTTCGGGCAATGTTCTATGATTTTCTGGTAATTTTTTTCAAATTCTTTTATTTTGGGGCAGTTCTCTTAGATTTTCGGAAAATTTTCTTCTGAATTTAGGGAATGTTTCTTCAATTTCTTTCATTGTTCTCTTAGATTTTCGGAAAATTTTCTTCTGAATTTAGGGAATGTTTCTTCAATTTCTTTCATTAAGGGCAATCATTTCTTCAATTTTGGGGAAATTTTTTGTTGATTTTCTGTAAATTTTCTTTATTTGGGGGAAATTTAGGAGAAATTTTCTTCAATTTCTTTCATTTTTTGGCAACTCTTTTCGATTTTTGGGAAATTTTCTTTGATGTTCGGCAAATTTTCTTCCAATTGTGGGCAAATTGTCTTCAATTTCTTTCAAATTTCAGGTAATTTTCTTTGATTTTTGGGAATTTTTTTTTCAATTCGCTGGTTATATTGAATGAATATCAATCCACAGAGATTAAAAAGTAGAAAGGGTATATGTAATTACATTTTTCAGCAAAGTGTAACACTGCTAATGGTTACATGTGTTAGGTGAGTAAAAATATTTGGCTTTAGTGTTACAAATTATTTTTTGGAAAATTCCAAAAGAGGGTCCCTCCTCTGGATCTACCCTTGTATGACGGTGTTGATGACATTTCAAACATACAGATCAAATATTGCATTTTGATATAATGAAATAATGCTTCAAGCAGAAGCATGTGTAGTCACATCAGGATTGCAGAAGATAGGAACTTGTTTTTTCTTATTTGCTTTTGGCATAAGTGAAAGAAAAGAAATCGGCCATAACTATATTGTAAATTTTCTCATTTTCTGAAACCACCTAAATAAATGCTATATTACAAACAGGTGTTATGACATCATCATATTTAGAAATTGCTTAATAAAACAAGTTTCCCTTCTGTTTCAAATTCTATTATCTCTCATAATTGTATTTTATTAGTATTATTTAGCGTCTTTTCTCATTTCAGTAAGAATGGAGTACATGTAGTTTTTAGATGAACACTGTTTACAGCAGTTTTACTTCTCTTTCTCAGACAACTGCTGAAGGATCCACAGGTTTTGTTTGCAGGCTACAAGGTACCCCATCCTCTTGAAAACAAGTTTTTGTTGCGTGTCCAGACAACATCAGATTACTCTCCACAAGAAGCTGTCACCAATGCCATCACTGACCTCATATCTGAAATTTCACTCTTAGAAGAAAGATTCAAAGTAAGTTATGAAAGTGTCAAAGATGTAAACTCCAAATCAACTTCAGCATCTTATGCAGGTGATTATGTGTGTAGCATAACTTCCTAAGAGCAGTTCAACAAAATACTGTATTTCACTTTGATGTACTCAACTTTGTTCACCTGTGATCAGAGCCTCAGACAAACCTTTTCAATGCTATTTAGTGTAGAGCTGTGACCGTTTAATGTGTACTCGCTACACGCTCGCAAATCTTGTAAACGTTTACTAAATACTTCATTGCGAGTAATCGTTTTTTATACATTATAGGCCTAGTGTCTTGCCGTTGAAAATCAATATTCATGATTCAAATCACACACACATTCGCCTGACAAAATTCCAATCAATGATTTTTTACAAACTCTTAACCCGATTAGCATAAACTTTTTTAAATGTGCGAATCACAAATGCGCAGTAATCACCAATGAATGGGGATATTATGCACTTTGATTTCGCCGAAATCTGAGTAATCTAACTTGTAAAATGCACCGCAAATGTGCAGCAGTAAACAGTGAAACTAACAATAGGCCTAATGTTAGGCCATAAGGCTTTAAATCCCACGCAATCAAGGCCCGTTTCATCGACCAGAAAACACTTGAATCGTGACAATCAGTACATTTACATGTAAATATTACCTGATGGGTCAAATAAATTTTGCAAGAAAGAAAAAATATTGCATAATAAATAAACAGAAAAAGGTTTTAACAAAGCTGAAATTCTGCATGCTTCGCAAAGATGGCGGCCATTTTTACCAGAGGACTGATATTTCAGAACTTCCTGGTGGTGGCGTAGTTTTGAAATAATTTACGGCGAGGTTTATCATAGGCCTCAATATGCAAGACTTTCACAGAACTTTGAAAGCCGTAGCGAATAGGACAAACAAGTTACGCGATGTTGAGTTTAAATGACATATAAAGGAAGTTATCTGTTCTATCTAAACTGAATTTACATGCATATTTTCCATAAAAATGATGATTTATACTGTAAAAGTAAACTTTTTACGATTTGGAAAGCAAAACTCAGCGTCTATTTGGGCAATGCAGTCAGTACTTTTGCCATACTAATTGTACGATTTTTTTACTTCGCCTCGTAGTTTTGGAACAATTTTGGTGTATTTCCGAAAATTACGGTACTAAACTCGTGTACACGATACACGCTCGCTTTTTTTGGCGTGTACACGTTTACTAAAATCCCTAAACGTTCACAGCTCTAATTTAGTGTTCATTCCACTTTATTATTTATGTATATTTCAGTTGCACAATTTGCTTACTAAAAAGTATGTGAGGGAGGCAAAAGAGCTTCAATATTGAAATTATATTGTTCTGAGGGTGATTAAGGGCAACAACAGTGGTGGAGAATTACATATTAACCCTCTCATCAGTACCAAGCGTTTTACATACTGCCCTCATTACCAGGACCAGCTTTTTTTTAAATATGATATGTATTCAAGTCTTGTAATTCAAACTTACCAAAACCATGTTTGTTGACATTATTTTGTGATTTTATAGTAAAATGAATGACTTTGCCATTTTATACCTAATTCGGAGACAAAATTTTATTTTTCCTTCAACAGTTCCAAATTCTTGGTACTGTAGCTTCGAGCATTGTATCATAAAATAAAGTTTTCTCCATAGTTTCATATGATTACATATATCACATGATATTTCACATGATAGATAACTTTCTTATCTTTTTTATAAAAGTACTTTCAAATTGAAGGGTACACCCACAATACATAAAAATCTAAATAAACAGGCATGTCTCTGTTCTTGCAATAATGCGACGTTGATCTTTACGGAAGTGTGACGCCAGTCGCAATAATGCGATATTAAGTATGACTATATTTAAATAAACTATATCTTTATGGGTTTTTTTTAATATTTCAGGTTGCCATCAGTCAGAAGAAGGAGGGATATGATTGAATGGATCAGAAGTGTGACTTGTTTCATCAGAGAAAGAAACATTCTTATGAGGAGTTTCAAAGGATTTAAACATATTGTGCTGATCAAATACTGTACATCATCACTTCAGCAAAATTCTTTTTTCCAGTTTCTCCCTGAATTGGAAATCTTCTTATTAAGAAGCTTGAAGTCCATACTTTATCCATACCGTATTCAATGTATTAAGTGCCCCTGCTTTAATAAGTGCCCACTTAATATTTTTTGACTATTCACATAATTTATTCGATTAATTTGAAGACTTGAAATAAATTTTGTTACATTATTTGCTTATATTGTGCCTGACACTCACAAGGTTATTGTGGTGGTTATTGTGGGGCTATAATCTGATACTATAGAACCAAACACACGGTGCAGTTCGAATAGCATACTAAGTACAGCTTGGAGCATGGGCGCTTATTAGGAAGAAACTTTGGGCCAAAAAGGTGGTGCATTCTATTCTTGTATGCGCTCCGCGCACTTATTACTTCGAATACAGTATTAGGAACTGATGCATAGATTCCATACACTGTTCCTGATATATGGTGATGGTTATTCAATATTGAAAACAAAGTTTTATGTCAAACTCATATAATTCCCAGACTTTCAATTGTTTGGAATATGTCATCCATGAAAACCCCATGTACCCATTAGTTAAGTGTTAGCTGCAGGTCCAGTTAGCCTAGAAATGTCTCCCCTCACAGTGTTTCATTGGTTTGTGATTGGAAATAATATCAAACAATTATTGCAGCAAAGTTTTTGGTTTTGCTCTGGGACAAAGATTTTATATTCATCCCTCCACTTGTTAACTAGAGCTGTGTTGAGCCAACTGTACAGGTTAGTCCATATAAACAGCTGTATATATTTTAAGTGTTTTACAGTAATTTTTGCATATTGAAAAGGGAAGAAACTGGGTAATGATTTTATAATGTTTTGAGGTTGAATGAATCAGTACCTATTGACTATCAGTGCTGTCATGACATGGCTCTATGACATATCGAATATCGTGGAGAAAAATATCTCACGACATAAATTGTTAATATCACTAACGTTGTATGATCATGGAGTTACAATTTACTCCATGACATGATGAACGCAAGAAAAAATTATTTGCAGATCTAGCAGACGACATGATCGCGTGACTTTACTTTCATCACTCATGCACACTTGTTTGGTAATTTAGCCAACATGATCATGAATCATCGAAGTGAGAGCCTGAGTGGCACACTCTGGGCCAATTTTTGTTTTTTTGCCAACTTACATTGGCGCGTGCCAATGTGCAGTGACGGAGCATGATCTTTTTTAGTTGTTTTTATGTTTCACGATTACTTTGCACGTTTTTAATGGCTTAAACTTGACATTTAGATTAAGTACTGTAACATTATAATTGTAATGTACAAAGTAGCCTAGCCTAGTTTCGCGAAAAAAATTTAGTTGAGTATTACTATTTTTTGGTATCACGATATTGCGCGAGAGGCATATTTCATGTTGTGGGAAAAGAGATATTCTGATAATCGATATGTCATGACAGCACAAATGAATAGATGTATTCTTCATGACCCATATACAATTGATTTTGTGAACAGTGATAGGGTGTATATTCCCATATTCTGAGGGGAGTAACTTGTCACATTTTCATGAAATTTAAACATGATGTTATTCATAACCTGTTAAGTATCATGGATTTACTGCATTTTGTATGCTGGCAAAAATGAAAACATCAATATTTTATACATCTTTCAAGAGAGAAATGTTTGTATGTTTTGAATCTGTTTTCCATTCTTTCAAAATCTTGTTAAATCATTGCAATGTTTGCAGTTTGTATAAAATGTAAATACATTGTCTCTTTTAGGACGTAGAAACATTTGGTTTTGAAGAGTTATTATTATTATTTTATTTTTTTGACTGTTTCTTTTGCAGTTGTGGTGTCACCACTCACTACCAATATCTAAAAAGGGCATGTGGTCCATGAAATGGGCCAACAGAACTGCCTTTGAATTCTGTCACAAATTTGCAGTGGTTGGTCAAAGTGAAGTATCATTCATATTTGGAAATGCTTAAGTTCAATAAAGCAAATAAAGTGTTAAGCAAAGATTTTCATATATTTTCCCATTGGTAATAATCAGTGGCTTATGGTCATGGAAGCCAAGAGAGGGGCAATTTTATCTGTTGTGGGGAGAGGGGGGTAAAAGCCTATAAATTGGATAAAATATGTCACTTGACTAAATTTTATGGGGGGCAATGGGCAAAGTAATCTTGTGCAGGAAAATCCCTCCCTCTCCCTCCCGAGCACCAACTCTTGATAATGTAAGGCTTTATGGTAAGAAATGTCAGTTTCAAAACCTTAGAAGTAATTGATACATTGGATGGAGTAAGTTGCCTAAAACGAAACCACCAAAAAAATGGTATATTATCAGGTACTGCATTTATTGTCAACAACAGTTGTACCCTGGAGTACTGCACATTTGTATCATGGAGGTCATGATTTAGACCCTCTGAATGAAGTCTGGATGTTGACTATCAGGGGCTCGCTTTGCACACCAAATACCTGCACAATTTTTATCATTATTTATACAGTTGTTTTATTATAAGGTCCAAATTACCTGAAAAAATTATTCCCACAACCCACTGGTTTCCTCTTATAAGATATAAATCAAGTTGATGTGCAGGAAGCAGGAGGGTGTAAAGCTGTCACACGTTCATCAAATAATTATCAAGACTTCATACTACCATGTGATTTTTGTGGTTAGAAAACACTTAAATATTATTAAGAAATGGATAAATTCCTACTAAGAACTTCAGGGGCAGAAGCTCTTGTACCCCACAAAGAATCAATTACCCCCATTTTTTCAAAGCAGAAAATGAATTTATAAAAATAAACTTGCAGCTATTAAACTGGTTTCTGGAAAAGATTAACAACAAATATAGCCTATACAGGTTTTCTTGCAACAGACTATTTACATTTTTCAAACAAAAAATAAGATATATCCAATATAAATAATGGCATTTTTACCATTATTGTTTTACTATTTTCCAAAGTATATGACTCATGACTAGGGTTGTAATTCTCATCCAGAAAGTGTGTATGTGCATAGGCGACAGATTGTTCCCCCTTCCCCCTCCCACTTTTTTCAAAGTTTTCAAAGTGCCTTTTTTCAGAGAGGAAAAGTGCTCTTTTTCTGAGAAAAAAGTGCCCTTTTTCATAAGGAGAGTACCCTTTCAAAGAGGACAAGTGCCCTTCTTAGAAAAGGAACCTGCCTTTTTAAAGAATGAAAAACTTTTTTTCATTATATATCTGATCTTTTCATTCAAGAAAGTAATACAATTATTTCCTTAAAACGACTAAATTTGTGAAATTTCGCGCGCATAAGCTATTCTTTATTTCCCCTAAAGACAAAGTTGGGGCATTTTTTAGAGGAACCTGCCCTTTCAAACATTGGAACACTTTTTCTTCAAAGGCTATATTTTTTGATCTTTTCATTAAAGGTCTATGGATGTGTAGCAGCAACTAATGCTACATTGCTTAAAAATCCATGAGAAATTATGAAAATAGCAAAAAATGTAATCCAAATCGGTTAAAAATTGGCTATTTTAGAGAATTATGAATTTTCAGGTCAAGATATGCAAATTTGTGTTCCTCTTTATCAGTTTAAGTTTCTCTATCTTGTGATGTATGACATGGCGGAAGTTCCTATTTCTTTATGTAAACTCTTTGTTTTTTTAATTGCTAGTCACACATTTCTAAAAAAAGGAAAAAATTTAACCAAACGTTTTTAAGTGTTGACCTAACTCAAATCTAAGAGGAATAGACTCATCATTTTCAGGAACTAAAATTTAGAAAAGGAAATATAAAGAAATTCATAAAGCTTTTCAGCTACCTGCCTGGTCATACATCAAAATTTACCTTACATTATACATTCACTGCAGATTGCTAAAACTAATCAGTCCTAAATTAAAACCTATATGTGCTCATATTAAGATTTAAAGACCGTTGTGTTTAGTATGCTCTTTCTCAGGCTAAAAATCTTTAGGCAACTAGACCTTTAAAGAAACTAACACAAATATTGCCCTAAAAAGACTAAAATTGTGATATTTTGCAAACAGTATTCTAAAATTCCCTAAGGGACAAAGTTGGGGCCATACAGCCCCACATATTGACTTCTTATTACTTAAAAGACCTTTACCTCTGCCTACCTTTGTTTTCCCAGCTAATAATTTGTAAAAACTCATCTGTTCATAGGGTGTTTCTAGAGTATGCAAGCCACCCCAAATTTCATTAGTGGGTCATCTTTGAAATGGGCAAACTTACTATTTGGATCCGGGCCATTGTCATGACATTAACTGATGTGCCCTAATCCCATTTTTTTAGTAAATATTTTTGATTGATTGAATAATTCAAACATTTATTTAAGCACACTTTAATACAGAGTACAGATATATACAGGTATAGAAAATGATACATACAATGAAACAAAATATTGATATATACATTTAAAGCTGCATGCCCCTTTACAGATATTAAAAAAAGTGTTATATTAAAATATATTTAAGACCCCATATTATAATTGATCTTTTTATTGACAGACAGACAGATTGAAGAAAATAAAACAAACATCAAGCAAAATACCACAAATCACTACAAAGTTCACTCGTTGAGCGCCTTAAATTTGTGTTCTGCCACTGACTCCCTGAAGACTGGATGTAAATTTGGGCCATCTGGTCTAATTTTAATTTAGATTTTTTCCAATTCATGATTAATACAATTGGCTAATCACGATCTATAATGCTAAATCCTTCTGATTTCAAGACGCATGATCTATAAATTTTCCAATTTGTGTAGGTTTTGGTATATAAATATATATATATATATATATATATATATATATATATATATATATATATATATATATATATATATATATATATATATATATATATATATATATATATATATATATATATATATATATATATATATATATATATATATATATATATATATATATATATATATATATATATATATATATATATATATATATATATATACATATATATATATATATATATATATATATATATATATATATATATATATATATATATATATATATATATATATATATATATATATATATATATATATATATATATATATATATATATATATATATATATATATATATATATATATATACACATATATATATATATATATATATAAAAATAAAATTTATATATAATATATATATATATATATATATATATATATATAATATATATATGTATATATATATACATACCATACATATATATATATTTTATATATTCATTTTATATATATATATATATATATATATATATATATATATATATATATATATATATATATATATATATATATATTGATATATATATATATGTATATATATTTATGTATATATATATATATATATATATATATATATATATATATATATATATATATATATATATATATATATATATATATATATATATATATATATATATATATATATATATATATATATATATATATATATATATATATATATATATATATATATATATATATATATATATATATATAGATATATATATACATATATATATATATATACATACCATACATATATATATATATATATACATATAAAATGTCAGAAAACGCAAAAATTGAATGAAAATGGATGCCCTGCCCACTGTCAGTGGAATCTTGTACTAGGGAGGGTCTTTCGTGCCCTGAATCTGAAACGGTTAAGTCGGCAAAAATCCTTCAAGAGGACATAAACGCCAACCGAGCGTAAAAAGTATGAGTAAAAAATAATATAAAAAAACTAGTTAGCAATACAGGTGTTAGTAAGTTTAGCTTTGAAACAATTGAGACTTGGTGCATGAACAATGTCTGACGGTAAAGCATTCCAATCCTTTAGTGTGTGAGGGAAGAAAGAGTGTTTATATACATTCTTTTTAGCATAGGGAACCTGGAAATTAAGGTCATGATTATTTCTTGTATTAGTTCTAACGGTGGGGATAAGTTCATCTTTATTGATGGCGACAAGATTGTTATTGATTTTATATAGCATATGTAGCCGGTGTTTTATCTTCTTGTTTTAAGCAGGGGCCAATCTAATTTATAAAGCATGTTTTTTTACACTAGATTTATAAGAGTAGTCTGCCATACAGAACCTGGCTGCTCTCCTTTGAATCTTCAAGTTTATCCACATCGCACTGGTGATGGGGTCCCAGACTGCAGATGCGTACTCAAGTACTGGCCTGACTAGAGCTTTATAAGCAGTGGATTTAACGTCGGTGGGACAGTTTGAGAGGTTACGTTTTAAAAGGCCAAGTATAGAGTTAGCTTACTTGGTTATGTTATGTATATGTTTATCCCATCTAAGTTTATTATCAATTTCAACACCTAGGTATGGGTGGGAGTTGACATGTTTTAGTGGCTGGTTGCATAAGGTATAAACAGGTGATTTAAAGCATTTCTTAGAGGAAATTGACAAGATGTAGCATTTGGAGGGGTTGAAATTAATTTGCCATTTGTTTTGCCATTGTTCAAGTTTGTTAAGATCATCTTGGAGGATTTGTTGGTCAGAGGGGTTATCAATTGTTCTGTACACAAGGCAGTCATCAGCAAACAGTCTGACTGTGCTGTTTATATTATCAGGGATGTCATTTATATATAAGAGGAAAAGTAAAGGACCCAAGACAGTACCTTGTGGTACACCGGATAAAACCTGTTTAGAATCAGAGATTTCACCATCGCAAACAACACGCTGGATGCGGTTGTTGAGGAATGATGCAAACCAGGCCAGAAGATTTCCATCAATGCCATAGGCAGAAAGTTTGGATAACAGGCGCTGGTGGGGACTTTATCAAAGGCTTTTGAGAAGTCAAGAATAGCCATAGAGACGTTACTGTTTTGGTCAATTTGTTTAGAGATATCATTTATTGTTAAGAGGAGTTGTGTTTCAGTCGATCTTTTTTGCACGGAAGCCATGTTGTAAATCAGTTAAGATATTATGCTCATCAAGGAATTTCATCACATGTGAGTGGATTATATGCTCAAGGATTTTACTACAAACGCAGGTGAGGGAAATAGGTCTATAATTAGCTGGTTTTTGTTTATCACCTTTTTAAAAACACTACATATGTTTGCTTCTTTCCACTTGTTAGGGATAGTACCATTATCGACAGAGGTTTGAAAGAGATCAGTTAGAATTTCATAGAGGTCATCAGCATGTGCTTTTAGAAACCATGGTGGTATTTGGTCAGGACCTGAGGCTTTGTTGGGGTCTAGGTTATGCAGTTGCTTTTGACACCTTCTGGGGTAATTATAAGTTGGTTTATTTTGCTGTTGGTAAGTGGTTTAGTTACAGGAATTTGGGAGGTGTTTTCTACTGTGAAAACACTGAAAAACTGGTCATTTAGAATGTTAGCTTTAGTTTTACTGTCACTGCAGAGTTTACCGTTATTTAGTAGATCAGACACACCTACAGAGTTACTTCTAATCTTTTGATATAGGACCAAAATGCCTTTGGGTTTTTTCGTTAAGTGAGTTTTTAAGTTTATCACAGATGAAGGTGTTTCTAGCTTCTTTGAGGTTTTTATGGACAGCCTTTCTAAAGCTTTTATAGGTAGTCCAGTCATTGGCTTGTTGATTAGTCTTAGCTTTTTAAACAGTTTATGTTTTTTCCTGCAGAGACGGCGTTGGATACGGGTAAACCAGGGCAGATTTAGTTTAGTTGAGGTGAATTTGTGAGGCGTGTTTTTATCAATAATCAATTTAATTTCTTGTTCAAAGAAATTCCATTTTTCATCAACATCAATGGAGGAATTAAATTGAGTATAATATTGCAGTTTAAATTTGGTCAGGTCTTCTTTTATTCGTTTTATGTTAGCTTTTTTCTTTAAATAGATTTTACGTTTAGGTAACTTTTTACGAGGAGGGGAGATATTTAGGGTCAATTCAACAATATCATGGTCACTTATACCGGGAATGACATTAGCTGAGGTAACAGCTGGTGAATTGTTAGTAAAAACAAGATCAAGGATGTTGTTATCTCTGGTGGGTGACTGCACCATTTGAGTGAGTTTATGTTTTTTCCTGCAGAGACGGCGTTGGATACGGGTAAACCAGGGCAGATTTAGTTTAGTTGAGGTGAATTTGTGAGGCGTGTTTTTATCAATAATCAATAATCCCCTTCTTAGCGACGCCACTGGTGTGAAGATGAGGCGATGATGTTTTTGACAGGCGGTGTTGCAACTAAAAATTTCAGGGAAATCAATAATAGTGTAATGCTTCACAAATTTGCAAATTGAAAGTACTAAAATGAAGACATGAAAATTACAAGCTGCAAAGGTTCTATTATTCATTGTTTAAAAGATGCCTAACGAAAATAAAAAAAGGATGGTTCCGGTAAGTTCCCAAATTGTTCGTTTTTAATTGTGTTTCTATATGTTTGTTTCTTTTATCTCAATTTGTCACAAGTCGGCATCGCTTTTTTTTATTATTTTTTATTTTTACGCCGCTTTAGACCAAAGATAGTAATAGAGCAGTTGCACGAATATAATTATCGGGAAATGTAACTTGTAAGGAATGAAACAAATCTTGGGAACAGTATTAGGCAAAAACATGATAACATGTATGCTCGATTATTGTGGGAAAATAGATAGATTCACGTAAAAAAACATTTCTTTTCATGTCCACAATAGGCTAGTGGGCCTACATTAGTAGTATCAGGCTACTATGCTGCTCTTGTCAGTATTGAGTGTTGTTCTTGTCTTGTGTTCTCCATTTGAATGATATAATGTCAGCTATTTATAACAATTTCAGTTTTGGTAGATGAAATCACTGACATTAATGATTAAGAATATTTTACAGTACATGCCATTTTCACAGTTGTAGGACTTAATACTATTTGGAGTCAGTGGAAGGTTCCACCATTTTGACACTGATTTTGATATTGTTGAAAGAAATAACATGACTTCTGAAGTTCTTGGTATTGATGATCACATTGTAAATTCTCAATTGACATCAAAAGCAATTTAAAATGAAAATTTAGGCTTTAAATTTGATTTCATTCCATCAACATCAAAAGCAATTTAAAATGAAAATTTGAAATTTGATTTCATTCCATCAACATCAAAAGCAATTTAAAATGAAAATTTGGGCTTTAAATTTGATTTCATTCCATAAAATATTTAGCATCGTGGCCTGTATTTCCCTCACTAGACCTACATGTATCTTATTTTGCAATTAAGCAATTGTTTCAAGTTTTGAAATTTAGATGAAAATAAGAAAATCAATAAAAAAGGGAAAAAATTGTAGTATCTAAAATACAAATACCAGTTGTCCAAAAAAAATGATATCACCTCCGATGGGACAATTAGTCAGGGTCACTATGGTGAAAAAAACATGTTCGCCTAAAAAAAATTAATATTTGTAAAACTATACATTTTTGGAAAGCTAATAATGCAGTGAATTTGAAAACCAAAGTTTGTATTTTGTCACTTGACGATTGCCATTTCTTTTATTGAGGAACAATGCTGGCATACTTAAGTTTGTGAAGGATAGCCTCTGTGTCTGATTAGCTTCCTTGTGAGACTTGATCCTGCTGCCTTGTAGATATCAGCTGGTATAGCACCAGCTCCAGGAGCCTTTCAGGTGGAAACAGCCATAGATATGTTGATATCAACCTGAGGCATTTACTGGATAGCATCTTAATTGATAGATTATGGATGATTTAGCATAATGCAAAATACAGAAGCATTCTGCCAACCTCTACAGTATCTGGTCTTGTCAGAAAGCAGGGTGGATCCATCTGCTTCAAAATTCTGGGAAGTTCTGGATGGCTGATGGCAATACAATGTCCTCAATCAAAGCCTAATAAAAATAATTGGAATCATGTTGCTCTGCAAATCCCTCGATTTCATCAGCTTTCTGGCATCTTCCTTACCTCTGAGCTATTTGGGGGGTAATGCACAAGCATGCTTTAAGACAGCTTCCTTGGCCTAGGAGATCCCGTCATCTTGGTAGCTTCCTTGGCCTAGGAGATACTGTTATCTTGGTAGCTTCCTTGGCCTTAGGGATCCTGTTGTCTTGGTAGCTTCCTTGACCTATGAGATCCTGTCATCTTGGTAGCTTCCTTGGTTTGGGAGATCCTGTTGTCTTGGTAGCTTTCTTGACCTGGGAGATCCTGTCATTTTGGTAGCTTCCTTGGCTTGGGAGTTCTTGTCATTTTTGGTAGCTTCCTTGGCCTGGGAGATCCTGTCATTTTGGTAGACTCTGTACATGTGGCACTTTGTAAGTAGTTTTGAATTTTCCAGATTTGGGGACTGCTGCTATCAAGTTGTCAAGGTCTTCATAAACTTTTTCCTTCACATCATCAGGATTTGTCATTGTGGGAGCATAAGCACTGATGGTTGTAATAAACTGGAGACAAATTTTCACAAGGCAGTCATTCACATTGACCTTTGGTAGACTATCAACCTTGCTCTTTAGGCTTGTCTTGGTTGTAAAACTATTTTGGAACCTGGTATTACTCAAAGCTGCACAGCTGACGTTGTATCTGGACAATTCTGTAGTATTTAAAGCTGTTCTCTACTCTCTGTCTCTGGCCTGTTGGTACTGAAGTTGTTGAGTAGAGTAGCAGCAATTGTTGCTTAAAACATAAATATACATGTCAATAATTGAAACGAAAGCCAGAATAACCTCCCACTCCAACCTTTCTGCAATCTGCCCACCCCTTCTAACCCTGTGGATACACCAATGCATACCGCAAGAGAGTGGCCATCAACTTAACTTCATTCAAACCATATTATCTTAGTCAGGGTAAACAGACTACTTCAACTATTGGATATGAATGACTGAAGTGGGGTTTTGCCAAGATGCGATTGAGGACCAGACATGCTCCCACCCCTCCCTGCCTCTCCCAATCCACTTCATTGACACTTACCCTTGTGTATATGTAGAGGATGCTATATCCCACAAAATCTCATCATAAACTCATGTCATTTTGCTTTGACAATAATTTTTTTGAGGTGGGCAGAGTGTAGTTTTAAATAATGGGGGTTCAACACAAGCAGCCCCTCCCCACCCTTGTTTACATGACAGTAGGGCCAGAGAGGGTCATTGAACAAAAATTGAAGTTCAGAATTTCGTTCTTGAGCATTGAAAGCTCTTCCAAAGTAACCAGATATTGTCCAAATATGTAAACAACACATAATATGGAAAATAATAACAGCCATTTTGAAATCCAAAATGGTCGCCATAGGTCACATGACAAAATACAAACATTGGATTTTAAATTCCCTGCATCAAGTGCTTTCTGAAAATGTATAGGTTTACTAATCTCCAAAAAATTTAGCGAAATGACATAGTGCCCCTTACTAAATCCCTAGTTTAGGAAACACTGAGATGCCTTATCCGAAATTTAAATATGAAATTAAAATGTTCAGTGTTGAGTGATGTTCTTTATGATAGTATTGTCAATGCTAACAGTATGAGAAGTTCAGTTTCTCCACTAATCATTAACTTGTTACAATATAATTTACAGTTGTTGAACTTTATCATTGGAGTCAATGGGAGGTTCACCATGTGGGCTCTGATTTTAGAATTGCTGAAAAGAATTGCATGACTTCTGTTCTGAAGTTATTGTTATTCCTGTAAACACTACATTGACAGAACACAATGACATTAAAAATAATTTGAAATTACATTACCATAGTCACTTTTAAGGCCATAGTTGATTTATAGATTATCAAAAAGGAGTTCTATTAGAAGGACCTTAAAATGTAAATCTCTAATAAAGTTTGTGACTTTCATTTTTCAGAGAAATCTCTTCAGATGAAGACATCTCTTGGAATTGGCCTTGTTTTCATCCTTGTGGGACTCCCTCTATGGTGGAAGACAACAACAACCTATAGAGCTTTCCTTCCACATGGGGAAATTGAAAAGTTAGCTGAACATAAAGTGAGTTCTCCAAAATATATACTGTACAGTGAGTTCAAGTCCAAAATATATACTGTACAATGAGCTCGAGTCCAAAATATATACTGTACAATGAGTTCGAGTCCAAAATATATACTGTACAATGAGTTCGAGTCCAAAATATATACTGTATACAGCTTTGTTTAGCACTCGAGAAGTCACAAATTACTCATTTATTTCTTGTACAGGAGTTGGTTTTTAAAAAGAATAAAATTTGTAGACATGCCCACCACAATTGGTCTTCATTTCAATAAGCCAAAGATCTATTACTTAAAAATAAATGTTAAAATAAAAAAAGTCCTTTGATAATATATTAAAATTGTCCATCTTACAGCATTTTAAGGTGTCAAAATGTAAATTTGTCATTATTTTCGTATCTGAATTCTTTGTTTATGTTGTTTATTCCCCAACCGCCATTTCTGGCTATTTTTAGCAGTTCAGCTAAAAAACACTTGACCACCATTGACCTTTAATGTCACTCATGCATGGTGAATATAAATATTGAATGGATAATTTATTTACAGAACCAATATAGCAAGGAGGAAAGTGGGGATATTATTTGCATGCTTTTAAGCACATGTACACAGTATAAGTTTTTTTTTATGTACCACAATATTGTGAAGGGAGGTGACTGATTGTAACAATAAGTATTTGAATCTGAGCCATACTCCCAATATATAGGTAGAAGATACTGTAGTCACCTTACTTTCAAAGACTTCCAATATTAAAAGTTAAGGTGTCCTCCTGGTCATGCAACACAACTTTTGCATATGTCAAAAACATCCTTTAAATTTGAGCAGTTATAACACACAAATTAAAGTGTACTAATTTCAAATTTCACATACTGCTTAACCCTTAAATGCCCAGGGGGTCCAAAACATGACTGAAAGTTTTCAAAACTTTTTATTCAAAATAAATTTTCATAAGTTTCCTTTCATTTTGTATAATACAAGTTTGGTTTATATGAATGCTAAGACAATAAACTCTTCAATTAAAAAGTTAAAATAAAGAAATTACCGACATAAATTGGCAAACTTTAGGCAAAATTAGGCCAATTGTTTTGAGCTAGTTTTTTTTTCTTGTAAATAATGAAAACAAAGGATTTTTTAACATATTTAGATTGTTTGTGAAATTTTCTTTTTTTTTCAAAGCAAAACCTGCAAAAACATTGAAAATAAGCAAGAAAATAATCAATACTACAATTACCTGCGAAAAACATAGCTGCGCACCCAGCTCGGTAGTCGAGCCCGGGGTGCCCACGTTGTAATCCCACATGTTACCGCAAGACTACATTGCATTGTTCTAGTGTGTGGATTCATTTTCATACTTAAATATCAGCATGGACAAAGAGGTGGTAGTTGCTCTTTTTAATTTCAATCAAAAGTATGTGAATTGGCCTTTCTAATGGTATATTTTGCATAAGAGAGCTGTATCGTGATCAGCTTCAATTTTTGCCAAATTTTGGTCTCAAAAAGGCTAAAAATCAGGATATTTTTCACAACTTTTGCCAAAAAAAGATATTGATGATAGGAGCAGTCAAAATTTGATCGGAATTGGATGCAAGGTCTGGAAGTATAGCAAGTTAGCCTTTGAAAAAAAATGTTCTTTTGTTCAATTTTGTGCATTTTTTTAACTTTCTCCATTTCAACCCATCTGTTTTCAAAATCTTCAATATAACCCCCATCAAAATGTTACATTTTCTAAAAAAACTATTTGAGCTTTTTCAAATGATATCAGAATCACTGCTGTTTTTGACAAAGTAAACTAATTTTTTGAAAAATGCATGTCCTGTTGGTCGTTTCACGACCGCATCGTCATTTAAGGGTTAACTCAGAATTTCATGCTCATTTGAAGCAAAGGAGAAAAGTTTGCTAATTGAATTCTTGTTTTCTTTATTTCATAGATCCTTTGCAACATTCCAGTCAGTCTTATTTTATGTCAGACTGAAGGAGAAGATGATGGAGAACAGTTGCAGCAGAGTCTTGAAGATCTGTTGATGAAAGGTACTTTTTATGTAACAATAGAATTGAGGCACAGTGAATTTTATTCTGTGTTTGAATATTGAGCAATGTATTATGCACATTCTGCAACTAAACATTACATTACTGTTCCTTTTAAATGCTGTAGTCAATCTCTTGTTGGCTTTCATCTGGGCTCCTCTCCTGATAACCATTTGCAGTAAGTGCATTGTTTAAGCTTATTCTTAATACAGTACTATCATGTCTTTTGAATCTAAGTTTCATTAGGATCAAATTGGAAAAGTGCTTTTGATATTTGTTGATTTCATTAACAATAATTTTCTCTTTATGGAATCATCAAGAACTTTTTAAAAGAAGTCTATTTGAGATCACAGAAGTGCAAAATAGTGCAAATTAAAAGATTCTGCAATGACTTGGACTTTTTCTTTTATCAATTTTTTTTTCTGACTTTTTTCTGACTTTTTTTTCATTATCAACCACCATCTAAATCCAAACATGTTTTAAGAAATAAACTTGCATGAATGTAAAAAACTTTTAAGGGAAGTTAAATGCGTTTCAAATACTGTAAGTGTTTTGTTGCAGGTAAGAAATCATTATTTTGTAAAAACAAATACTTCAGTGCTTTTAAATGAAAGTACATAGATGCACATCTTTATAACTGATAATATTTGATCATTTTCAATTTGTAGGAAAGTTACCTGGTAGGAGCTTTACAGTGCAGTACTCAGTGAATGCCAGAAAATGCTCCAAGAAGCTACAACAAGCAATTGCAGAAGCTACCACAGCTGACGGTAAGTTCATGTTCATTTGGTGGAATACTGATAACATGCTCGTACCAAACAAGGTTTAATCCTCCATTTTGTATATGGTAAAGAAGCTTGAAAGAAACAAAAAACTGAAAACAATTGTTTGGTTTTTATAACATTGATGAACATTTCATCAGGTATTCTGTAATTTGTTTTGGAAAGAAAGAAGCTATTAGAATACATGTATGGTCTTATATAAAGTAAATATGTCTCACAATCTTTTTTAATAGATACTGATGTATTATGTTTTTCTGTATATTTATTCCATTAATAATTATTTCTTAATAATGTTTGAAAAATAATGATAAACAATTTGACAAATTTAATCAAATTTTATATATACAGTATGTATGCAGAAAGTAGGAGTGTAAAACATGATAGAGTATAGTAGATTTATGAATACTTTTAAGCCAATTGTGTAATCTTTAGCTTTTTTCACATAATTGTTCTTTTTCTGAACTTTCAGACAACAAAGGTACTGTAATTATGGTAAAATTGAAAAGATAATATATGATTGTAAGCATAACAAAATATGAGTATATCAACATCTATGGACAGTTTCGACTTATAAGATAAATCACTGCAATAGGAAATTGTGAATGGTGATGTGAACGTGAACCCAGAATTGATTGACACCTAAACAGTTATAAAAAATGATGATGGAGAAGACTGCATAATTTTCATTAAAAGAACAGACAGAAAAGATTGGTAATACCCATTTTAAACAAATGCACATTAGCTTAGTTTAATCAGATATTGAAAATACCTTCTTGGCTGACTAATCAAAATTGACTTATTTTGAAAATAGTATTACAATCGACATCATGGTTGCTAAGATCAGTTTCCTATTTGTTCAAAGCATTGGGCCTTTTGTAAATGAAATTGAATAAAATAGGAAAGGCAATTTCTGTGGGTTTCTTATACTCTAAAATCTTGGATCATAATGTCCTGCAGTGAAATAACATTTATTATTATTATTATTATTATGTAGATGCTTATATAGCGCTTATATTGAGAACAAAACTAAGCGCTTTACATTATTGGGTAAAAAGGTGTGTTTTCAATTGCTTCTTGAAATTGATAATGTCACTTGCAGATCTGATGTGGACAGGCAGCTCATTCCAGAGAGATGATCCAGTGACAGCAAAGTTGTAACGACTAACTTGTTTGCTGCCATACTGTCTCCTTATCAGTGGGCCATTAGAGGCAGACCTAAGTCTGGGATCTGGGACATACAGATGAATTAATTCAGACAGATAAATTGGTGCAAGACCATGGAGAATTTTGAAATGATGAACATAAAGCCTAAACCTAATTGCGTGACTGTACTCTGAGCCAATGCAAATGGGAAATTATAGGAGTAATATGAGATCTTAAAGATACATTTTGTCATGTCATTGTTAAATTGATTTAAATTTAAAATGACTAAAATTGGCTTTTGCAATTAGGCAACTGGAACATCTTGATAACAGAGATAAAGTTTTAGACACATTTGATTTAGAATATATTTCTTTTCTTCAGCTTCTGCATAACACCACAAACAGAGAACAATACCTGCATCAGTTTTTTGCTGGTCAAATATCATGCTGGGAGAGACACAAACATGCTGAAAATCATCAGAATTAAACTGAACTTTAAAATATGATTAAGTATCCATTTACATGCAGTAGGTTTTGTAAGCATCCTTAAATGATGTGGTCTATCTGCTTTGTTCAAGTCTGTGTTTCAATTAGGTCAAAATGATGGAATTTTCTGATGACGAAAACACCAAGATATAGACACCATAGATAAAGTGCAATATGCGCAGATGATGTAAGAGATAGTTCTTATTTTTAAATTTTTCAGATTTGGATAAAAAGCTGGAAGTCTTTGAAAGTGGACACATCCTTGACCTAGAACTGTTTTTGCTTCCAAGGAGGACAGATTTGCCTTACTCTGTGTATATTGGCAGAAGCAACAGGGCCTACGCATTTGTTGATACAGATGGTACAGTACACTCTCTTTTATGATATTTAAAGGGCTTTTATTTTTGTTAAAATCAATAGTAGCTCATGTTGTCTTTATCTGTCCTTGCATCTTAATTTTTCCCTTCCTGCAATTGCTGAGATTCTTTTTCATACCATACACAGGTGTGAGTCAGTCCCTGGATAGGTTGGCAAATATAACCGGTCAATCCTAGTCAATGAGGAGAGTTTGATGAAATCCTACGCCATGGCCAGAGGGTACAACATCAAAAAGGTTAGAATATTACATCAATATTCTTTTACATTAAAAGAGTTCCACTGTCAGGCCTGCCACTTGCCTGTGACAAGACCACCAAGTTGTACCCACCCATTTCCTATTGTTTTTGCCATGTCTTGGCCAAGATATGTATCCCATGCTGCATGCATGGGACAGAGGTTTTGAACTTTATCATCCCTGTCCAGAATGATATATTTGGAGTAGCACTCAGTAACAAAGGTCTTACGTCCCATGGATAATGTGTAATCTCACAATGCTAATACCAGCAAATGATTAATTTTGAATCTTCTTATGTGCAACAGTTTGATAAATATTTGATAAAAGTAATTGGGTGCTCACTATTTTGATGGAACAAATTTTGATTGTTCAAAGTATTATATTTGTATTCTAGGACCTTTTTCTGTAGAATCATTTTAATATTTGGTATACTAAGTATCCCAACTGAATGCCACATTTTTGCCTTTTAAACACTGTGAGGACATATCTTTGTGCACTCTTATTCACAGGTGGACAGAGAGATCATGCGAGCCATGAGGTCCACCCCAGGCTATGAGTTGTCATTTAGCCTGTTGAACCCAGACCCTGCTACGATGCTTGCAACATGGGATATCAAGGCAGCTGTACAAGGTACATTGATGTTCATCATTTTATTGTTTTTCAATGTTTCTCACACAATAATTTTCTGTTATTTTAAAGTCTCAACCTCTTTTCCCCATTTTGTCCTCTATTATTTAAGGTTTTGTCTGTTTTTGAAAAGACTTTTATACATATCCTGCTGTATATAAAAACATACTGACATCCATGCCACTATCTGTTGTGATAAATTCTTTGTGAGTTATCCTGTATCTGGTGTGAAATACTTTTTTTTTTTTTTACAAGGTATTTGAATTCCATAGACAAGTAGAATTATTACTCTCAATAGATTGCTTTTGAAGGACCCCAAATTATTGGAGATAACGGTTGACCATTTATTAGAAAATATGTTTTCTTAAAACACTTTTTGTGTTTCATTGGTGGTAACTTATTTGTGAATAATTTTATATTATCTTAGCTGTTTATTCATGTAATGATTCTGTTTGAAAATCACAATGTTGAAAGAAAGTTGCAGTTTAGAAGTGATAAAAGTCAGTAAATGGGTTTATATTCTCAAAAGTCAACTGAAATGCATAAATCTTAATTGTACTCTTCACATCCTTGCAGTAGAATTGATACTTCTGGAATTATTTTTGGTCTGAAAGGATTGAATGGCCTTTTTACCTCAGACATGCAGATGTAAGCTTTGTTTATGATTGGTGATATATATTTTAAATTTAACCTGTGTGTATTTTCAGATTTCCTTCAGCCATTTCTGGATAAACTGTCAGTATTTGCAGACTTTTCTGTGGGCTCGCAGGTTCTCTACTACACTGGGCTTGCCGTCAAACCAAAACATTCAAAAGAGAATGGGTACCATTATCTCTCAGCCCAACAGTTACCATTAGTCATTAATCCAGTTGAAGCCAAGCTAGGTGAGTATTGACAGAGATGTTGGATTCTTCATGATTTTAGCTAATAATAATACTTGACATTTTTTAAATTATTATACCAAGGAGCTGTATTTTGTCTGAAAATATTTATTCATTTTGTAGAAATGTAGAATTGTTGGTTCTGATGAGATAGCATAAGGAACCTATGTAGTCATGCTAGCGTGTGTATGGGTGTATGTATGTATGTAATGTATGTATGTGTGTGTGTCTGTGACAGAACCTTGTAAACACAATATCTCAAGAACCGTGTGATTGATTTATGTCATACTTGGTAAATGGATGTGTTGTGGTCTGTAGATGATCCTATTGTTTTGGTGCTGATGTCATGAATATTATTTAGTAGGCGGGGCTAAATGTAAAATTATGTTAACAAGCTTGTAAACACGATATCTCAAGATCAGTTTAGTGGAATTGTGTAATACTTGATGTATGGATGTGTTGTGGTCTGTAGATAATCCCTATTGTTTTTGGTGCTGATGTCATGATTAGTAATTAGTAGGTGGGGCTAAATGTAAAATTCTGCTAACAAGCTTGTAAACACGATATTACAAGAACTGTGCTGTGGATTTATGTCATATGTGGTGTATGGATGTGCTGTTGTTTGTAGATGAGACCTATTGATTTTAGTGCTGATACCATGAATATTGATTAGTAGGTGGGGCTAAATGTAAAATTATGTTAACAAGATTGTAAACATAATATTTCAAGAACAATGAAGTGGATTTATGTCATACTTGGTATATGGATGTGTTGTGGTTTGTAGATGACCCCTATTTTTTGGTGCTGATGTCATGAATATTAATAAGTAGGCAGGGCTAACTGTAAAATTCTGTTAACAAGCTTGTAAACACGATATTTCAAGATCATTATGGTGGATTTATGTCATACGTGGTATATGGGTGTGTTGTGGTTTGTAGATGATCCCTATTGTTTTTGGTGTTGATGTCATAAATATTAATGAGAATAAATATTAATGAGAATGCAGGACTAACTGTGAAATTCTCATATTTCCACAAACCCATGTCAGATTTAAATCAAACTTGGTATGATGCTGTTAATAAAAGCAAGGATGATACAGGATTCCATAGGATGTTGAGTTGTTGACTTTATCATTATTTATGTCAGGCACTAAATGTGTTAAGAACACAATATTAAAAAGATATACGATCAAAAAAATTGCTTCTGATCCAAAGTTAACATCGGAACCACGTGGGATATCTCCCTCCAAATACAAAAATATTTCATACAGACTTTGAAAGCTTTTAAATTTTTCTGGTCTATTTAAGAAAACAATCCATACAAACAGTCAGTCTCAAACTAAAACAAATAGAAATAAAGATCAAACCAGTTAAATTGTTTGGTATTTATTTATTTTAAACCAATAATATATTTGTGGCTCTCTTTTGTTGTAATTTACTTTGAGGATATTTGATTTTGACTCCCAACCAAGCAAACATGTTTAAGATATTTTCTGATGCTACTTTTATTTTTGTTCTGTTTTGTAGGTTCACATGTGACAACAAATCCAACCATCAACTTCCTGGTCTATGCTCCAATTTCTGGCCACTCTCCTCTCTACATCCACAATGAGAAAGGTACAAGTTATCTCATTCTATCATATCAAAATCATGCATAATTTAGTTTCATTGGTTGAACCTTTACACACAGTTATTATCACTAGCTCCTCCACAGATGCTGTTTTCACCTTAGATTTTGTCATTTTGTCAAGCATTTAATTTGTCTTTAAAGTTTGGGATAAATATGGACAAAACTGGAGAGGACTTATTTGTTTACTTTTTAAGATGACAAAAAAGAATAGATATGGGTGGACAAGAAATGAATTGATAAGATGTGTGGGTGTTAGTGAGAGATGTGTGTATAAAAACAAATTTTCAACCAAACAGAGACAAAATGAACATTAACATACATTTACCTATATTTAAAACAAGGTAAAGGATACTTATATTTGCCAAAAAATGTTTAAGCCAACTCACCCTGGACAAAAATAGAAATACTCCAAATTATTTACTACTATCAATATCTAACCATTACACTTTTTCTTTTTTTGAATGAAAGGAAATAAGTAGCATGTCTGAGAGTTTTATTTGGAGAATTCCAGCAATGTTTTGCACCTGTAAACAAATGGTGTAGACCTCTGTGGTCTAGCAGTCATAGTATCTACTTGGCGCTAGAGATCCCAGGTTCAATTCATAGTGGGTCTTCATTTACCAGTGTTTCACAACAGGTTAACATCTCTATATAACCTTAGCTGTTGAGAAAGGGATGTAAAATACCCAGCCAACCTACCTGTATTAATGCAGGTAAAATACCCAGCCAATCTACCTGTATTAATGCAGGTAAAATACCCAGCCAATCTACCTGTATTAATGCAGGTAAAATACCCAGCCAATCTACCTGTATTAATGCAGGTAAAATACCCAGCCAATCTACCTGTATTAATGCAGGTAAAATACCCAGCCAACCTACCTGTATTAATGCAGGTAAAATACCCAGCCAACCTACCTGTATTAATGCAGGTAAAATACCCAGCCAAGCTACCTGTATTAATGCAGGTAAAATACCCAGCCAACCTACCTGTATTAATGCAGGTAAAATACCCAGCCAACCTACCTGTATTAATGCAGGTAAAATACCCAACCAACCTACCTGTATTAATGCAGGTAAAATACCCAGCCAACCTACCTGTATTAATGCAGGTAAAATACCCAGCCAACCCACCTGTATTAATGCAGGTAAAATACCCAGCCAACCTACCTGTATTAATGCGATAAAATACCCAGCCAACCTACCTGTATTAATGCAGGTAAAAAACCCAGCCAACCTACCTGTATTAATGCAGGTAAAATACCCTGCCAATCTACCTGTATTAATGCAGGTAAAATACCCAGCCAACCTACCTGTATTAATGCAGGTAAAATACCCAGCCAACCTACCTGTATTAATGCAGGTAAAATACCCAGCCAAGCTACCTGTATTAATGCAGGTAAAATACCCAGCCAACCTACCTGTATTAATGCAGGTAAAATACCCAGCCAACCTACCTGTATTAATGCAGGTAAAATACCCAGCCAACCTACCTGTATTAATGCAGGTAAAATACCCAGCCAAGCTACCTGTATTAATGCGATAAAAT
This sequence comes from Chiridota heheva, assembly GCA_020152595.1. Taxonomy (NCBI): domain Eukaryota; kingdom Metazoa; phylum Echinodermata; class Holothuroidea; order Apodida; family Chiridotidae; genus Chiridota; species Chiridota heheva. The sequence continues at coordinate 1,440,504 of JAIGNY010002471.1, read as the reverse complement.
ACCCAGCCAACCCACCTGTATTAATGCAGGTAAAAAACCCAGCCAACCTACCTGTATTAATGCAGGTAAAATACCCAGCCAACCTACCTGTATTAATGCAGGTAAAATACCCTGCCAATCTACCTGTATTAATGCAGGTAAAATACCCAGCCAACCTACCTGTATTAATGCAGGTAAGTACCCAGCCAACCTACCTGTATTAATGCAGGTAAAATACCCAGCCAACCCACCTGTATTAATGCAGGTAAAATACCCAGCCAACCTACCTGTATTAATGCGATAAAATACCCAGCCAACCTACCTGTATTAATGCAGGTAAAAAACCCAGCCAACCTACCTGTATTAATGCAGGTAAAATACCCTGCCAATCTACCTGTATTAATGCAGGTAAAATACCCAGCCAACCTACCTGTATTAATGCAGGTAAAATACCCAGCCAACCTACCTGTATTAATGCAGGTAAAATACCCAGCCAAGCTACCTGTATAAATGCAGGTAAAATACCCAGCCAACCTACCTGTATTAATGTGATAAAATACCCAGCCAACCTACCTGTATTAATGCAGGTAAAATACCCAGCCAACCTACCTGTATTAATGCAGGTAAAATACCCAGCCAACCTACCTGTATTAATGCAGGTAAAATACCCAGCCAACCCACCTGTATTAATGCAGGTAAAATACCCAGCCAACCTACCTGTATTAATGCGATAAAATACCCAGCCAACCTACCTGTATTAATGCAGGTAAAAAACCCAGCCAACCTACCTGTATTAATGCAGGTAAAATACCCTGCCAATCTACCTGTATTAATGCAGGTAAAATACCCAGCCAACCTACCTGTATTAATGCAGGTAAAATACCCAGCCAACCTACCTGTATTAATGCAGGTAAAATACCCAGCCAAGCTACCTGTATTAATGCAGGTAAAATACCCAGCCAACCTACCTGTATTAATGCAGGTAAAATACCCAGCCAACCTACCTGTATTAATGCAGGTAAAATACCCAGCCAACCTACCTGTTTAATGCAGGTAAAATACCCAGCCAACCTACCTGTATTAATGCAGGTAAAATACCCAGCCAACCCACCTGTATTAATGCAGGTAAAATACCCAGCTAACCTACCTGTATTAATGCGATAAAATACCCAGCCAACCTACCTGTATTAATGCAGGTAAAAACCCAGCCAACCTACCTGTATTAATGCAGGTAAAATACCCTGCCAATCTACCTGTATTAATGCAGGTAAAATACCCAGCCAACCTACCTGTATTAATGCAGGTAAAATACCCAGCCAACCTACCTGTATTAATGCAGGTAAAATACCCAGCCAAGCTACCTGTATAAATGCAGGTAAAATACCCAGCCAACCTACCTGTATTAATGCGATAAAATACCCAGCCAAGCTACCTGTATTAATGCAGGTAAAATACCCAGCCAACCTACCTGTATTAATGCAGGTAAAATACCCAGCCAACCTACCTGTAATAATGCAGGTTTCAATATCTTTTCTGTCAATGAACCAAAAACCAACCTTATCTTTTACATTTCACAATATCATTTATATTTCTTTATTTCAGGTGATAAATCAGCAACAAATGCCTTCTTCAGTCCTAGATGGGGAGGATTCCTGATACAGAATCCACCTGAGCTTGATGGCAATACAACCTATGACATCAATGAGTTTGAAGTGGACATGAAGGTTGCCATGGAAGTCTTCTTGTCTCAGCTGCGAATGTTGATTGGTGTTCCAACACATGTGAGAAAAATTCTCATTCAGTTTTAATAGCCATGTTTGGTTGCCTGTATAGCAGAAAATGCAACTTCACTTAGCAGTTGGATGAATATCAGAAACATGCTTTTCACATGTAATTGTATTTGCCACTTTTTTGATTTTGATTTTGTAGATTGTACCAGAATATGTGCAACTAGCAGGTACAGACCATACAGCAATCACAGACTGGGTGAGTCATTATATTTCTTGCTTTGTAAAACTGGCAAGTTTTAATAAGGAATGATTCAAGGAGCATTGGGCAGAAATGGGAGGGCATTTTTTTTTTTTTTTTTTGCAGCTTTGTGCAAATTTTTACTAGTAGTGAACATTTACTGCTCAATGATTACTAGCATCAGAGGCATGTTCACTCACCGAGTACATTTGAACGTTCTTCAAAAACTTGCAGCATTGCTTGTTGTATTGCAAATTTTGCAAAAGAACGATTCAAGGAGTATTTGACAGAAAAATGATCAAGAGGTAGAAACAACAACATGCAATGGATATTTCAGGGCATGGATTATCTTGAATATCCTTTCCATGTGAGATATTTCACGAGAAGTTAATATGCTTTATTTGATAACCACTTGAGAACTTTCAACATTGAAGAGAAAATCACTGGTAATAAATAGAATATATATATTTCAGTGTTTTTATATTCTCTATATAATTACTTATTTTTTTGATCCCGGATTTACAGATTTAATAAGATTTAAATTTGTTGTAATTTTTGACAGGAGTTAGCAGGTTTACTACGAAAGCGCACATTGGAGAACTTAGGAACTTCCTCAGCCACACTGTTTTCACTGTCCAGACTGGTGGAGCAGATCAATAACATGGTGATTAAAGATGATATAGCCCATGAGGTAAGTATCAAGAAGTTGATACTTAAAAATTGATTTATTGATCAATTTATTTTGTAGCTTTATTTGTAATTAAAGCAGTTAACATATCTTTGTGCAGTGAGAATTAATTCAGTGAGAATTTATTAAAAGATGATGGGAATCTCAATTCAACCATCTCCAGTTCCTATAGATATTGAGGTAGCTAAATCTCAACGTTCCTATCTCCAGTTCCTATAGATATTGAGGTAGCTAAATCTCAACGTTTCTATCTCCAGTTCCTATAGATATTGAGGTAGCTAAATCTCAACGTTTCTATCTCCAGTTCCTATAGATATTGAGGTAGCTAAATCTCAACGTTCCTCCTCATTTACTAAGAGATACATGATTGTGGGTACTGAAAGCGACTATTAAAAATTATTTTGTGCATATTTGTGAATTCTTATATATATATTTTTCCTGGAAACTCCACCAGATATTAAGGGATGCAATTTGTAAGTTTGAATTGTCTTTTTCTGTTTTCTTAATTTATTCATTCAAAATATAAATCCATACTTCCCTCAACAAGACCATTTTTGTCAAATCTTTGAATGCTGTTCTTGAGATAGTTGCATAGATAATTTTGTCTTGGTTTTTTTCACAGGTTTACCAAGCAGTAAACTACTTGAAAAGCTGTCATGAATTTTTACAATCAGGAGAGTTCAACAAAGCATTCCTTGTGTCCAAAAAGGCAATCGCTGCATCCGAGACAGCATTCTTTGATCCCTCACTGCTAGAGTTACTGTACTTCCCTGAAGACCAAAAGTAAGTTACCATTCTGACCTCAAATTATGTTATGGTATTTCAAATGGTACTTTTCAGTTGTATCTCCTGAAATGTAAGACTTTTTAATTAGCAAGAAGGTTGCCTATCATGTGACAACAAATTTATTAGTCACTACTTTAATTTTACTATGAAATTTTGACAGTTTAAGAACAGTTTTCTGTTTTTGCTGTTCAGCTATTATAAGAAACTAATTGCATGACAAGTGTATTCATTTACTGATATTGATCTGTATGCTACAGTACTGTATTGTATCTTATAGAGTTATCACTTACATAAATGATTATATATGTACCATAAAGGGGGAGGAGGGGGGTAATATGGTGATGATATATACTCTATACTTACTACATATTTTGACTATTTTTGATTGAACACGAGTTGGAAATATTTCACAGGTGTCATCATTACTTTCTTTTGTCTGCATTAGGTTTGCCATTTACATTCCTCTGTTCTTACCAATTGGTATACCAGTTGCTGCATCCTTATTTAAAGCTTTAAAATGGTTGAAGACCAAGAGGAAAGCTAAGGAGGATTGAAGAGACGGAGGATTTGTTGGAGAAGTATGAGGCAGCACAAAGCTCAGGTGACAAATGTCCAACGGTTAGGGTGGAGGATGGATAGCAGTTGGACTAATAGAAGATTTGTATTACAAATGGTATATGTTATTATACAGCCATCAATTCAGGAATGTTTATGCAACTGACAGTACTTTTGAAAAAGATACCCTTGTCTTAAACTGTGTGCCTTCCAGATTGCACATATATCGTGTAGACATCAGAAGCAAATTTTCCACAAGAAATTGCGCCCTACTCAAAGAGCAGTATTAAGGGTTACCATTATTTAATGTTATTTCTAATGAAAGTCTACATATAGGTGATACCAGGTATGAATTCTTTCAGAACAAGGGCAAGATGGCTTGATTACTGATAGAAGATTTAACCTATGAAATCTGTTGTCCTTGGAAGTTATGGATACAACTAGCTTGGATATAGTTGAAGATGTAAGTAATTGGCATAGCTGTTTTGATTTTGTACCACAAGTATTTATAAGATAATTTTAATTTGTATGCTTAAGATCATTTGATGTAAACAAATGAAATTTACCCCCACCCAGATGACTATAAACCATTAATACTGTGCTATTCCTTTTACGTGGGTGGTAGCATGCCACTTTTGTCAAACCATTAATGCTGCTCTATTCCTTTCATGTGGATGGTAGCATGCCACTTTTGTTAAACCATTAATGCTGTTTCATTCCTCTGGTCAATGTGGGTGGTAGCTGCCACTTTTGTTTGTATCCAAAGATGTGATCATCATTGAGGTTATAAAGTGAAGAATCTTTAAACTTTCTGTCTCACGTTTTTAAAATGTATCTGGTTATAGGTTTTTTGCCAAAATCTTTTAAAATTTGGCAGTATTGAAATTGAAGAGCATGAAAATATCTCTTGAGGGTGTATTTTGTTTTTTGACTTATGCTTGTTATCATGAGATATGGTCACTTTTCATGATATTTTGTACTGAAAAATTACTGTTGTGTAATTAATTAACGTAAAATCTCTCTGATTTATGACACTTGAAATTTCAAATTAAGTTATTTCTGAAAAAAGTTGGTGACTGACGCTTCATTCTGAGAATTTGAGTGAAGAATCTCCCTCCCCCTCCCCCAGGCAGTATGGAATTAGAATTGTCCTTAGGTTGAGGAAATATAACAACAAATAAAATCACAACCTAAATAGTATGAGATATCTCTTGTGAACTATTTTATGAATAATGAAAATATAATATTAAGGAAAATTGTCAGGAGGGGCCTGAAGTGTACTTCCTGGGATTCCATTGGGTAAAGTCCCCTGGAGTTCTATGGATTTATCATTTTCTTTAAGGAAAGTAAACTGCTTTTAGCCAACAAAACTAAGAGCATTGCCGGCTAAAGAGCTATTGCTGATTATATGAAAGATTTTTCTTCCTTTTCCAAAAAAGTGCTGGGAGGGGGCTGAAGTATACTTCTTAAAAATCCATGGAGGGAAGGGAATTTAATATTTTAAGCTAACACACTTGCTAGAAAATCACTCTGGTGAAAAAAATGCACTCAAGTTAAATGAATCTCCAAACAGCAGACACATTCTAGATCTTCAATTATGACAGAAAAAAATTAAATCTTTTGCCAAGAAATTTTGAAAAGTCCAAAAAATATTCATTTGCTGCCTGATCAGTGAGGTTAAAGCTTGAACTCCATTTCATCTTCCTTCTTTACTGCTCTTTTGAAGATTTTTGTGATAAAAGTTAAGATTGACATCGTTGATGTTCTGATTTTTAGAACCTAACTGCGAGTCTTTCAGCATGGTATGTATTTGTTCTTAAGCCACCTGCATGACCATCTCACAAGACTTAACTGGTGTCAAATAAAAAAAAAGATGCTGGTTGTTATAATTCAAACTTACATATTATCAGTTGCCAAATTAATACAAGTAACACAGAATGTATGTTTGAATCATCCTGCTTTGATAATTCTTTTGGTCTGAATGGACCCTAAATACATTTTTAAAAGACCTCTAAATGATGGCCTGTTTTTATCTATTTCAAATAAATCCAAGAAGTGGTCGTGGTCATTTTGAGAATAAAAACAATTCTTCTTGGAAACTGGGTATATGAAATAGAGGGGGGAGGTTATAAACTTATTTCAATGCTACATTTTGTGGATGACTGAAGTATTGAATACTGAGTGATATAAGATGTTGTTAATTTTGGTGCAATAAATAATTTGAAATTGATTATCATTGATCAAGTGTTTAACAATAAAAGTATATAAAAATAAAAGGGTTGTATGTCATGTAAAATAATTTGACAACTTCTTTTTGCAACCAATTATGGAAAAGAAAAAATGTATATAGCTTGTCTTAACATTTTCATTTCAAATTTCTCTTGAATATTTCATCCTTTTTTCTCAAGCAGAAAATGTATCCAGCCATCTTCTGCAAGGGAATCACTATTTATAGCTATTTTCAGACATATGAGAGATGATTTATAAAAGTAGCTGAAATTGATTAATTTTCTCATCAAAATAGCTAAGTATTGTCTATTATGCAGAAAATAGGTGAAATTAGCTTAAAAATAGCTGCAATCAGCTAAATAGCTGAAGTCTTACATGCTGAAATTGATAAATTTGCTCATCAAAATAGCTAAATATTGTCAAATATGTAGAAAATAGGTGAAATTAGCTTGGAAAATAGCTGAAATCAGTTAAATAATTGAAGTCAAGTCTCACATGCCTGCATTTTAAAGCTAAAACTTGAGCATTTCAGTTTGTATTTCCAGATAAGTTTAGATCATACAATCTGTTGTCATTACATGCATAAACACAGACTGTGATTGCAGAAGAATGTTGGCAAGAACCAGCTTTGTGCAATCTTTGTCAAAGAATCTCAGATGTATTGTTTTGGTAATCACCACCAACTGTTCCACTCTTTATTGTATGTTTTAAGTATATTACACATTTTTTACTCACTTGTTTTGAGAATTAAGTGAAATATTTTGTCAATTTTACAGCTCTTTGTTTTTCTGTACACAATGCGCGAGGGAAATATCAAAATTGGTATCATACTACATCGTATATTAATGGTGAGACTATTTCCCAGTGATGTTTTATGGAAATCTCCTAACAGTGTCTACTATGGATCCTACTTGGTTTGTTAGGGGTTTAATGAAACCATCACAACAATGGTCAAAGTGTGCCAGAGAGATCAGATTATATTTGAAGCTGAATATTCATAGATATATTTTCAATTCCGTCAATGTGTATCAAAGTTGTTACATTTGAAGACTATTCACTTCAGTATAGTGCCGCATATAATAAAAATAATATAATGAAAGATTGTCATGACTATTCTCACTACTTTATAGCATTTCATTTAAGTAGCAGAGAAGTACAGTATATACATGATCTTGGAACAGTGCCTTAAAATGCAAGGCAGTGGTTCTACTCATACTCGAATGTGAAAGGTACCGGGTTCAAATCCAGTCCCGGCTTCAAATCTAGTCCCGGTTCAAATCCAGTCCTGGGTTCAAATCCAGTCTCAGGTTCAAATCCAGTCCGGGCTCAAATCCAGTCCCGAGTTCAAATCCAGTCTCTAAGCAAGACACTTTACTCTGCTTGCTACAGTCTACTCAGCTGTAAATGAGTACCAGCGTTGCCGGGGCGTTGACCTGCATTGGACTGGCGTCCTGTCCAAGGGGAGCTACGTACTCTCATCCGCCTACGTCAAAGAAACCAGGAATAAGCAACATCCTGATGGGTCATCTGGCCGGAGTATGGGTTTTATTTTCAAAACAAAGAGTCTGGCAAAATTGGTGATGTCATGGAATTCCTCTCCTTTCTCTAATGTAAATTTTTGGTTTTTAATCCTCTACCACAAACTCTAAAGACCTGATATTTCTTTAGTTGGCCTTTCTTTTTCTCAGTTCATAGTTTAGGCAACACACTCCTGAATGCATTTGGTCCATCTGCATAGTTTAGGCAACACTCCTGAATGCAATTGGTCCATCTGCATAGTTTAGGCAAGACATTCCTGAATGCAATTGGTCCATCTGCAGTTTAGGCAACACATTCCTGAATGCAATTGGTCCATCTGCATAGTTTAGGCAACACACTCCTGAATGTATTTGGTCCATCTGCATAGTTTAGGCAACACACTCTTGAATGCATTTGGTCCATCTGCATAGTTTAGGCAACACACTCTTGAATGCATTTGGTCCATCTGCATACTTTAGGCAACACATTCCTAAATGCATTTGGTCCATCTGCATAGTTTAGGCAAGTCCTGAATGCAATTGGTCCATCTGCATAGTTTACGCAACACACTCCTGAATGCATTTGGTCCATCTGCATAGTTTAGGCAACACACTCCTAAATGCATTTGGTCCATCTGCATAGTTTAGGCAACACACTCCTGAATGCATTCGGTCCATCTCGTTAGTTTAGGCAACACTCCTGAATGCATTTGGTCCATCTGCATCGTTTAGGCAACACACTCCTGAATGCATTTGGCCCATCTGCATCGTTTAGGCAACACACTCCTGAATGCATTTGGTCCATCTGCATCGTTTAGGCAACACTCCTGAATGCATTTGGTCCATCTGCATCGTTTAGGCAACACACTCCTGAATGCATTTGGTCCATCTGCAAATCAAACAGGTCATATTGGCCAAATCAAGGCAGTTGAAGAGACAAAAACTGTATTGCTTATGTGTGATTTTCTCCTTGTTCCAAAAGATAGTTTGTCTGTGCTTCTATTATGGTATACCTCAATATCCTACAAAGTGATATCACACATATACAATATTTTAAAAAAGTTTCAAAATGATCCCAGCTGTGAAGTGGCAACTGTTTCATCGTGAACCTTTCATGAAAGCACTCTCATGAGAAAGGGGGAGTTTTAATCAAGTGAAGATGTTTTGTGATATTGAGTATGGAAAGTTGCAGCTTCTGCAAGCAACAAAGCGCTTAAATTTTCCCCAAGGAAGAAAAAAATGGCACAGCCAAACTAGGCACAGCAAACCAGATTCTGGAGATGGGTTAAATGGCAGAGATTCACTTCACCTCCTCTGGCTCCCAGGACTTTTCTCCCTGGACCCTAGCAGGGGTCTGATAAACAAACATCTGGATTCAAAGCTCGGAATGCTGCCTACTTTGACTTAGTCTGGACAAAATGAATCCAAAACCCCAAAGTGCTTGCAAAACACACAAAATTGAATCAACCACAATTGTAAAGCATTAGCACTTTGAACCATTCATTCATATAAAACAGAAGAAACAACAACTAATTGACTCTTGTGTTTTGTAAATAATTGTATTTGTTTTTGTGCACTGTATTTCCAGTAAGGTTATTTTCACACAGATATAAAGCTGTAAATTTATAATTCAAAATTAATATTCTTTACCATTCATTCCATATTTAGAATCCAAAACCCCAAAGTGCTTGCAAAACACACAAAATTGAATCAACCACAATTGTAAAGCATTAGCACTTTGAACCATTCATTCCTATAAAACAGAAGAAACAACAACTAATTGACTCTTGTGTTTTGTAAATAATTGTATTTCTTTTTGTGCACTGTATTTCCAGTGAGGTTATTTTCACACAGATATAAAGCTGTAAATTTATAATTCAAAATTAATATTCTTTACCATTCATTCCATATTTAGAATCCAAAACCCTAAAGTGCTTGCAAAACACACAAAATTGAATCAACCACAATTGTAAAGCATTAGCACTTTGAATCATTCATTCCTATAAAACAGAAGAAACAACAACTAATTGACTCTTGTGTTTTGTAAATAATTGTATTTCTTTTTGTGCACTGTATTTCCAGTAAGGTTATTTTCACACAGATATATAAAGCTGTAAATTTATAATTCTAAATTAATATTCTTTACCATTCATTCCACATTTAGAATCCAAAACCCCAAAGTGCTTGCAAAACACACAAAATTGAATCAACCACAATTGTAAAGCATTAGCACTTTAAACCATTCATTCCTATAAAACAGATAATTGACTCTTTGTGTTTTGTAAATAATTGCATTTGTTTTTGTGCACTGTATTTCCAGTAAGGTTATTTTCACACATATATAAAGCTGTAAATTTATAATTCAAAATTAATATTCTTTACCATTCATTCCATATTTAGACGCTTAAAAGTGAAAATATGGTCAAGAAATAGCTTATTCAAAATGATCACAACGAAGAAGTAATATGGGCAGGCTGCATTCTCGTCTCTCGACATTCCCCGTCAATAGAGCACAAGAGAACCAAGAAGTTCTAGAACTTATTTTGAGCTTACAATACCATTCCTATAAAACAGTAATCATACAAATTATTTTGCCTTGAAAATCATACTGTTAATTTTTCTTATTCTGGGCTAATCATATTTCACTCTGCTCAAGTGTTGTACTTAAAGGTGCTAATCATATACATTTATCAGAGTACACTCGACTGGCAAGTGTTGTACTTTAATATAAGGACAATAAAGCCAATAGATTTTGAATCTTTTTCCAGATTTAAAGCTCAATATTTCACATATCAATTCATTACATCAGCAAAATGTAGAACTCTCATCCTAATTTTTTCCCCAACCTACACAAATTGAAAAATATCCTAATTTTTTCCCCCAACCTACACAAATTGAAAAATATCCTAATTTTTTCCCCAACCTACACAAATTGAAAAATATCCTAATTTTTTCCCCAACCTACACAAATTAAAAAATATCCTAATTTTTTCCCCAACCTAAACAAATTGAAAAATATCCTAATTTTTTCCCCAACCTACACAAATTGAAAAATAAAGCATGAACAACGACAGCCTTTGATTACATCTTCAGTTGTGTTGTTCATCAATACAATCAGTGTACTATGCTACTGATCTTGAGCCAATTACTCAATTAGCTTAATTACTGTGGGTATTGGTATTTGTGTTACAAACCTGGTTTAAAAGCCATGGATGGCTCAATGTAACAGTATGAAGGTCCAGGTCATGAAACTAATACCAGCCAACACATACAGTATTATTCACCAACAACATCAAAGTACGTCGAATACAATTCAATAAGGAAAAAAGAAACATTTATAATCAAGAATTAAAGAAGATGCTAAAAAGTTACTAGTATAGAAAGATCCAGAGAATGCTAAAAATACTAAATCATCTTATAAAACTACCTGAAGGAAAATGCTGTGTCAGAAGCTGTTTGTATACATAAAAGGTGAACATATTTTATTCCTTTTTCAATAAATTTAGGCAGAATTTTATTTCCAATTTGATATGACAAGATGTTTTAACTAATTACTAAATTTATCCATCAAACAATACCTCCAATTAAATGATTTACATGGGAAATACTAACCCTTTGATACAATTAAGTGCAATCAACAACTTAAATCAAATTCACTACTCTTATGAACTATATAAAAACCTGAGAAAAATCGTGCATACTGGCAAGAAAATGAAATGAAAGAATGCCCATGCAGGAAAGTGAAACACTCAAAATACCTTTACCTACACTAAAATAGTTTGTCCTGAAGTCAGTTGTATTTCACCCAACAGAGCTTGCAATTAAGGTTAAGAATAATTTTCAAATTGGGCAAGTGCTTTTAACAGTTATCCTACTCCGGAATATCGCTTGATACCCAAAACATTCCTTACCAACTTTAGTAATTAGGTTGCTTGCACTACCTTTAATATTGAAGGTGCTAAAATTTAGATGCTCCTTCGTGCTTTACATCAGTTGCCCTATAGGGGTGATTGTACTAGTCGCCCAGTGAAATTTCTTTAAAAAATCTACTGTGGTGAATCATATTTCAAACCAATCATGGAGCTGTAAGATTATCATCTGGAGCACAACAAAAATACAGAAAGATTTCATAAAATACATATACCATCATTTGGAATGATCTATAACAATCAATACATGATATCTTTATTTCTAAACAAAATACTGTTTTAGCAATATTTAAAATACATCTTGAACTCCAATTTCAAAATAACATAAAAGGCCAGCAGTTACTGAGGTTTCTCAACATTGCCACTTGGCACTCAGTTTCTGTACTGTATATAAAGACAAAACACTCAATATATGTACTGTAAATGGAGATAAAATATTTATTGATTAAATCATACAAAAGCAATGTCAATGATTAAGCTATAAGCTTTCAAAAGAATGAATATTGCAAATAAATATATGGCTACAGAACTTAACGTCTTTTTCAAGACGATGTTTGGCAATCTCATCAAACAATTACATAACTATCAGTCAAATAACACAAAGTACCCAATTTTATCATCATGGCAAATCTTTTAACATGCTGTGAGTTTCTCATGAATTGTTATTTTTCAATCCAAGTCGATAATTCATATTGTTAAACCTAAAGTCTTGCAAAATCTTGAATTGTGGCAATATCATTTGTAAAAACAAATATTTGACAAAATAAGCATCACATTCTTATATTGACTATTAAACTACAATGATAATTTGTAAAGGCATATTTTTCAATTGCTCAAAAGTTGAAATAAATATCCCAGGTAATTCAAATACTTTGACAAGCTGGTTCTATTGCTTTGTTCTAATATTTACTACATCTTAGAAAAAGTAAGAACTTACAATCCCTACTAAGGCAGAACTCTGATAGCATGCTGCGCTTAGAGAATTTATGCCAAAATAATCAAGATGATAAATGTTAAAATTATAATCAGTGTTTATTTCACATGCCAACTGTCTAGTTAACCACTTAAATACAAAGAAAATGAGTTAAAACTCACAAAATTATAGTTTTCCCAGAAAACAGTCTTTGCTTTCCCATTTTATAGGCATGGAATCATCGAGGGCATAATACTTTCAAATACTAACCTAATGTGTTTGAATGTTGTTATATGTCTAGTGTGGCGGACAGATTAAAGTAAATCCATTACTTGGCTTCAATAGGCACACATGGCTCCTTTTCAAGTGTCTTTGGTATATAGTAAAGAATACATTCCTTCCCATGGTGCAACACCTGTTGTTTCCCTACAGTATCCATGTGTTACACATCATGAGAACAATACAGCAGTCAAGGCAAGGTGAATTTGAATCTCAGTCACCTGGTGTGTGATGACATAAAGCATTGCATGAATGAATACAGCAAACCAAGTTTTGTTTGTCATGACATCCATACATTTAAAAGAACTTTGCAATTTCATACCAAAACCAGACATCGCAAACGATACAAATCCCCTCGCTGCTACTAACATGCTTTCCAGCCTCTGTCACACCTGCCATCCCACCCCCTGTTCCACATGCCATACCATGCTACTTCCCTCCCTACAGGAAATCATACATGAAAATCCAAATGCCATTCCACCACATGAACCATATGTCATATCACACCTGCAATCAAGATGACATCCCACCATATGACCCATATGTCATCACACCTGCAATCAAGATGACATCCACCATATGACCCATATGTCACCACACCTACAATCAAGATAACATCCCACCATATGACCCATATGTCATCACACCTGCAATCAAGATGACATCCCACCATATGACCCATATGTCATCACACCTGCAATCAAGATGACATCCCACCATATGACCCATATGTCATCACACCTACAATCAAGATGACATCCAGCCACATGACCCATATGTCATCACACCTACAATCAAGATGACATCCCACCATATGTCATCACACCTACAATCAAGATGACATCCCACCATATGACCCATATGTCATCACACCTGCAATCAAGATGACATCCCACCATATGACCCATATGTCATCACACCTACAATCAAGATGACATCCAGCCATATGACCCATATGTCATCACACCTACAATCAAGATGACATCCCACCATATGTCATCACACCTACAATCAAGATGACATCCCACCATATGACCCATATGTCATCCCACCTACAATCAAGATGACATCCCACCATATGACCCATATGTCATCCCACCTACAATCAAGATGACATCCCACCACACGACCCATATGTCATCACACCTGCAATCAAGATGACATCCTACCATATGACCCATATATCATCACACCTACAATCAAAATGACATCCAGCCATATGACGGTAAAGATGTTATATCCCCTCATTACCAACTTCGTTGGGAGGAAATAAAACCCCAATATATCTTAGGTTTTTGTAATACCTCTACTTTGACTTTGGGTTCATGTTTCCACTTTTGGATCAAAACCATAATATAAATGAGGGAAAATACCTGAAATGTCAATTTTAATCAAAACAATTAGTCAATCAACCACAAACAACTACTATATATAAGACATGCAAAAGCACTAACGCACTAACATTTCTGTTAAACACAAACCTCTTCAAATATAAACTGGTGGGAAAATATTAAAATAATTTACCAAATGACAGCTCTTAAAACGTTGTTTAATAACTACAAAAATACACTTTCTTTAAGTGAAACACAAATGGTGTTATCTATACTACGAAGTTTACAAACATTTTTTATCTTCTGTAGTACTGATGCTTTTCTGCGGAAAACTTGAAACTAATTTTGTAACCTTCAACCCTAGTTGTCTTTTTAGATCCCTGAACTGGATCATTTCTGTTATCATGGCCACATATTTACAGCTTTTCATTACCATATTTAATGTGGTGCATGTCTACAAATTCCTTTAACAGTGAAGGGTAGTCTGTCATGACTCCATCTACGCCCAGTTTGTAGGCCACCTTCCAGTCATATGCATCATTCATAACCCACAAGTATACCTGAAATGATTCAAGATGAACATAACTGTAACATGACACATTTTGTAAATATTTCACAAAATTTCTTATGACCACTTATATTCCTAACCATTCTGTAATAGTATTAATAATGAAACACAATTCCCACAGCTACATATGATTAATCAATCAATCTTAATCATTTTGCAAAAACAAAATCTTCTGTTTACAAAGAAATCTTATCAAGCGAATGATCTGTACATCCAGCAAAATGTTGAAGGGGCAAGAGAGAATTATGTTAGTCTTTTAAGTCATATTCCTGATGAAACATTCACATCACAAATGCTGCATTCATTACGTGTACCTTTGCTTTCCGTTTAGTATGCACTGCAACCACCGATTTTGGCCAAAATCGACGGTTGCACATCACACGTCTCCTATCTGATGCACGTTGGGCATGTTATTAATGCCCCTATAATAGCATACTGAAAGGAAAGAGCTTGCACACTTAATGATTAAAAATTCCTCAATGTTTGGTTAGTCATAACTCAGAAACAGCATGTTATTACTCTTAATCTGCATGTGTCTAATAGCCACTTTGTGGTCAATTTGCCTTACCTTGATTCCTCTTCTTTGCAAATGTCTAAAGAGACAGCCTCGTATCAGGAGCCCATCATAAATATGCAGCAGTAGACGTACATACCACTTCTCAATGTCACTGGAAATAAGATACAGAAAAAGCAGGTCAAAACTACAAGAGTGGCAAGGGCATTTATTCAAACTACTGATACTTACATATACAAAACTCTGAGTAACCCATGCCAGTTCAAGATAAGACAAAGGGATTACCTAGAGGAGAACCTGAATAAATTTAAGTCACTGGTTTACTTTATGGAAAATATAGCTGTGAAACACTAATCTTATAAACTTTGATGACTTTGCATTCTAATAAACTGTACATTAAGTCTAAACCTTGCAATACATTTTCTGTCTTAAGCCCCGAAAAAATCTTGAATCTGTCAGGGTCTATATTTATGTATTGCTCACAACAGAAACCACAATCCAGCACAAGCAATTAGTAATTACATCAGGGATTTCTTATTTCTACAATCCATACACTTCACCTCACTTTCCATGGTCATACATTAATAGTAAACAAATTTCACTGCAGCTGCGCTGACTTTCGCACTAAACACAAGGACAAAAGTATTCCCCTTCTTCAAAGTGTCTGGCTTAAAGTATTAATTTACAAATAGTATGGTATTTAGCAGTGAAGGTTTTGTTTGTTTATTGATGAGTGATTTTAAGTGATGTTTTTGTTCAACCTTGTGGGCTTTGAGAATTTGGACTGAAATTCTATTGCAACAGATATTCATCATGACAACTCTTAATCTTGGGGTGATTCCAAGGTCTATTGCCAGTCTTAGTGTAAAGACTAAAAAACAACTAAATTACTCTTGTAATTTTGTCTCCCACAGGTCAATGTCAATACAATTGTGGCAATGATTAAAGATGAGGGATTTTAAACTCGTTATTCAACTTCAAAATTTAAGTTATACCTAGCATTTTGATTTCCAAATATGTCACATTCAGATGAGTCCAAAGCCACAATGTCCAAACGATAAACAATATGCCAAATATGTCACATTCAGATGAGTCCAAAGCCACTATGTCCGAATGATAAACAATATGCCAAATATGTCACATTCAGATGAGTCCAAAGCCACTATGTCCGAATGATAAACAATATGCCAAATATGTCACATTCAGATGTGTCCAAAGCCACTATGTCCAAATGATAAACAATATGCCAAATATGTCACATTCAGATGAGTCCAAAGCCACTATGTCCAAATGATAAACAATATGCCAAATATGTCACATTCAAATGAGTCCAAAGCCACTATGTTTAAACGATAAACAATATGCCAAATATGTCACATTCAGATAAGTACAAAGCCACTATGTCCAAGTAATAAACAATATGCCAAATATGTCACATTCAGATGAGTCAAAATCTACTATGTCCAAAGGATAAACAATATGCCAAATATGTCACATTCAGATGAGTCCAAAGCCACAATGTCGGAATGATAAACAATATGCCAAATATGTCACATTTAGATGAGCACAAAGCCACAATGTCCAAATGATAAACAATATGCCAAATATGTCACATTCAGATGAGTCCAAAGCCACAATGTCTGAATGATAAACAATATGCCAAAAATGTCACATTCAAATGAGTACAAAGCCACTATGTCCAAATGATAAACAATAGGCAAAATATGTCACATTCAGATGAGTCCAAAGTCACTATGTCCAAATGATAAACAATATGCCAAATATGTCACATTCAGATGAGTCCAAAGCCACTATGTCCAAATGATAAACAATATGCCAAATATGTCACATTCAGAAGAGTCCAAAGCCACTATGTCCAAATGATAAACAATATGCCAAATATGTCACATTCAGATGAGTCCAAAGCCACTATGTCCAAATAATAAACAATATGTCAAATATGTCACATTCAGATGAGTCCAAAGCCAATATGTCCAAATGATAAACAATATGCCAAATATGTCACATTCAGATGAGTCCAAAGCCACTATGTCCAAACGATAAACAATATGTCAAATATGTCACATTCAGATGAGTCCAAAGCCACTATGTCCAACGATAAATAATATGTCAAATATGTCACATTCAGATGAGTCCAAAGCCACTATGTCCCAAGGATAAACAATATGTGATACCAAAAATGAAAAACACAATTATTGTAAGAAAGTATCTTATCACCTTATTCATCCTTTAAAAACAAACAAAGCGGACGGAGGATAACATGGTGGTAGTTACGATACCCGTAAAGAATAAGGTGACTTTTAGAGGTATCCGATTGTGACAGTGCTTTACAAACTCAATACAATCCTAGATACAAAGCATCATTTCAAATCTCATATGGAAATTTACATCTATCTCATTTAACAGTGGGTGATAAGCATTTGGATTCAAGTACCAAACAACAAAAATGATTGCAACTGCTCATTTAATTAACCTCTCTGAGTTAGTTGATTGACAGCTTTTTCATCCAATCACTGTATGCATTTGCCTAGCAACAAAATCTGTGCAACTAAGTAATATCCTATGCAGTGCTGGTACAGTACAGCTAGCTAGCAGCGCATGCTCATGCAGTCAATGCAATATACTGCACAAAACAAATTTCTTCACACACAGACCGAGTGATGACAAAATAGTAAACAAAAATTGCGCAAACGTGCTATGGGCTTTGTAAATCCAATTCCCGTTAAATGGATTTTTTGTTTATTCCTTTTGCTAAAATCTCTAAAGATCCGGAGAAGTGTCATGGTTCAAAGCTTGCGGCACTAGGCCACATCTAAATGTCAATGCATTGGTTATGCATGATTGCAGATTTGAGGTTTGTTTTCCCCACCTAGTTACTGCATTGCTATGGTGGGTGTGGCTTATCTCCTAACTCAGAGACGTCAACTGAAATGAGATTCACTGTGGTGAAGCACAAAACAACTCCCGTATATAATCACACAAAATATCACTCTTACAAGAAGAACTTTCAATTGATGTCATCTTTCCTTAATACAGAAATACTTTGTATGGTAATTTAACATACCACAAACTGTCAAAAATATGATGTCTCCCTATACTTTACTTGGCAAATGTTAAAATTCCATGAAAATTTGTTTGGATACTTTTAATCAAAAACAGTAGAATTCAAATCTTCAATATATAAAAATACAGACAAACATCAAATATCTAAGGTAAGCTGTTTCATTACATAGCAGTAAATCCTTTGATATTTAAAACCCTAAAGGGGAATAAACACTCATTTCTAAAGAAGAAACTTACAAGTTTCTCAACATGACTGTTCCAACTGGAATTTCAAGGAAGGAATCACGTAGCGGAATAAATGGTAGAAGACCAGAGTACATCAGCAAGATCATTTTCAGTATTCCTCTTATGGTAAAAGCTGTGGGAATTTCAGGTGCCTGCGGAAAAAAATTGTCAAACAAAATTCTTCTTTCTACAGTAAGAAAACGCTTTCCTTTAAGCTCAATTAAAAGTAAATGTGCAGCGTCTGGGCTGCTGCGAAGCCAAAGCTGCATACACATGTACACAGCTGGCAGTGTTTCACACATTTATATTTTCCTTTCAATTTATTCAAAAAATAAATAATTTAACCTCCTGAATCATTAAAAAAGTAGACAAATTGGTGATGTCATCAATGGTGCAGTTGTATTTTGTCACAACCGCTACTGTAATAACAACCACTATTGTAATAATTATTACAATAGCGGTCGCAGTGTTTATTACATTGTGTTTGACCCGTTGCAACTGCTATTGTAATAAGAACTGCTATTGTAATAAGAACCCCTATTGTAATAAGAACCGCTATTGTAGTAAACTTTTCTCCAAATGACAGGACAATGTCCAACCCACTATTTTTCGTCACTTACATTATCATCATCATCGCCATCATCATCGTCATCACTGTCATCATAACAATAACCATCATCATCAACGTCACATCACCATCATCATCAACGTAATCATGGTCATCGTCATCATCACCACTATCATCATCACCATCGTCATCACTGTCATCTTCATCATCACTAACGTCGTCATCATCACCATCGTCATCATCATCACCATAAACATCGTCACCCATCTTCATCGTCATTATATCATCATCATCAAAACCATTAACATTAGATGTCAACATTTTTTACTTCATCTCATCAACATGCTTTGATAAGAGAAATATCAAAATATACCTTACCAATTTGTGAACTTTCTCAATGATACTTTCTTTAAAATTTCCGATAACTGTGATATCTTCTCGCTGATATTTTCTTATCATCTCTAGCACCTGCAAAGAAAAACAATGTGAGGAAAACACTCAGAACAAGACAATAATAGCTAGACTGGCTAAAATAGACAAGAACAAAGAAAGAAGGAAAAACCTACAATAATTGGCCTTAAATTGACATTTTAATTTTTTTAATAAAATTTAAAGCTCAATTACTTCAAAACATTAGCTACGTTTGGTCATAAGAATACTTTCTCTTAATTTCCGGATGCAAGTTGCTCCCTTAATCCCTTGCCACATAAACTAGGGAATAAGAAGTCGACTAAGAAATATTTGTAAAATTTCAAAGTATTCCTAAATGTTTTATACATAGCAATATAATTCACCAGGATTAAAAATGTTACATTTTGACTGTGTTTTGTCTTACTCATGCAAAACCACTTATTTTACCTAGGTCAACAATTCCCAAATTTTGTTCAGCAATATATGGGACACTAAAAATGTATTTTGCAAAATTTTGAAAGTTAAATAATTACACTTTCTTTGTGGAAACAAATCAAGCAAAAAGCTGTTTAGTGACTTTTATCTTTGATAAAAATATATATCTAAAAAACTTTATATTACTTACTAAATCTTCACCAGTTCACAATTATCGGCAAGTAGCAACGAAAAACAGAGCTATCAAACAAATGACATACTCATACTACACAGGATTTCTCTTTTATTGCTATAACAGTAACCTGATAGACAAATGCAAATATCAACACAGGAGTTACAACAATATCACATGTACATTACCTTTTCTATAAGTTCATCATTGTCTTCTTTTATATCTACATTAATTGGGACATCGTTGAACTCCTTGAAAACTTCACAGAGCAATGGAATCTTCTTATCGTCTGAAGTGCTACTACATGTAACATCTGAAAATAACAAAAGCAATAAATTGATAGATTGACTGAAAACAATGCATAATCATTGTTGTAACTTTGATGATAACACTTAATTTAATAGCTTTCAATCAGGGAAAATATGTCCTGTCTTAGAACATTGTAAAATGGAAAGATTTTGTCCATATTGCCCCATCACATCACACCACATAAAAGAAAGTTTTCATTAATTCTAAAACCATGGAATATTTTTGCACATTTGAAGTCACTAATACAGTATGTCCCGAAATAACTTTAATCCTTGTCCCTTTTGGGAAAATTATGTCATCATGCACAAGATTTCAAAATAGAATTTAACAAAATGGCAGCCTCCATTTGTCGACTTCAAACATGAATAACTTGAGCTAAGAATAAGATTTTGGTTTGCTTATTTTCATCCTCTATCATATGAACTAATGATTGTATCATTATTTATGTCTCCTTTAATAGAAGAAATACCTTTTCCTCTTTTCACATTCTAGAAACAGTTGAAAGGTAATGGTCAACAAGCATACCAAAAATGACTTCCTGTTAACCAGGCAACATGAGTCAGGGCAAACCAGTCTTCAGTTTAACACTACAAAAATGCCATTGAATGTTTAAAGAATTACATTACATACTGTGATGTAGATATTGCAACAAATCTAACATCTCTATCTATTGCATTTGATCAAATGATGGGATGCTAGCATACAGGGTATGCCAGCATACAGGGTATGCTGCCACATACAATTTCTTCAACGCATACAGACCTCCACCATTTCATACATAATTTTGATACATTTTTATACCCTCTTTTTATTTCTCCATTCAGTTCAACTGAAATTCAACTCAATTAATGACGGTTTTTGTTTATTTATGAATGAAGTGAGCTTCACCAAAGCTTTGAAATATGCACAATTGTTCATGCTTTCAAAATAATAATATGCAGGTTTTATATAGTGCTTTCCCACATACAGTAGTATGCATGCTCACAGCACATTACAATAAGAAACTCTCAAATTTCCTACTTCAATGTTTAGTAGTTGTAAGCTAAGACAGGAGTTAACTTACCTTTACAGAAAGTTACACCTAAGCTTTGCATCATAGAAGGTAATTGCTGCAAAGAAAGAAGTGATACAATAAAGAAAACATTCTACAACTTCTTGCTTTTAACTATAATATGATATTCAACCACCAGTCATAAGAAAATAAATACTGAGTATGATAAGACATCAATCATTCAATAAGAAATCTCTTTAAACACTTACATCAAACTTAGTATCTGATATCAATATATCCTCTCCCGTAGTTCTTATGATGTGATTGTCATGTGACACTACCACCTGTTTGTCCAATGTCAGCTGACAGTCAAGCTCCAACATGTGCATACCTCCATTAATGGAGCTGTAAAATAAATATGATGCAATATTTAAATCACTGTTAGAATGAATAATATTATGACGAACATTAGTGGGATTATTAACTCTGTGAAAACACATATCTTTAAGAATGCATAGTCAGGTTGTCAGGTGACAATCCAATTTTTGAAAACAAAATGTGTGCACACAAACAACCTTCCGATAAATTCAACTTCATAAGGGATCCATGCTATGTGAAAATCACCTACGTTATATCATTATACTAACAACTCACTGAAAAGGACAGTGAACTTTGTTTTACTTAGGAACTTTGCTCATAATGATATGGCTAAAAAAAGAAAAAGAAAACACAGTGAATCAATGGCTGAACTATGTACGTGAACCAGATCAGAACACAATGAACTTGATGGGTGCATTAATTCTCCTTCGAGAATAGAAGCAAACCCCTTGAAAATTAATCAAGGCCTAAAACAAATCCATAAAACCTGTGGTGTTGTAAAAGCTATATTTTCTTGTTCTATTTTCTTTTGTATCAGTTAGGGCTCACGTCATTAAGGCTTTGCCAGCACGTCACCTGACCGACAGGAGACCAGACGAGAGGTCGTAAATGATAACAACTGGCTCTGGATAATACTGCACCTCTAGATAATATCTAAAACCAGTTTTTATCATTAACAGTAGTCAGAAATGTGCCAAAAGTCACGTTTTCCTAAATATGTTAGAAAGCTTCAATGACAAGACGTTGAATTTACTTAGAATTTGGTTTGATTTGTTGATGTTTAACGGCACCATGACAGTCAGTCAAATGTGCCAAGAGGGTGTTAAAAACTACGGTGCTTGAGTTAGAACAGAGAGTTAAGGTAAGGTAATGAAAGGAAGGTGAGAAAGGTAAGGCAGAAAGGGAAGGAAAAGGAGGTTTAGATCAGGTGGAATAAAATGCTGTTGCATAGAAAGGTGATGAAGTTGAAGGTAGGATTGTTCTTGAAAAGATCGGAAATTGAGGTGGAGAGGTGTGATCTGGACAGATTATTTAGAGGCAGCAAGAAACATTTGGGTCATCTAAATTAACCTATTGTTAATCTCATTTTATGAATGAAGTACACTTGATATACCCCTCTATAGTAATCTGCTACTTAAATATTCAATACACCAAGCCAATGAATAATAAAATAGAGCAGTTCAAAAAAATTTCTCAATGAAAACAAAACAGTTTCATACTCACTTCCTGAAAGCTGTTATTGTGTTTTCAATATTTTCTGCCGCACCTGTAAATTAACAAAGCATTCATTTAAGAGGTGCAGTGGCTCAGTGGTCAAGGAGTCATACTCATGTGCGAAAGGTACCGGGTTTGATCCCATCACGCGCACTGCATTGTGTCCTTGAGCAAGGCACTTTACTCTACTTGCTTCAGTCCACTTAGCTGTAAAATGAGTACCAGCACTGCTGGGGAGTTAACTGTGATGGACTGGCACCCCGTCTATGGGGAGTCATGTGCTCTCATCCGCTTGCGCCACGGAACCCGGGAATAAACACCAGCCCTATGAGCCTAATGGCTCGGATGGATTTAGCTTTTAATTTCTATGAAGCAATAAGTTCTGTGCATTAAGAGTTGCATGTCTACAAAGTGTTTAAGAATTTGCATTTATACTCTACTGACACTGTTACAATGTTGGGGTAGTCAATAAGCTAGGTAATGTATATACTATTTTTTTAATAGTTTTAAATCCAAGGTGCTGTTTTCATGCAAAAGAAATTAAAGACAGCCTTTAGATGTGTTTAAAAGGTACTTGATAAGGAAATTCCAATATTTTATAAATATGTTATATTTAAAATGTAAATCATATCACTATAATACAATTTGTCAGACTACATTTCTGTTATTATTTTGAAAAGATAAGTCTGATCTCATGTTACATATAAAATCTAAAATTCCTGTATCTAAACAAATTAATTAAGCAATCAGTTAACATTTAAAAAATATTTTGCTGTCATACTAAGTGACTGAGAGCTCCAAACATTTAAGGCATACAATTTTTTTACTGCCAGTACATGTTACCTGCTCAAATATGTAAACCTTGATTTCAGTCAGCAAGTTTGTGAAAGGTTAGATTTCATATGTTGGTAACTTAGCAATAACTTTGTTGTAGATCAATTCCTATATCACCCACTCATAAAGCCCTATCTTCTTCTAACCTAACATTCTTCCCTCTAGTTTACTTCCCACCTCCTACTCCACCAAACAGTCCTAGTCAAACTAATGCACCCTACCTATCTTACCCCAGCAATCTACCCTCCTTAATTAACCTACTGTACTGTACCATGCCCAATTCACCTACCCCATTCACCTACCTTACCCCAGCAACCTACCTTACCCCAGCAACCTACCTTACCCCAGCAACCTACCTTACCCCTGCAACCTACCTTACCCCAGCAACCTACCTTCCTTAATTCACCTACTGTACTGTACCATGCCCCACTCACCTACCTTACCCCATTCACCTACCTTACCCCATTCACCTACCTTCCCCCATTCACCTACCTTACCCCATTCACCTACCTTACCCCAGCAACCTACCTTCCTTAATCCACCTACTGTACTGTACCATGCCCCATTCACTTACCTTCCCACAATGACCAACCAACCACATCCACCAATCAATCCTAATACACCCTACAGTAAACCACCCATAAGGCTGATAGGAATTCTACAGGAAGGTGTGATGCATGGTAAGCTGGATGTGACAAACTTGCATGTACTGTAAATGTGATGGACGGAGAGACAAACTAACAGTATGCTATAGCTATACACTCCAACTTTGTTGGCGATGGGATAAACAAGCTCTTACTATGAGGAAAGAAAACACAAAAGTCCTTTTCAAAGGTTACCATAGATTTATAGTGAGGTCTTTGCAGCAGAGTTTTTCCCCAAACAATTTTGGGAATCATATAGTCTGTCTGAATATAGTGATTAAATATGCAACAGCAAATATGGTAGAAGAAAGATATTACATGGAAATTAAGACAGCAGCTACTCACCTCCTCTATGAGCTATCAGGGATGCTTTCACCCCATTTCTTTTCCTCTTATGAATCACTGTTGGGAATCTGAACACAATGGCTGAAACAACAATATAAGCTCCAACCACTGACACTGGGATAGCAATAGCTACAACTGACATATTCCTGCAAGATCTGCAACAGGTCAATTTCAATGAAATGTTATGGATGAGTTTGCCTGTATCACTTGGTAGTATGATTTATTGGTTCCTTTGGTAAATTGAAAGCAACGGCTCTGCATAAAATTTTACTTATTTGAAATATTTTTGCACATCTGTGGAAAAACAAAATTAAAATTAAATGGTCAGTTTAACAATTGGAACATAATTTTTCCCTTGTGGACCCTTTCCCAGGATCCACTGGGCCATTCTCTGGCTGGTCACACACATGACGTAACAGAGAATAATCCACTACACAACTAATATTAATTTCATAGAAAATACTAAGTTAAAAATATTGGTTGAATTATTACTACCCCCACTCTCCATTTAAATAAATACTATAAGCTACTTTACTATGTCACCGGATAGAAGAATGCTCTTCTTATAAGACAGTGGACAATCAAAGCTGCAAAATGTGCATTTAGCAAAATATATCCATCATTGAGATATTAAAGTAATAAGTTCTTCAATATTTGTTAAGAAATAGCAATCATCTGGACAGAAGTAACATACTGTAATTTCACAAATATTTTGTATACCATGTTGACATATAAGCAGATTACAAACAATATATAATGAAACAACTTGATTTACTATACGCTCTTGAATAGAACGAAAATAGTTTTTGTCTTGACTCTGCATTACTGGGCACTAAGGAAAGACTGAAAACTGTGAGACAGGATTGAAAATTAAGGCATGGCGGGCAAGGGCATAACTTAAGAAGGAATCACACCACCCTAGAAAACAAATTTGGTTGGGCAATTCCAATTTTATTCAGGCAAAAAAGTGGCCTTAGTATTGAAACCAAATGTTGGGAAATTAATATGGTTATACCTTTATATTTTTGTTTCTTCGCAAAATACATAAGTTTGGAAGATGTTTTGGATAAAATCATAGTTTCTGCTCCCTTAAGCCCACCCCCACCCCCCCCCCCCTCCCACCCTGCCCCATTGGCCAAATACCGATTTTAGTCCGGCAGAAATATAGAATGACAG
Organism: Chiridota heheva; assembly: GCA_020152595.1. Lineage (NCBI taxonomy): Eukaryota > Metazoa > Echinodermata > Holothuroidea > Apodida > Chiridotidae > Chiridota > Chiridota heheva. The sequence goes on along the minus strand of JAIGNY010002471.1, from coordinate 1,414,461 downwards.
GTGCACTTGTATCCTGTTATCAGAGTATATCTCAGTCATGCCCAACTAAGCTAGATAACCGAATCATATCCATCCTCACTTGACACATGGTGCTGACATCATCATACCTGGGCAGTAAGTCGGACCATAGAGATACTATTTCGGACAGATGTAAAATGTCATATGTACTGTTTAAATCGGAGCTACATCTCAATCATGCCCAAATCGTTATATCATAATCATGTCCTCCTGACTCAGCATCATGCTGACAACATCATACTTTGGCACTTAGTCGAGCAGAAATTTAGAATGTTGGATGTCTGTCATTGGCGTAGAGGGGGCCTGATCATTGAGATTTGTTTATTTCACCAATATGGGGAAGGGGTCTAAGGGGACAGGGGTGTTTTATATTTATTATTATTTTTTGGGGTATTGATGGGGGCCTAGGAACCCCCCTTCCCCTCTGGCTACGCCAATGATGTCTGTATGTTCTGTTTAAATCAGATATACATCTCAATCATGCCTGAATCGTCTAGATATCAGAACATGATGCTGATTGGGCTAGTCGGGTTGGGCAACTGCAGCAGACATATATAGGAAAGATGCCCGCCCACACGTTTGGGGTATTGATGGGGGCCTAGGAACCCCCCTTCCCCTCTGGCTACGCCAATGATGTCTGTATGTTCTGTTTAAATCAGATATACATCTCAATCATGCCTGAATCGTCTAGATATCAGAACATGATGCTGATTGGGCTAGTCGGGTTGGGCAACTGCAGCAGACATATATAGGAAAGATGCCCGCCCACACGTTAAAACTCAAGAGCCATTTTTCAGTTTTTGGGCATTAAAAACTAAAAGTCTGCATCCATGAACCCAACAATAATGTGGATGAATTTTTAGGAGAAATTTCTCTTCTGCCTGACAGTGTTAATTGTAACCCAAATGCTTATTCAAGTAGATTTTAATATTAAAATTTGATTTCTTCTTCTTTTCATCAATTACATTTCAGATTTTATGTTAATTTTAAGCCACTTTGGGACAAAAAAACAACAACTTTAGACCAAGACATCACATCTGAGCCCCACAATTTTGCTCAATTTTCAAGGGAAATTTTAAAATTTATCAGTTTGTGTTGATTTTCCATAATTTATCAGTTTGTGTTGATTTTCAGACATTTTGGGGCATCAAAGACAATAAATCTTCAGAGCTTCTCCCCATGGACCCCTTCCAAGTGACCCTTAAGCGGGACTTCTTCTCTTAGATCCCTACTCTTGTTTCGCCTCAGACTCCATGATTTATATTTGGGAACTTTGCATTGACCTTAAGCTATTTTGGGGCATCAAACACAAGAAATCTTCAGACCAGGGCTTCGTCCATGTACCCAACAATTTTGCCAGTTTTCTCAATTACAGGGGAAACTTCTCGTAACTGTCCTATGCCTGTTTAGAAATGGTGACTTAAATGCTTATTCAGTTCTCTGAGTAGATTTTAACATTCAAATTTGAAATTGTCCACTTTTCATCACTTATATTTTGGAACTTTGTGTTGATTTTAAATTATTTTTCATACATCAAAAACAAAAACTCTTCAGAGCTTCTAGAACTTCACCCCTGGACTCCTTCCAAGGCTTCGCCCATGAGTCCACAATTTGATCAAATTTTCAAGGCAAATTTCTCCTCTGCTAGTTTAGAAATGGTAATTTTTACCAGAGTAGATATCAACAATCAAGAAATCTTCCAAGCTTCTGGAGCTTTGCCCATTTTGGGAGAATATTTTCCATTTTGGGAAGTTGTCTTCAATTTTCGAGAAATTTTCTTCCATCTTCATTACATTTCCTTTATTTTCATGAAATCTGTTTCAATTTTTGTAAAATTTGCTATAAATTTTGTGCATTTTCCTTCATTCTCAGGATATTTTCTATAATTTTTAACCATTTTTCTTCATTTTCAGGAAAATTGTTTCAATTTTTGTAGAATTTCTTTCATTTGTTGTAAAATTTACTTCAATTTTTAAGCTATTTTCTTCATTTATCTTTAATTTTCATATATTTTCCTTCTTTTTGGGAAATTGTTTTCAATTTTAGTGAAAATTTAGTGCAATTTTCTTCACTCTTGGGAAAATTTCTTCAATTTTTATCTATTTTTCTTCATTTTCAGGAAAATTGCTTCAATTTTTGTGCAATTTCCTTCATGTTTGTGAAATATGCATCAATTTTGGTGCATATTTCCTTTACTTTTCGTAAAATATCCTTTATTTTCATGAAATTTGCTTCAATTTTTGTTCACTGGGCGACCATTTGGGTCGCCCAGTGAACAAAATTCTGATGCACTGGGCATGATTTTACATTGGTTTAACAAAATGGCTGCTCCCATACAGTCTAGAATAAAAGTTTTTAAAACATACAAAATAATATGAAATAAAGTGTATGCATGTTTTATCAGAATTAATTTTGAAGGTGCTCAAATCAACATGTTCCTTTCTGCCTGGAATCAGTTGCCCTATAGGGGTGATAGTGGTCGCCCACTGAATTTTCCTTTAAAATGTTACTGCCACTGTAAATCTTTTTTTAATAGGTCAGGCAAATGCAAATTTCTATCGGGCAAATTTGACATAAACCCCTGGCCTCAAAGTCTAGTTATGCCCCCTGATGGTGTAGGGGACTTGTGTCAGATTTTCTTAGTAAGAAGTCATATATTATTAGGAAGTGGGTTGACAAAACTGCAAAATAATGGGTGGGTATCTGATACCTTGAAACACTGTCTGTTGTTTCCATGAAATCATCAAAGGTTAAGAACATAAAGTTTTGTAGAAATGTTAGTGTTAAATAATATGTTTATAATGAAATATAAGTTTGATTTACAAGATAACTTGGTCTATGCAGTATTTTTCACACAAAACAAAAGTTGACATCAAAGTGAAGCTTAAGTAAAATGTCAGTATACATATAAGATTAATAAAATATTATAATGAAATGAATGATAAATAAGATAAGGCATGCAATATGGATCAAAACTCTTGGAGCTTATAAAATTTCAATCCCTGAGTTAAAAAAAGAATGATGTAAATATTTTATTAAAATCAGAATAATTGAATAAAGACAAGACTAATATCTGTTAAATTAGTAAATAAACAATTGGAAATTGTCAAAAACTACATGTAACTGTAGCTGTTAACATAACATAACAAGATGACAGGCTAAGAAGGGTAAGTCACCCCATAAAAAGCCCAAACTAACACCACCACCACAAAAGAAAAAATACACCAATTCAAGGGCCCTAAAAGAAAAAGGCTGTAACCTAGACTGGAATCGGAGACCTTTCTAACCAAAATCTAGGCCAGTTGGCCATACACATATCTTGAAGACATGAAAAGAAAAAAACGTGTGCTGAGGTAGTCCTATGCTGAAGCAAAAGTCAATGGGATTTACCAAGTGCTCCAAAGAAGTTAAAAATGGAACTATAATTTTAGTATCATAATAAACACCAACGTACATAAAAATTCATACACTTCTACTTCAATATGTTTTGTACAATCTCCCGTGGTTATGGAAATATAATTTGCTTAAAATCATGTTGAAAATTGGTAAAGAAAATAAAATTCTGACCCATTTTGTTTCCGTGTACATTAAACACGGTAACACGCACAGAAATGCATCTTTACGAACATGCACAATCGATTGGGCAGGTGCATTTGAAATGATTGACAGTTTTTACAGCATACAGTGCAAAGACTCTGGGATGAGCATGGTTGCACTTGCATAGGGTTTTTCTTTTCTGATACACAAGCTTGAAGAAAAGACAAAAAACTAAGTAATAAAATGCACAAATGTTGTGCAACGAATGCAAAGGTAGATCCTCTAAAATAGCTGATGGATCTGTAAGCATCCACTTGTTCTTCGATTACATGTATACACTTGCTTCAATCATACATCTAGTTCACGGTTAGTCTAATTATGCGATTCTCATGCTAGAGAACAGATTTGAGTTAAATTTTTACATCATAGGAACAAATTGTTCCTTCACTTTAATAGTTCACCAGCCTACCAGGTTAAGGAATATTATTTCTAGCTACAACTTGGCAATCTAATTTCTGTAACTTTCAAATAATTCAAGGATTATATAGGAAAACCAGAGATAGGCCTACTTAAAAAAAAAAAAAAAAAAAAAAACTTATTTTGAGACATTCATTGCATGATTTAAAATTTTAAGTTCCTAAAATAAGTGAAAAAAGTTTAGTTTTTAAAAGGTCTTTTTAGCCACCATCTTTTTGGGGCGGAAAACACCATTTTTTGAGGCGGAAAGTGCTGGGGGAGGAAAGCACCGAAGGCGAAAAGCACCGGGGGTGGAGAGCACTGGTTTTCGCCTAGCCCAAGTCTACATGTAGGCCTAACGAACATTAGGCTAACTTGACTAAACAGGCAAGATTTAGACGTTAGCGTTAATGAAATGATCATTTCAGCACATATCTGAACCTTCCTGCACCAGGCATCATCAATTTCCATGAGAATAATACATTTCAATCTATTTTAATTATTCCACAATAATCACTGCACACGAATGGTCCATGCAGCAGACATCCAAGTCTGAGAATGACAAGTTTGACTGTAAGTACCGTCATACACCGCAAAAAGCCATGGCAGACACTATCCATGATTTGGTTATGTAATACAATAGTAAGATTTCAAATAGGAGTACAGGTTGTTTCGCTTAATAGCTCCATGGTTCAAATGACCTATTTTTGATCAGCTTCAAAACAAGACGAAAGTTGGTAATTACCGTGAGAATCAAGATCTGTGTTCTAATGTTACTTAGAAGGTGTGGTTTACACATGGTTTACAAATGCGATATGCTCTGCCATATACAGCACTTATAATAGCTGGAGTTATTATGAGTTTTAAATGGTTGGCCTATCAGCCTATATTCTACAATCTTAGCTAGGCCTATATAATTAGAATCCGAGGGCTTCACTGAGGAAAATTATTACATGCTCAAGTTGCATTCAATATTATTAATCGCTTTCGCCAATAACTTTGCAAAACCATGAATAAAACATTGAAAATGGTAACACAATAAAATTCATGCTTTCACCAATGACTATGCAAAACCATTTTATAAATAAACAGAAAATGGTTGTAACTCAATAGGAAGCTATACCACAATTGGGATATGCATAATATCATATGTATGCATCCCTTTCCGTGTATTCAGGTATTCACATTGCAATATTTTGATGGAATATGCCAATATGGTCTGAAACCATATCCTCACTGAAGTCTTTTAAACTCGTCCCCATGCATGATTTAATGTAGTTGTCACCGCTAAATCATCTTTTCTATGCAGTGCATGATTTGTTGTACCATGAATGCCACCATATAGGTGATATATATATGTATACATGTATATATATATTAATATATATATATATATATATATATATATATATATATATATATATATATATATATATATATATATATATATATATATATATATATATATATATATATATATATATATATCACTTTTAACAAGGGCAATGGCTCGTCATTGTGTAGACCTATTTTGAGCTGAGAAGAAAGAAGATAACTATTCTCTCTCAGGCATCCTTCAATTCCCCAATGCGGTCAGTCAGCAAGTGTACCCTTCCCACCACACTGGGCCCGATCTACTCACACCGAAACTGCTTTTAAATTTATATTCAAGATGAATCAATCAAGATGATACTCCTTGAATTATTGACCCATTTTAAACCAACAATATTTTTTTGTTCTCCTTTGACAGTTAAGATGGTCATGTGAGAAGTTTTTATAGAGTCAGCAGATATGTGGCCCCATAACACATGTACGATATGCACTGAGCATGATAATAATTGACAGGTCCAGCTAGCTGTAACCATGGAGCTATTTTTAAAGCCAATCAAAAATAGGTTATTTGAACAAAAAAAGATTGTTTTCTACCAATTTTCCCGGAGAGTGCACGCTGCACTATCTCATGAGAATCAGCACGCTGATTGATTTAACCCTTAAACGCCTGAGCCTCCCATTTAGAATCTTTATTTTTAGGAAACTTTTAGATGATGCTTTTTTTCCATATTTTCCTTTCCTTTGCTATCATTACAAGTATGTGTTAACTGAAAGGTAATACTTTGATCTTCACAATGGCCCACATAATCTTATACTAGATATATGCAAATTTATCCAAATTAGTCCATTTAATATACATGCCTAGTGAACAAAACTGTCTAACTTTGTGTTTATGTACTCTCACGGTAAGCAGTTGTGGCATTTTTAATAGAATTTATTAAATGTTGATGAAAAGTTCTTTTCAATGATACAACTCACGATTTTTTTGGAAGTAGGAACAATTGGAATATGCAAATTAGTTCATGCCACATTTTGACCTATATCATGACCCATTATTATCAATTTGTACAATATTGTAGTAAAGCTATAATCCTATAAAGAAGTTTTCTTGTTTATAGGCTCTTGAAAATCAATTGTATGATATTCATAAGGTTGTTTATTACATTTTGCATACTAGGTAATATGCAAATTACCTCAAAATAAGAAATGAAATAAAATATGAGAATGATTTCATAGTTGAGAAAATGCAAATATCATCTCAACTCTTATTTATTTTCTAATAAAAAGGAGTTTCATGACCCAGATAGAACTTTTCATTCTAAAAAGATCTATTCTCAACCAAGATGGTCGATTTGTTTGTAAATTAAGTAAAATATACTCTATTATTTACTGTAGAAATGTATTATTGAAAAGATGTTTCGCGCTACAGGTATAGAAGACTTACACGTACTAACGAAAAGAATTTAAAAACAAAAAAAGGTACTCATTTACCTTTACTTGAGACTGCCTCCTTCAGTGTTTACCTCTTTCAAACTAATCTATCATAAATCCTACACATGTAACTTGTAAGCCTAGATCTTTAAAGTTCAAATAAGTTGTTACATGATTTGTTTAGTTTAAAAGAAAAAGTGTCTTTACGATTAAGTCTTTTTTACTTACACAACTCACTTTTTGAAGTCTTGCACTTGCTGCATGCAGTTCTGAATCTGAATCTGAATCGGTTGACATAATCTTCAACCGGGTGACCTTCTTATGACGTCATTTCTTGTTCTGGCTTTACGCGTCAAAGATGTCATACTGAAGCATCGTTACTAGACGATAACGCAACCCAGTCTCTGTTATATCGTGTGATAACGCCACTATGATTCCGCGAACACCTTCATGTGACACATCACCTGACTAAAGCTTTTTGAAATTTTCCGCGGGAAAACCTCAAACTTTTGACTTTGTTAATGTCTAAATGTTTGTTGCCTGGGTCCCACGCACGTAAAATGCATAATAGTAACACTAACGTTAGTCAGTTAGTTGTATCCATAGGCAGCTAGCTTACTATACAACTGTAATTGATACTGATAGCTAGTTCTAAATAGCGTTTCTTACACAGATTGCTATGGAGTCTGAGGTACTGTTAAATGGATAGGGTATAATTTATTTTGCATGACAGCACTGAATAGGTGGAGTGATTTAATCAGAAATCAAGGTTATAGTGTCATACAAGGGCTAAGAAATTCCAAGTTGTTGAAGGGAAGTAGGTTGGCCTAGTACTCAAGGACTCTCCGAGGTATAACGTTAACCTATACTTATACTCATTTGTGACTGAAGTTTAAATCCTTTTGCAGATTATCCTAAATTGAAGAATCTTAAAATGGAAGCATATGCTAGTAAATATTTGGGTCGCGTAGTAAATATAATTACGGCGCGACGTAATTCCAATTACGACGTGACGTAGTTCCGGGGTTTTGACTGGCATATGCTTCCATAAGTCTGCGATATCAGCCAGAGAAAGGGCTAATACAAATATTTTCGACAGGTTCCATTTCACGGGACAGGAAGCTGGGAAGTTGCAAATTTTAGGAATAGTAGAGAATAGATATAGGTCTTGACTATTCATATCTAAACTTGACGAGATCTGCTTTAGAAACAATTTCATGGGGAACTATTTTACCATGGACCCATACCAGAATTTAAGTGATTTGGTAAAGGTGTACAACACCTCTTCACTTTGGCCTAAAAAAAAAAAAGGCCAAAACCTTTGGTGACCCCCTATCGAAAGTACCCTCATCTGAAAGATATTAGATGGTACTTTTTGGAAAATATCCCAAATCTATAACATTCTGGTACAAAAAGGACCCCGAACTTGACTCTTTTCATCATTAGCTTTCAATAGGGAGAATAATTAGTTCCGTTTTACCCTTATACACCTCCCGTATTTGTCTCGCAGCTGACCACATACCCACGTGTGTTACAAGGCCGCGCGAGTGTCCATTTTGGCATTGTTGAGTATTAAGAGAATGTAAACAAATTACGTCTTTGTTTTAAAAGATTCCACCGGTTGAAGATTCTGTCGGCTGCAGTCCTACTGCAAGCGCGCGGCTTTTGACATATTCGTTGCGGTGGCGCGGCGTGTACAGCTGATTTTTACACTTTCCGTACATAAATGTGAAGTGTGTTGAACGTTAGGCTACCAAACATAAGACCATTCTCGAGGTCTGACATCCGGGAATGTTGTGGTGCACGGTGACGTAACAATGAGATTTAATAATAAGATTTTTTAGAGTTGTATCTGACTGCTTTTTCACCCAGCATTACGCGTCAAAACTAATTTTCAGACGTATTTTACGTCTAAGAAAAATCTGTTCTTACGTCGATCGTAACAATATTTTCTTACGTCGTAACAATATTTTCTTACGTCGTAACAATTGTATTGCACACGCTAATTGGCTGTTTCCTTTAGACGTGGGATTAGAAAATTAGTTTTCACGCGTAAAATTATATCAATTCGTACGCTTAAAGGAAACAGCCAATAAGCGACTCGTTTTAGACGTATGAAATGGAATTGTTACGCCGTTAGAATTGATTTTTCTTAGGCGTAATATTAGACGACAATATGACCCGCATGGCCAACCATACACGCGTGGTAGTAATTAATTTTCTTGATTTGATTTTTAGTAGTGAAGAAAGTATGGTTAAAAATGTGTTAAGTAGCGGTAAGGGTGTAGTGATCATGACCTCATTAATTTTGATCTGTATTGTTTAACAAAGGCTTCTCCAGCTATTAAACTGGTTTTAGATTTTAAGAATGCTGACTTTGCTGCACTTCAGAAAAATTTGTCATTTGATTGGACTTCTTTGCTCCGTGACTTAGATCCTTCTAAAGCATGAGATGTTTTCCGAACTATAGTTATGGAGGGTGTCAATAGGTTTGTCCCATTAAAGAAAGCCTGTAGGCGTCATCGGCCAGTATGGATGACTCGGAAGGTTTTGCAGGCTGTTCGTAAAAAGATGAAGTGGTGGCGTTGTTATAAACACAGTGGGTGTCCTGCGGAGCTTGATAGGTATAAGGATCAAGAAAAGTTCACACAGGTTTGATAAGGATACTAAAGTGCTTTTTGAAAAAC
>JAIGNY010002471.1:1362500-1395000 GCA_020152595.1 Chiridota heheva | reverse complement strand
GTAGGCAAATCCCGCCAATCAGCCAATGCCGGTATTGAATGAATAGTATGGATCTCCGCGCCGCTATATGTCTAGTCTCATTCAAACAAATTATCGAAACGAGCAATATCTGCGAGCATAATAATTTGAATGCAACAGGCTGAACACAATATGTTTCTTACTAATGATATGAATACCTTGCTCAGGCTAGCTTACCCAAAGCAATTGTTTTCGAGTGCTCAAAAAGCTTGCAGAGAGTGACATTGTCGATGTATAAAAAAAATTCTGACCCACATGAAGAATAAGTTAAAGTCACCTGACTACGCGTCCTCAAATTGTCTGACTGTCAGAATTGTTTTTTTGCCATTTATGGTACAGACAGTTGTATATGGGGTCGTTCCTCTTCCAATCATGCCAAGTTCAAAGGGTTAGCAGTTAGTTGTCAGGTTATATGACCATTAACAGATAAATCAAAAAGTAAATGCTGGTGTGATAAATGGTTAACACATGTCTGTATGTCTTTCGATCAAACAGTCAAAGGATACACAAAACCATGATATTGTTTTGACTGTTAGAAAGTGTAAATGACGAAATGTCTGTCTGAATGTGTGATGATATTAATGAAAGAAAAAGGAGATTTAACTGTTTAAGCGAAAACGTTTCAAGAAAATCAACTTGATATTAATCAACTAATGTGTAATAAGCAAACGTTTGGCCCTGATTGTTTGGGTACAGTAGCAGAACTAAGGGGGAGGGAGAGGGAAATGTGTGCAGATTAAAAAATCTCAAAATATCCTGAAAATTTCAGGAGCTTTTTTGCTCAAAATATCGACTTTTCTCTAAATTAATTAATGTTTTGCTCAATATGTCCAATTTTCCTCAAAATGTCTGAAGTATTTGCTAAAATTATCTGACATTTTACTCGAAATATCAGACATTTTCCTCAAAATTTAGAACTGGGACACTAACGTTCCAAATGCAGATGCTAGCTAACATACTACTGGGTTTCGTCAGTATATATACATTACAAATAATTTGTACGTATACCACATTTTACGATTCAATTAATTACAAATGCAAACATGTACACATGTATTCATGAGTTAAGTAAGAAAAAAATCCATTCGAATTTTTTGCTTTTCACACTTACTTTAAGCGGGAGTTTTCCTTCATTATTGAAAAGGTGACTGAACATTCATAATGATATGAAAAACTAAATCAATTATGACTATATTTACTCAGTTGTCACCCTTGAACAGTCGAAACTTCCTTGTGTAGCTTTGTTTACTTTCCCAGGAGATAGGATAGTTGTACTTACAAGTTCTAGTAACATTGTGCGATCTGTTAATTTCGAAGTACAGTCTCGGTAGATCTGAAGTTGGCAAGAATGGACAAAGATAAGACTGTTGATCTATTTTTGTTTTAAAAGTAAGTTACGCTTTCAGGTTTTTTTTTATAGAAAATTGATAACAATACCAATATGCATGGATAATATTGGGGTTGGACTAATCTTTTATTTAAAATTTAGGCCTATATAAACATTCAAATGAAATGCTATGACACTATAACTAATACATACATTATGTAAGTGCAATGTGATGTCGGTGTTGAATGTGACAAAGTGATTATCAATATACTCAATAGAAGCTCTAACAGCTTTCAGGTTGCCACATGCGTAATTGAACTAACACCACAGACTCCCATTTTGAGTCATTACCCAAAGTTATGTGTACCCTTACCTAAGAAACGCTGAGCGGATTACCAAAGCAAGTAGAACTAACTACGATCTGACGATCAGGGGCATTTTGAATGGCTGGCGATCAAATTTTGACCCCGCTGAGATACTACAATCTTGGAGACACCCCAAAATTTGAGAGACTCCGCTTCCCTTCCCAATTTTAATCATGTTTCATATTGAGCTTCCAAAGCATTATATGTTTAAATGGAGAGGAAGTTCAATTAAATATCTCAACGCTTTTGACCAAACTGGTAGTCCAGCCTACTGGACTCGTCGATTCTTTTACCTCCCTTGACTTCGCAAAATGGTCGCTCGGAACTAGTTATCAGAAAAATCAGTCAATAAACTAATTAAATATTTCACAATTGTAAAGACAGTGAGTCTGTCACTCTTATAACTTTTACAAAGAATGCTATACTAATATGCATCGTTCAATGTATATGGTAATCATACACAAATGGAACTGTTTAATTAAATTAACGTATCATTAAGCATGGTTTTAAGTTTGTCCATCCACTCATAAGTGTCAATTTTGTGACAATTGCTAATAGAACAAATGCTGTAGGCCTACATCCAATTAATACAACAGGTCAAGGGTGTAAGATATTGAATTTAAGAAGCACCTGCCAACAAGTTAAGCGTCATGCATTGAAAACACAACGGTTGTCTACGCTGTCCAAGTTTCATATGAATACTACACACGTACATATTTGTATTGATATGTTTCATATAATGCCATGATGGAATTCAGTAATATTTGCAACAATTCAAAATCTGTATCTGTTTATACTTCCCGCCACCTGTATAAGCCTTCTGGAATTAAGTTGTCAAACAACTTACCATTTTTCAATATTACACATGAACCATAATTTCTTACAATTCGCTGATAAAAGCTCTCTGCAGTATCCTCCACCCCTCCCCTTACTGTACCCTTCCCTATATGAAAACAAAACACTAACACCATGTTCCGAAATAATTGTATCGATACAGCTAGAGGAACAACACACGAGAACAAAGGATCGTTAATTGCAAATTCATCCAAATACCAAATATTATATATGGACATTCTTCATGATGTTCGTCATGATGTTCTTGTTCTTGTTTTAAATGACCACTTCCACCATTTATGAGGTTCTCGTAATATGGAAATATTCTCATCATGTTTAAATTATTTACTTGTGATAGTATAAGAGGTTTCAAATTAATTCAGGTAAGAGTCTAGATTGTCTTTTCGTTTCAGAATGCATTTTCAAACATGTCAAATGATGCGAAGGCGGATCTCCAGCGCAAACACTTGCAGATACTAGCATCCGTGAAGGCGATTCTTTCCGAAGGTTTGTATCAATTATCCTTTGGTTATTAATTTACATATCAAACTCAACAAAGTAATTTTCAGGTTTTTCATATTTTGATGACCGTGTTGAAACTTGTTTGTGCAAATAACATGTACAACTTCCTCACTCACATTACAGATCACGGGATGACCTATGACATCTCATTTTGGAAGTGCATCGAAAAATTTCTTGAGAAGTATAAATTCGAGTGAAATTCATCTTGTATTTTTGGAGTTAACAGAATTCGTGTAAGAAAATGGCAAAGTGTACATCAGAGTCGAAATCTCAGAACGATTTTAACTGCATGCTGCATAGTATATTGCAATGATACTGCAACACAATCAACTAAATGTACCTTTATTTCTATGTTTGTCCTGTTAAAGATGTTTACCCACACGACTCTAATAGTACATACCTTATTAATGTTAAAATTAACTACTTTATGTCAATATGCACTGGGACAATTTCGCGTTGTATATATGCATTTGATGACAAATAAGACATAGTTCCCGGTATAAAGATCATGTCTGGTATCTGGTACGAACTGATATAACAGACAGGATTTCAAAGAATTTGACGTGCATCAATTGATAAATGTTTTCATGATAAGGAGACCTACAATCCTATTTGCACATTGTTTTTCTCGTCTGCTGATTCGTAATCGTAATATGAATCGCTGTTTTGCACTTCCTTTTGAATCACTACTTTACCTGTTAACTGTGACATATCAATGAATTACAAGTAAATATAATATCTTTTGGGACCCACAATGTGACTTACTACTAATGTATTTACAAATACAATATATACCTTAAACATCATTTTCTGAGAGTATTAATTTTATCAATCAAACAATGTTTTCTTTTCTTACGCTTTGGTATTAGACTAATTTGCTTACACACTTCCTGTTAAATTACACCATCGGTAATACTGAGAAAAACTAAAGTAATTAAACTATCCAACAAGCTGTGAAGGCTCGGAAATGATCATTGTTTAGGTTAAAAGATTTGTTTAAAATGATAATTAGAGAAGAATCTGGCATGCGAGTGTGGAGGAATTCATCTGCCTATAACTCTAACTCTTTCAGGAGACTTTACCTTATAATAAAAAAAAGTTGAACACGTTCAGGAACTTGAATTCTTTCTAATACTAAAACGTGTAAGCAGCTATAACGTCGGTATTTCAAGTATAGGTTGTATACAGGTATAGAATGTTGTTTTTACCTTATGCAACAAGAAAGTCAAAGAACGATAATTGTCCATACTTTAGCTGTTTAAAAATTAGATTATGTTTTTCTTCTTTCAGATTCAACTAAAAAGACAGTAATCGAAAAGAATGTGGTCGAACTTGTAGAATTACTGCGCGATGAGTCCTGTACAACCGAAGTTCAGGTAACCTTAACCTTACTCTTAATTAGAAGCGCATAATGATAGGATATCAATCCTCCAGGCTCCATTCACTTCTATTATCTGCTCTCCTTCCAACATCTGTCCACGATCTACACTCCTGCTCTGTCTCTCTTCTCCACCATTCCCATCCATGTCATCGTTGCTCTTCCACCTTCATGCACTTCGGCTTCCATCCAAAGGAAGTTCAAGAAATAAGTATATACGAATATTCAGTGAACAGATAATATCAACTTCCGATTGATATGAAATTCCTCAGGCTGGGAAAACAGATTTTGAATCAAATAGTATACAAATAATGTATATTTTACAAGTAATATATTTGATGCAAAACAAGAATATTATACAAATAATTTAACTGTTTGGCAGTAATCCAATATGTGTTGATTATCAAAACAATTATACAAAATATCAGATATTTCATATTCATGTCATGCGCAGTCATGCATTTTATTTTGTGTTTTTTTCAAGTTGAGAGCTATGTGCAGCACTCCATGTCTTTCCTTTGATCACAACGGGGTTTTTTTCCATTACCATTTTGATCTTTTAATTACCCTTCCTCCAGTTGTCTAGGCTTATTGAATGTATTTCTTATCAATGCTTTTCAATTTTGTATGTAAAGTAAGTATTTTGAATCACTACTCGACATATCAATTGATGTACATCACTGCATTTACAGCATATAGTGTCCTGACCGAAATTTGTTTCATTAACTCTTTCGGCATTTCTTTATGTGCATTTATGCGTAATAAACACAAATACCGCAGAGAGTTCAAGTATAGGTGTCGTTCTACACCATTTATTTTCTTTTTCGAATTGTTATGGTAATGTTAAATATTGGTCTATGACTTTGTTTACTTCTTTAATCTGATTTTTTCACAGGTTGAGTCAGTTCGTTTGTTATCTATAATTGCATCAGGGAATTACGCACATCGTTTAATTCTCCTAGAAGCAAAAGCTATAACAGTCTTAATAGAAGTCCTAAGATCACAATCGGAAAAGGTTCAAGAACATGTAAGTATTGCATTGACTGAACTGACGTCATATCGAAAATATGAATCAAAATTATAAGTAGTTCGTATCACTTCGCATTCCCACTCTATCTCTAATTTAATTCTCTGTATGCTTCGAGAATTTTGATTATGAGGCAGACAATAAGTAAGATCAAATGCCAAATAACATCGGATTGTTGATTAGGGACACTATACTAATCAAGATACAAAGCATACAACACTTTTAAAACTAATTAAAATAACCCACAATCTTCATTGTATATACAATTTCTAAATAAAGAGAAACATCTGACCCGACCTGGTTATGTATCACAGCAGCAACAACTAAGTAGTCTAAGATAAAAACCTAAGAATTATTAGATAGTTTTCCAGAATTTCTAAATACACAAAGCTATAACGTGTCCACTTGTCTTTTGGTAATCTTACAGGATTAGTTCGGTGATGAAGCAAATTTGTCTTATATTACTGTGAAAGGGGATTTTATATAAAAACAAATTGGTTAGGAAAGTACTTCAATATCTTATTTCATTAAGAAGATGTTCAAGTTTATAGTTCTGTCTTATCTGTGTAAACATAACTAGTGTCTTAAATCTGCAATGAAAGGTTGGCGCCATCACCCTCACTTCCGTGACAATTGTATTTCAAAGAAAATTGATTTCACTTTTTTCACTATTTAGTTTATCTTTCCTCAAACCTTCTTCAAGTGATAAATTATAATTGTCCTTACTAGATTCTGTTTACTACTTTTCTGGCGTAAGCAATGTTTTTAAGCCCCCAAATTGCAGAGTAATATGACAGAATACATCACAAATTTGAGGAATCTGAGAATGTGACGTTACAACTAGTGTGATTTTCATCGTTTCTACAAGAACAGGACAGAAATTTAAATCTTAATATCTCCTTAACGGAATAAGATTTTCGAATAATTTCCTAACCATGCTGTGTCTTTTAAAGCCCTCGTTTATATATGAATTTGCTTGACCACTGAACTATTCCTAGTTAGTATAAGGTAATGTTCGCAAACAGCATTTTAAGCGTAAGGATAAGCGTCTAACATTAATTATCAAAGAGAATTGTGATTCCTAACCAAATAAGGGATTTTGGAAACAGTAGCAACACTTGGTATAGATGGTCGTCATACATTTGAATCAAACCCATGATTTGTTATATGAAAGAAATATTTCTAGCGCGTCCACTATGAATATCATTTTCGTCTTCCAGGCAGTAACTGCATTAGGTAATTTCATTGGTGACTATCCTATCGAAGAATTTCGAGACTATGCATTGCACGAAGGGATGCTTTTACCGTTAATGCAGTAAGTATTAATATTCATTTTAAATGAACAAGTATTCAACATTCGTTAAAACAATCAAAGAATGATTATCTACAAGTATATCACTAAATGAAAATAATCTGTCAGTTTTCATTGTAATTGTTTAATAACTCATGTAGCACTTTATCTACCGAATTCATGATCCGTTTTCATCTATATAACAAGAAAAATCAGTGTATTTTCTTCAACTATCTCACAGATTAGTTCTCGATTCAAATACAATTATTTCATCTCGAATCGCTGTACGGAGCTTGTGTATATTATGCAAAGGGCATAATCCGCCACCGAACTTTGATGAGGTAAGAATAATTATGATGTAAACAACTCAATATTATCCTTATTCAACTCAGTGTTCAAATGACGCATGTCTCTTGTTTGACTCGTGTCGTGGCTCGTATTCGTACCCTTTTCATTTTAAGTAGTGTAGCCTATATGTAGAATCTAATACCAGGGTTTTTTAGATCCCTGATTTTACTGACAATATAAACGACCAGTTGTTTTCCTTGACAGATGTGAAAAGATTGTAATCAATACTGTGTATAAATATTAAAGGAATATTTCCATGTTTTTTTTTTTTGTAACCTTTCCTAAGGTTTAAATTTTAGAAACAATTTAGTACACAAATCATGCATATATACCACCGCTTGAATTGCTGAAGGAAAATGAAAGTAAAGAGAATGCTGACAAATTGTTCTTTTTAGATTTCTCCCTCACTACCGATTTTTGTACAACTTGTTGCACATACTGACCATGTCATTTTGTCCGATGCATGTTGGGCCATCAGCAAGCTTTTTGAATTTCCGAGAAACTATATCCATGACATGGTGGGCGAGGAAATATGTCAGCGACTTGTTTGTCTTTTAAGGTATTTCCATAATTTTGTTATATATGTGGAATTCCAAATAGTCACAGTTTTTTAATGTATTTTATCATATTTTTGATATTGAGCTTTGTTTAAAGTATGATTTAAATTCCCCCAAATAGAGGCCCGTATCACTTTTCAGACGCGCATTGTTTTAGCTGTTTAGTTACGATTTGTGTGAATCGTCGTCTGATTGTCAGGATATCGCTTGTATTTTGTAGAGAATATGCTCTAAGAACTGTAGAAAATGTTCGCTTCTCGTCGGTGATTGCAATCATTGCCTATAACAGCTTAAAAGATTGCTCGGAGCAATCTTATCCTTGCTACTTTTTAGTTCTGAACTTTCTCTCAACTTTTCAGTAATCCTGCAAAGTGTGTGATTTACGCCGCTCTCCGTGCACTTGCATATATTTTATGGAGCAACGGTGAAATAGCCAGGGTAAGCGATTTCATTCACTACTTCTTCAATCTTACAGTCATTCCATTGCATAACTATTATCAGGCACAACTAACAAACGTTTTAAACTTATTGCTATAAAATATACAGTACTTGAATTTTTCTGCGATATAAGCTCTTCTATCTGTCTATGCGATAATTCATGATGAAGATCATTACATGATCCTCACAGATATCATTAGCCAATCCGAAAAATAGTTAAGCTTTCAAAAGACTATCATGCTGGTTAAAAAGTGAAGCATTCAAAAGCGGCTGTGATATAAGTTCGTCACACATAATAAAATTAAATATAAAATATCGATAACTGTAATGAGCCACAATTAAATTGTGGGGGGACCGAATTTCCTAGCAAACTCGGTCCGGCCGGACCGAATTTGCGGGTGACAGTATTTCCTCTTATTCCTGGTTACTACAATGATTTAGTTGTACTGTAAGCTGTATGCCGTTAAATAGAGCCCTTTACAAATTTCCTTCAATACAGCTGACATCTTAGTTACAAATTCGTGGGCACCGTGTTTGTATTTCATATAGGCCATTTTCAAAAGTTTCCTCTCCAAAAATACACATGATTACTGTGTTTTAGCCGTGGAATAAGCCTACAAGTGTCCACAATTTTCACCAACACTATACTGTTTTGGGTACTTCAGCATTCAAAGCGGTAACATTGGTATAATGTGTTACGAAATTATATTACAGCCGCTTTTAAATGCTTTTGAAAGCTTAAACATTCTTCGGATTGGGTGATATCATTACGTTATGAAGAACTGAAGAAGGGAATCCTGAAGGCCATGCAGTACAAATCGTGCCACCTGTTTAAACAGTGCTTTATGTATGCAATATCCAAAACATGGTATTTGGCTACCGATATATATGTCTTCATTTTTCGGAACAATTGTAAGAAATTTTTTTCTTTTTCTTTCAAGGTAATTTTGAAATGCAATATTTTATGCCATTTAAAACCTCTTGTGAATTCTTCGTGTGACGATTTTCTTCGGCACTACATACTTGGTACCATCGAGTGTTACACATCGGATACGGTTTTGAAACAGGTATATTTTATCCTAGATATAGAAAGTAACGGTTTAAAGGCGCACTCGACAGAAAAGTGAGGGCGAATTTTATTGGAGTCTTTAAAATAATCCAGTGCGTGTCTTGTATAATCTGTATGTACACAACCAATCATACAACCTCTCTGTATTTGAATATTGATATAGATTTGCTGCGCTGCCAACCATGCATTTATGCCTACATGAACAGTGTAGTGTAATCGGCCGGTTGTTAGGACTGAACAAATATCCACAGGAAGTTTATTTCGTTACTATTTTTTCTGGTAAACGTGGCCATCCAATAAACTTTGCTTGGAGTTGGCGTCTTTTCAAGGCTGGGACGCATTTTAATAACCATTTGGTTATAATTCACCGATGAGTTCTTATGTCGAGTCTTACTTGTGTCGTAAAGCAACTTAGTGTAACATTAGGACATTATTTTTTGAAATTGGGTTTATTATTACACAACGCTACAGTAAACTGATCATAGTCATGCGCTACTACAGTATAAACTTCAGCCTCCTAGGCATGGGATACTCCTAGGCTAAAAACATTCAGCTTTAACTTTAATTCAGGCCTAATAATTTTGTCACTATCGTACCAATGCCGAACGTTTGCAGAAGTTACACACACGTGAACGATCGAGAGCACTCGGGGAGTGGATACACTTTCACTGACATTATATCCATGAAAAAACGGATCGCAAGATTTGAATGGATGTAGAAGAAATGCCCACAAAATACCACAAAGAGGCGCCCTCATTTTTTGGCCGAGAGCTTCTTTAACCTAAATTACACATTTTTACTTGCTTTTTGATATCTCATAAATTGAATATTATGGCTAACAAATATTAGGCTAACTAAATCTTGTATTTTGCCTTATTAGCAGACACAAACTTGTTATATCATGTGTCATGATTTTTGAACGCGGCTTATACCTTTCTAGGCAGCAAAGTCTAATTTTACATCAAAAAAATCATGCAATTGTTTGTATAGTTACATTCGTTATAATACTACAAGAAAATTACGGATTTTAAAGGAGAAAGACGAATAACATAACAATGAGCAAGGATGGATGGTGCACCTTACTTATTGACATGTTTTCCTACCTGTGATTAGATGTGTTTCCTTGGATGGTTTTGCAATCAATGTCATGGCGTTGTTATTGATTTATTTAAGTTTTGGGTTTACGAGAGGAAAACACTGACTATGTTTTATGTTTCTTCATTTTCCCTCAAATATTGTTGTTATTATTTAAAGTAGGATATAAACATCCTTTACATGCATTTCTCAACGTTCAGCTCTTGTAGTATCAGATATGAATAACATAATACGATCAATTTCTCGGGACTTCTTAACCACTAATCGTTGAATTTACAGGCAGTCGCGGACTCTAACAATTTACCTAACATTGTTGAGATCATCACCTTTTATATGACTGGAACTCATGAAATGAGGGCTCTGAGAATCTTGATGAATGTGATCCAGGAGTGTTGTGATGATGACATTCGGTAACCAAACTTTTGTTACAATGTTTTTGCAGACCTTTGCATTCCGATAATTAAAAAATTATGAAAAGGTAACATTTTATACAAATTTTTCACTTCTATCAGAACCATCAGTCTTCTATCTCCAAACAAATCCTCCCCATTGTCGGAGATACTTGATATAAAGAGGTTTGTTACTCTTAGCGCTTATCGTAGAATGATTAAAAACGCAGTTTTGGATGCCCCTCTTCTTTACTCGTGTTCAAGCATGTCATACGTCATTCAAAATTCCAAAACGAGCTTAATGGGCTTGCAATTTTTAAAGGTACGACGCGTTTGGAATATAGTGCATTAATTGTTTCAAACTGACGAAACCATGATGCATTATATATGTTATTTGAAAACAGTCATTTCAAAATGTGCTTTAAAGTTAAAGTAAAAAGTTGAAACATCCAAAAATGCTTGTTCAAATATTTACTTTCATTTTGAAATATGGACTAACAAACAAAAATGGGTTGAATCTATTTAATCGTAATAGAACTTCATGCTTTCCAACGAAAACGAAAACAAGTTTAAAAACAGAATGACCTGCAGTTACAGCTGGTGAACATTTCAGTGATCTACCAAACCTAATACTATATGTACCTAATTTTTTACACAGAAGTCTACAACGTGGCGATGTTGTAAAAATTCTTAAAATGTTTGACAGCATTTCTGCTGATTGCAATAAATTCACCGAAGAACTGAAAGACAACATCAAGTTTTGCAAAGAATTAACAACAAATATGATGCAAGGTGTGGAAGAAGATGACAACGGTACAAAAAATTCCATTTAACTTTCAGAGAATACATTAGTGCTTTCTTTATCTTTGTATTCAACGCATTAAATAAAGGTGTTCAAATTACGCCCGAATGTTTAAAACCTGTATAAAGACTGGTTTTCAAACGGCTGATACGATTAATGGCCTAGTGGTTAAGGCGTCGGGCTCTGGTGTGGAAGGTACTGGGTTCGATTCCCGGCCAGGCCAGTGTGTTGTGTCCTTGAGCAAGACACTTTATCTTCATTGCTTCAGTCCACCCAGCTGTAATGGGTACCTGTGAGGGCAGTGACAGTTCCATGTGTTTGGAGACCGGCGCCTGTATATGGCTGCTGTTAAAACGGGCTTGTGACTCCCCAGGGAGTGAGAAAGTTTTCAGGAGAGTTAAGGCCCAGTGACCAGGGTAATAATTGTAAAGCGCTTTGATAAAGTCTATGACAGTTTAAAAGCGCTATATAAGCACTACGATTATTATTATTATTATTATTATTATTATTATTGCAGCTCTCGATTTGGTATTATTCTTGAATGATTGAACATCACGATTAATCTATTGTCAGATTGTGGTTATGAACTAACCTTAAAAGAAACTGATGTTTACAAAAAATCAACATAATTTTATTTCTCGAGCACCTGAAGTGGTTATTTCCTCAAAAGTCTTACACCTACAATTCAGCGGGAACAGTCTTTACAATTTGCAGCGCCAAGATTTATTAATTTAAATATATTTGGTGATGTAAGAAGTATAACAAAGCTTATTTTTTCTCATATAAGTTTATTTTTTGTTACATTTCCTTATCGAAAATAATGAGAATATTCAAGAAGTTAATTATATTTTGGAATGTGGGTAAACTTAATTTCCTCTGTTAAGAACATGTCTAATACCAGTTATATGTGGGCACATCTTTTTAGTATCATGTCTCACTGCCATCTGACAGATATGTTGGGCATTACAAAGTGTCATTCTTGTGTCTATAACAGAAATGCACAATTGACTATTTTCTACCCAGGTTTTTCTGACAGCGAGCACGATGTTTTTATTGAAGACCATTTGGGCACAGACATAAATCATGCTAATAAATTGGAAGGGACATCGATAAGTTTTGAAGAAGATGACATACTTCGAAGAAACGCGGCTTGGAGGGCAATTCGCCGAAGATCAAGTGAAAAGTATGGGCATTTGGTGTGATATTTAGTAATAAACAGCGTTGAAGTCGAATCCACACCATTCGATTTGAAGTCTCTAACAAGATTCAAGCCGGCCGAGGGGTTAGAGTCGAGTTGTAGTATATAACAATGAAAAGTAAAAAAATGAATTAATTGGCTGATTAATTTGTTAAACAAAGTTTATCTGGATTAGGTCCCTCATGCCGTGTAAGAAAAAAGATTAAAGAGGGATTTAATTAATAAAGAGACCCAACAATTTTAGACCTACATTTACACTCAGACCCTTCCATATTTTCCTCCCCCATTTCTTCTCTCACCAAAGAATAAATGTCTTGTAAATATACCGTCCATCGACATAAATAAGTTTATATATTTATACATTTACACTCAGACCCTTCCACATTTTGCTCTCCCATTTCCTCCCTCACCAAAGAATAAATGTCTTGGAAATAAACAGGATATCTATTGATATAAATAAGTTTATAAAGATTTTCAGTGGGTTTCGGGGTAGTACTAGCCACGTTTGGAATATGAAATGCCTACTTTAGTTGATCAATGATTACACCAAGACACGTTGTTGAATGAGCAGACGAATTAAGACTGCGATTGTCAATCTTTGGGTGTTTAGAAGGGTAAAAGGGATACAATATATTTCATTCTCTATTGCGAAGCAGCTTATTTGCTTTGAAACAATTGGATACAATAATAAGTTCGTCACTCAACAATGGAACGGTTGTAATTTAAATGTCATTACCCCAATTAATTGCATGGGTAATTACATGGTTAATTTATATATATATATATATATATATATATATATATATATATATATATATATATATATATATATATATATATATATATATATATATATATATATATATATATATATATATATATATATATATATATATATATATATATATATATATATATATATATATATATATATATATATATATATATATATATATATATACATATATATATATATATATATATATATATATATATATATATATATATATATATATATGTATATATATATATATATATATATATATATATATATATATATATATATATATATATATATATATATATATATATATATATATATATATATATATATATATATATATATATATATATTATATATATAAATGTATATATATATATATATATATATATATATATATATATATATATATATATATATATATATATATATATATATATATATATATATATATATATATATATATATATATATATATATATATATATATATATATATATATATATATATATATATATATATATATATATATATATATATATATATATTTATATATATATATATATATATATATATATATATATATATATATATATGTATATATATATATATAAATGTATATATATATATATATATATATATATATATATATATATATATATATATACATACATATATATATATATATATATATATATATATATAAATGTATATATATATATATATATATATATATATATATATATATATATATATATATATATATATATATATATACATACATATATATATATATATATATATATATATATATATATATATATATATAAATGTATATATATATATATATATATATATATATATATATATATATATATATATATATATATATATATATATATATATATATATATATATATATATATATATATATATATATATACATATATTTATATATATATATATATGTATATATATATATATATATATATATATATATATATATATATATATATATATATATATATATATATATATATATATATATATATATATATATATATATATATATATATATATATATATATATATATATATATACATACATATATATATATATATATATATATATATATATATATATATATATATATATATATATATAAATGTATATATATATATATATATATATATATATATATATATATATATATATATATATATATATATATATATATATATATATATATATATATATATATATATATATATATATATATATATACATATATTTATATATATATATATATGTATATATATATATATATATATATATATATATATATATATATATATATATATATATATATATATATATATATATATATATATATATATATATATATATATATATATATATATATATATATATATATATATATATATATATATATATATATATATATATATATATATATATATATATATATATATATATATATATATATATATATATATATATATATATATAAGAGTAACATAGGTTCTAGAGCGAAACCTCGAGAAACACCACATCACGTTACATTATCATAATTAAAATTGTTCGAATTCGAATAAAAAAAGACTGCTGTCTAACGGTACTACGGTTTAAAACTATAGTTACGCATGCTTGTATACCGTAATAATGAAAATTGTCACATGTTGTTGTTACGATTTGCAGGGTTTGGGCGGAGATTGTTACTTAAATTGTAATTCATGAATGTATATATGACTGTATTCATAAAAAGCCTTATTTTTACAAAATAATAAAATTATTTAAAGTTTTCTTAGAAATGGAATTGTTTTGGGAAATTTTCTTTTAAAAATGGTAAGAGAGTCTAATAAGATGAGTGAAGACTTGTGCTTTCTTGCTTTTAATTAAACAAGTATTATAACACCTCCTCACCCCGGCTCCAAATGTAATTTATCTGGGAAAGATACTGTACCAAATCCTTGTTGTCGCTTTCAACACCTTCGAAATAAGCAAGTAGATTCATGCAGCCGTGTATGACGGTGTACTATAAGACTGTAAGAGTCCTTCTGAGCTAGCCTTTGATTTTTTTCTAGACTCGATTCGTAGGATTATACAAGTAAAGACTTATAGAAGGAAAAATTTGATGTGCGACTATTTTAACAGGTTAAAAGATAAGATTTTTAAAAATGTATACATTCCATAGTTTTGCTCTAGAATTTGGATTCAATCAGTCAATGCATTCGAACCGATCATTGGGCAAACAATGCCAAAGTGTTCGTAAAAGATATTTTTCACACGAAATTTACATTACTTACTTTAGCAATTAGTCGGAGGTCGGATTTGGACCTACCGGATTGATGTAAATAAAAACGAGAAAATATACAACACCAGACCATTACAACTTCCTTGTACTGATATTTGTGTCATTTTTCGTAGCTTATAGGCGTTATTCATGCACATTAGATTCTACCAACTTATCATTGAACAATTAAGTATGGCACATGATAAACGTTCCCTTAAGTCTTCAGTTGATGAATTCCCTGTCTGCTTTTTAACGGATCACTGTGATATTGGAGTATGAGATGAATAGTAAAAAGCTCCACGACAAGTTGAAAAAGCGTCTCTATACTCTAATGTTTCGCTTTTTTATTAAATTTTCGTAAACATTTCGAGTCTGTGAATCCGGGAAGTCTGAAAGCATAACAAATTGGGTCTAATGCAAGATGAATATAAATGAGTGTATTGCTAATGTTAACAAAGTTTCGCATTAGCTGCTCCGTGATAATGAAATACACGTATGAAGAAAAGAGCGGAAGGTAGCAAAACACAAAAACCAGAGTAGTTAACAAAACCACCCTCAGTATTTTTGTTGATGATTTTTGTCTGCTCTTTGACTGACGATATGTACAACCTTTTAATAATACATACTTGTTGTGGACTGTTTTCTTGCACTAAAATTGCTCTTTGTGGCTCACACACACGAGATCAGACCCAGTTTTCTTGTTCAGATTTGGATTGCATACATCATCTTAATCATCTGATCATAAACATGTTTCCGTTTCGCTTGGATCTTTTTGGTTAATTCTATTGTACGAATAGTTCTGAAATTTTCAATACTTTGACATTGCATGTCTCTTTCATTACATGATCTTAACCTCGGTTTCCCTCTTCTACAACTCAATACAAATCCACAGATAACCACAGATTACAGATTTCCGACCAGAAGAATGCTAAATATTATCAAGGAAGCGAGAAGTCTTCAAATATTTATAACCTGCAATTTTATGGGCAGTCAAGTTATTGCGCTCGCAGACTCGTTCAAAGCCATTTCCGGTTGTTATCAATATAATTCGAATTATGCTTGAGTGTAACGAATTCAGTCACAATTAATTCACGTCCTTAACTTCCTAATGAAAAGTAAAACACTTCCTTACACCGATGAAAAGTGAAATCCCGTAACGTACCAAGAGAACATTTGTTTTGAAAATCTTCCGACAGCTTAACCTTTTGTTAAACAGTATAAATCAGTGGTGTAGCCAGATAGGGGGAAAGGGGGAGGCCCCCCCCCCCTCCCACCACCTCTTGTTCAGATTTTAATCCGTCGGTTAAGATAAGTGCCGTCGGTTCAACAAGCTTTGACATTCCAGGTGCTTATTATGTTTTTAGATTTCAAAATGGCACTTTCTCAGAAAAAGGTTCCTTGGTAGTAATATATTAAACATTTATGCGATTTTGTATTTAAATACATACATGAACTAAGTAAGACAAGAAAAGATAAATAGAGAGAAAGAAGAGAGAGAGAGAGAGAGAGAGAGAGAGAGAGAGAGAGAGAGAGAGAGAGAGAGAGAGAGAGAGAGAGAGAGAGAGAGAGATAGAGAGAAAGGGGAGAGAGGGGAGAGAGGGGGAGAGAGAAAGGGGAGAGAGAGGGAGAGAGGGGAGAGAGGGGAGAAAGAGGGAGATTGGGGAGAGAGAGGGGAGAGAGAGGGAGATGGGGAAAGAGAGGGGAGATGGTGGGTGGGTGTCGGATTGCACATGATACAGAACAGGCTCATTTTAAAAGTTTGACATATTCACAAGTTTGTAGTAAATTATTGAAAGCCTTTCTTTTAGACATGTTAGACAACCCATACTTTTCAAAGGGTGACGATAAACCTAACCATGTACAAACGTTAACAATAAACATTGTATTTCCACATTATGCGTTTTCATGATTTTGTGTTTTGTATATGGTGTATTACAGCTCTCTTTGACATAAAAGTTAACTTGTATAATACACCTTCTTACTGTGCGCTGTGAAATACGTTTTTGCCCTTGTAATATCAATTTTGCGAGAGCTTCCAGGGGCTTCGCCCCATGGACCCCTACCGGTGCTTCGCCCCTGGACCCCACGCCGACATGTCAAACGCTTTGCGCTTTGATTTTGCCTTTTGTATATAGTGAATTATAGCTCTCTTTAACATTAATTTTGACTTGCATAATACACCTTCTTACTAAGCGTTTTGACCTACTTTTTCCCTTGAAATGTCAATTTTGCGAGAGCTTCCAGAGACTTCGCCCCTGGACCCTACTGGGGCTTCGCCACTGACCCCACCAGGAGCCCTTAAGCGGACCCCTGGACCCCACGCCAACAAGTCGAGCTCTTTGCGCTTCGTGTCGGTTCAATTCAATCCCCTCCCCCTCCCCACCCTTTCATTCAATATAAAAATTCTGGCTACGTCACTGGTATAAATATTACCGTCTTTGCTGGACTATACACCAAGTTGAATGGTTTATATTTACGTTTTTCAACAATCATTCCTCAATAGACACATTCTTAATAAGAATAGTAATCTGGGACCCCAATAGATCCTTAATTGTATTGTGGAGTTAAATTTTAACGGATGCATTCAACTGTTGATGGGAGAGAATCTACTTTTCATTGTAATTCTGAAGGGTAAACTTATACATTTATACCTTAGTGAAGAGGGGAAAAGATAACAGGTGTGAAAATTATTACAAAAAATATATATATCAGTTCTCTTTAACGTTTTTGTTAGTCTCAAAGACATTCGTCAGTATGTGGAATTGATACACAAAAGTTATACTAAATGACATTCATCACTACGCGAATAGAGGGACGAGATATGCAGTCAGAAGTATATCACCGTTCATGCCATTAGTGAAGATATTGTAATTACCGCTGCAGCCGACATGCATCCGCGAATGACGGAAGGATGATATTCATGAAGTCAAACACGCAGTCACAGTTTTCTCCTTACTGAATAGCTGCCAAAGTAACAGGAAAATCTGTCCCCATAAATGTTGTCCATCGGAACGGCAACAATAATGATCTGCTGATATATTAATTTGTATGTTTACATCTCTAGTCCACCTGACCCAAAAAAGATTGTTAGTCTCAAATTTACAATTTCACTTGGATAAAAGAATTAGAGGCCATCACAATCTCTCCAAAGAATCTTTTACCTGAATCCGTTAGAGGGGATTAATCTCTTCCCACCCCTTTAAACAGGTCACTTTATAAAAATTAATATTCAAAGTATACCAAACGTCGAAGTTGAGGTAAGGCATATACCTACGATTGCTAATCACCTTGTTTAAATCTTGATATTGCTTCTCGATCTTTGTCGTCACCAGGGGCGTCACTAAGGTTCGACGACAGGGATACTGACATTTTTACCTGACAAAAATCTATGATTGTCCCGACAGAAAGTTTCTGCAGCGGTGCATTCCAGAGGTGTGGGGACTGGGTGATTCTGCCCGGGGAGGATTTCACCTTCCTGGTTGCATGCTTTCTAAAATTGGGAAATTATTAAAATAATATTGATAAAAATGCTAGTAAAATTTTGCAAAAATTTCCCGAAAATTGAGGAAAATTTCCTGAAAATGAAGAAAATTTCAAAAAAATGCAGGACACTTCCTGAAGATTGAAGAACAATTTTTGAAAATGAAGAAAATTTCCTGAAAATTTAAGAAAATTTAATAAATTTCTCAAAATTAAATAAAATTTCCAGCAAATTGAGAAAATTTCCCAAAAGTGAAGAAGTTTGAAGAAACTTTCTCGAAAATTAAAAAAAATTCCTGAAAATGAGGAAAATTTCAAAAAATGCAGGACACTTCCTAAAGATTGAAGAACAATTTTCGAAAATAAAGAAAATTTCCTGAAAATTAAAGAAAAATGTAATAAATTTCTCAAAATTAAAAAAATTTCCCCAAATTAATAAAATTTCCCGAAAGTGAAAAAGTTTGAAAAAACTTTTTTGAAAATTAAAAGAAAATTCTTGAAAATGAAGAAAATTTGAAGAAAATGCAGGACACTTCCTGAAGATTGAAGAACAATTTCCGAAAATTTCCTGAAAAAAAGATTGAAGAAACTTTTAAGAAAATTTTCCAAAAAAGAAGCTTGAAATTGTTGAAAATATTCGGAAGGAAATTTCCTGAAAGTTACTTTTTTTTTAAATTAAGAAAATTTGAAGAAAAATTGAAAGAGATTTCCCGACTAACATCAACGTTTGATGGAAAATTAATTTACCAAGGCAATTTTTTCGTTTGTAACCAGGATTTTTTGTTGTTTATGTCCTCCCTGAGAGGTGATCTTATCTACGCCACTAGGTATAACCAAGAAACAAAATTCCATCGCATCAATAGCACGCTCCGACGTTCGCAATATAATGCGACAACCGACGCTTGTTTCATTTTTCAATAAACAATGTTCATTTTTTTTTAATGACTAATCATGACTTTTTGGGTGGCTTATAATACATTTTTCTCTAAAACACTTTAGCAAAGTTTTAAAACTTCGTCCGTTTTGAAAACTTTGCTTAAACCAAGGTCTATCGTTTGAATATATACTGCACTAGCCATCAGCTTTTTGTATATATGTATATATATATATATATATATATATATATATATATATATATATATATATATATATATATATATATATATATATATATATATATATTTATATATTTATATATATTTATATCTACATATATATATATATATATATATATATATATATATATATATATATATATATATATATATATATATATATATATATATATATATATA
Source organism: Chiridota heheva (assembly GCA_020152595.1). NCBI lineage: Eukaryota > Metazoa > Echinodermata > Holothuroidea > Apodida > Chiridotidae > Chiridota > Chiridota heheva. The sequence continues at coordinate 1,374,471 of JAIGNY010002471.1, read as the reverse complement.
TATATATATATTTATATATTTATATATATTTATATATACATATATATATATATATATATATATATATATATATATATATATATATATATATATATATATATATATATATATATATATATATATATATATATATATATATATATATATATATAAATATATATATATATATATATATATATATATATATATATATATATATATATATATATATATATATATATATATATATATATATATATATATATATATATATAAATATATATATATATATATATATATATATATATATATATATATATATAAGAATATATATATATATATATATATATATATATATATATATATATGTATATATATATATATATATATATATATATATATATATATATATATATATATATATATATATATATATATATATATATATATATATATATATATATATATATATAATTTCTACAAATTTCCTCTATCATATATATGAAAAATGAAAATCCATAGAAATATTCCTTTAATTATGCCATTTTCCAACATGGATATTGAAACGTTCACGTTTAGGTGAGGCATACCATGCTTACGATTGCTGATGACTTTGTATGTTTTGCTTCTCAATCTTTATTTGTCGTTCACAAATTGATCAGAAATTTATATTTTACAATAAAGGGAATGGGGAAAAAGGAAAAATATTGTAAATATAAACATTCGCAAATGCTGGTCAAAAACTTCCTCCCTCCCTCCTTTCGCTTATCTTTGGAACCATCTTATTAGAAAACATAGAAAATTTGCCCTTAGTCTTTCGGAAAAATTTTCGAAGAAATATCAGATTTTTTATTTTTATTCTCTTCATAGACACAGCTTCAGCATGGGAAGCTTGGAAGTTTTGAAAGTCTTCAGCCGCCAACGTTTCTTGTTTTCTACCACCTTACATGGCATTACAGTCCTGGCTTTGATTCTATGGGAGAGCTTCTACAGCACCAATGTGCGGGAGCCAACTACGAATTCCCCTCCCCATAGACACGCCACCAAACTTCACTAGTGTGCTGCCGTCATATCATATGCGTTGAGCGCCTTCATCATTGATGCTCTATAGTCAGATGGTACAGTAGTAGGAAGTCACTGCGTGTTGTTTGATCAGCGCTTAGGGAGAAACGTCTATGGTAGTAAATATTGATATGGCATTGTAAAATGTGTCATGATTACTTGTTATATATTATTTATAACACTAAAAAATGCTACGGATGATTGCCCATTACAGTTGCTTTGTTAAGTGCAGGAATTGAAAAAGTTGACATTTCAGCTTTCCGTCATTGACAAACGTAGCAGTTGATATGAAACGGAAGAAATTTTAGAAGAGATATAGCTTTTAAATCCCTGCTTTATCCGTTTCCTGCTGAGTTTATACTTATATCATGCAAGGTGCTATTAAGATATAAAATTTCGTCAACCGACGGTCAGGTAAGAACAAAATCATTTTGAAAACAAATATTGAATCATTATATGATTGTCACAACTGACAGACTGATAAGGAAGTATTTTCTTTCTTAACAATGTATACTGGGTAGATACAATATTGTGTATTAAGCGTAGGTCAGACGGTAGGTGTACCAACGGGAATTTGCCTTAAAAAGAATAATCAGTGTGAAAAAGAGAATAGTACCAATGGATCATAAATGTATGATTTTATTTAATTAAAGATTATTTCCCTCAAGTGCAGAAGCAACGCCATTGCCGCCCGACGTTCAGAATAAATAGATGAATGAACGGGGTGAGTCTGCACTCTAAAGAGGTATGGTCAAATTTGACCATGACATAATCAACTATGCCCCGATCCAACTATGGTCAAAATTTAACCATAAGGTCAACATTTGACAATAGTATAGTCAAATTTGACAATATATGGTATAGTCAATTTTTGACCATATCCTACCTATGGTCAAAATTTGATCATACTGTGGTAAACATTTGACCATAGTATGGTCAAATTTTGACCATAGTTAGGATCGGTGTATGGTTGATTATATCATGGTCAAATTTGACAATACCTTATTTAGACTGTGAGGGCTCCGTCGGTATTTGCAGCTTGCTAAGTCATATTAGACACTATTTGTGGCAAGTTAGGGGTTTGGAAAATGGTTTTCACTGCATCGCTCGTAGGGGAAAGTAACTCTTTTAAACTCGTGATTCCCGACGAATTTTACCACGACGACCTTTATGCAATGTAATCCTGAAGATCCCAACGATGGGGTATTCTTCACAAGCTACTCACTGCTATCCAACCACGACTACCACACATTTTTGAAGACCAGAATACGTAAAATCAATGAAACAAAATGCCATCGTCAACTAGTCTTTTCCTAATATCTTCAAAGCCTTCCTTAAAAGTGTACTTTTCTCTCATAGAACTGAACAAATGGAAAAAAGCCACTGGTATTATCCAAACTTTTCATACAGTGAAGCCGAGAAGAGTTTACAGAAATGTCCACAAGGAACGTTTCTGATAAGAAACAGACAGCAAGAGGTTTGTAGATCAACTTAAATTCAAGTTTTTTAAGTTAAGAACGAGTTATATACGTCGCTTAAGATATTTTCCTTGCCTATAAGCGGGATTACGGAGGCAAGTGGCACCCCCCCCCCCACACACACACACACACCCACACTTTGTTCATATTTGTATGGTAATTTGTGTATCTTGGAGTGATTTTGTTATTATATGCCACCCCCTCCCCCAGCAACGTGGCCAGAGTAAAATAAGTATGGGGTTAAACGAGTGAGTGGGTGTTAACAAATGGGTGGGGGTAAACAAGTAAGGGGGAGGGTAAAAATGGAAGGTAAAAATTAAGGGGTCAAATTCGCACACCTTTTTAGTAGCCTGACAATCACGGCAGATACATTTAAAAAGAAGAGTTAATATTATCCATGGCATTATTTAAGCAAATTTTAAGCAATGACATAGACTAAATCATAAAATAGGAGTTTAAGGACAATTGTTTTTAGAAAAGGGGGCGATGACTACCCCTCATAACCACCCTGTGGCCACACCTCTGCTTCTCCCATTTTTGGTAGGCAAATATCCCATACCTTTGCCTGCAATTTAATTGAGTGATGCATGCTCCAATATATATAAGAGGTTGAAATTCTAATGAGATATTCATGCTCTATTCCATAACACACTCATGATCAAGTGAATGCTCAGTGGCATAATCACCTTCAGTAGCCAGAGGAGGCAAACTTTAATGTCAGTTTATTGAACTGGATTTTAAACTACAGGTTGAATAAAAGCAATTATAGTACAATCCATTTGCATATTTGTTGAAAATCAGTTTTATAACTTTTTTGCAGCCTTTTTAGCTTTTTGATATAGAATTTTTACAGTCAGAAATTACGAGATTGGTACAATTCGTACTTATCAAGGAATCTAATTCATTGCCATGAACGAGCAAAATGACTTCAACAGTTGAATTGCGAAGATGTGTATTTCTTCCCAAAGCAAGCCAAGTAATGCAGATGCGTGGGAAATGGTGACCTCTCAGGCGGTACAAGCGGAAAATGCACCTGTTAATCAATCGGGAATAATTTCCTTCAATTATCGGGAAATGTCTTTTAATTTTCGGAAAATCATTTTCAATTCTCAGCAAATTTCCGGTTTTTTGGGGAAACTTACTTAAATTTTCAGGAAATTTATCAATTTTCTTCTACTTTTGGGAAGTATTAACAAATTTCACCAAAATTTTCAATAATTTTATCAAATTTGGGATTAACTTCAATTGTACGTTAATAATTTTCAAATTGTACCCCTCAACCGGGCAGACATGGCAGAAAGCATGAAACTGCAGCAAGCAGGTGAAATCCTTTCATCAGCTGGAATGGAGCCGATTTCCCCCTGCCCCCACTTCCTACGCCTCTATTGAAATGGATCCTATTCGTTCGTTTTGCTTTTTTTAGGGAGGATTCGATCTATGCATTATAGCAAGGGGCCAAACCATCAGACATTTCAAAGTACATCGACTATCTCCGAGTAAAGAAGATGTGAAAACTAATCACGGGGAGTTTCCAAATCTATCGGAACTTGTGAAGTTTTATCAGAAAAATTCCCTCGATAAGAGCAAGGAACCAACATTACTTTGTAAAATTCCAATTGGAATTTATGAGAATAGGAAGGAATTTCTTGCTGGTGATAAACAGCTGAGTAAGCCAGTGCCTAGAACGCCATCACCAGCATTGGTAAGTATGGATACGCGATTTATTCAAGTCTTTTGTCGCGAGAGAGCGGAAAATATAGCAAACAGTTTAAAGGCATAGGGATAGGTAAATATTTTATACTCGGCAGAAAGAAAGTTGAACTTTTGCTATGTACAGTATGAAAGACAGGGCAACTCCAAACAGTTTGATGTAATTCTGTAAATTTCTGTTATAAATTTCAGTCACTGAAAATCACCAAACTGTATCCTCCTGCTAAATATTGATTTGGGGTATGATGCAGATTCAAAATCTCTTCGTCATATTAAACCTCTCCCATTTAAATAACACGTTGGTAAAGGATTGAAAAACAATAAGTTAAGGAAATTCATTGTTTTTCCAATGTCGATGTCACAAAAATTCAATACAATTTGTATAATTTATTATAATAAGGCGTTCGATTCAAATTGCTTCATGTTTCATGGTGTATAACCTGTTATCTTCATTATGATAAAGTTGTTGCTACCTGTCCACTGATCTGTAAACAATCGCTTTATCGAAAGTGACGGTCCATGGCCCAATGATGATAACATTTGCTTTATCCTACTATATCAGGGGGTGACGGTCTATGGCCCAATGATGATAACATTTGCTTTATCTTACTATATCAGGGGGTGACGGTCCATGGCCCAACAATGATAACATACGCTTTATCTTATCATATCAGGAGGTGATGGTCCATGGCCAATGGTGATAAAATTCGCTTTATCTTACTATATCAGGAGGTGACGGTCCATGGCCTAATAAAGATAACATTTGCTTGATCATACTATATCAGAAGGTGACGGTCCATTGTCTAATGATGATAACATTCGCTATATCTTACTATATCAGGAGTTGACGGTCCATGGCCCAATGATGATAACATTCGCTTGATCTTACTATATTAGGAAGTGACGGTCCATGACCCAATGTTGATAACATTCGCTTTATCTTACTATATCAAGAGGTGACGGTCCATGTCCCAATGATGATAACATTCATTTTATCTTATTATATCAAAGGTGATGGTCCATGGCCTAATGATGATAACATTCGCTTTATCTTAGTATATCAGGAGGTGACGGTCCATGTCCCAATGATGACAACATTCGCTTTATCTTACTATATCAAGAGGTGACGGTCCATGTCCCAATGATGATAACATTCATTTTATCTTATGATATCAGGAGGTGATGGTCCATGACCAATGATGATAACATTCGCTTTATCTTACTAAATCAGAAGGTGACGGTCCATGATCCAATGATAATAACATTCGCTCTATCTTGCTATATCAGGAGGTGACGGTTCATGGCCCAATGATGATAACACTCACTTTATCTTACTATATTAGGAGGTGACGGCCCATGACCTAATGGTGATAACATTCTCTTTATCTTACTATATCAGGAGGTGACGGTTCATGGCCCAATGATGATAACATTCGCTTTATCTTACTAAATCAGAAGGTGACGGTCCATGATCCAATGATAATAACATTCGCTCTATCTTGCTATATCAGGAGGGAAGTGACGGTCCATGTCCCAATGATGATAACATTCACTTTATCTTACTATATCATAAAGTGACGGTCCATGGCCCAATTATAATAACATTCGCTTGATCTTACTATATCAGGAGGTGACGGTCCATGGCCCAATGATGATAACATATGCTTTATTTTACTATATTAGGAGGTAACGGTCCATGATCCAATGATGATAACATTCGCGTTATTTTACTATATTGGGAGGTGACAGTCCATGGCCCAATGATGATTACATTCATTTTATCTTACTATATCAGGAGGTGACGGTCCATATCCCAATGATGATAACATTCACTTTATCTTACTATATTAGGAGGTGACGCCCATGACCCAACGGTGATAACATTCGCTTTATCTTACTATATCAGAAGGTGACAGTCCATGACCCAATGATGAAAACATTCGCTTTATTTTGCTATATCAGTAGGTGACGGTCGATGGCCCAATAATGATAACATATGCTTTATCTTACTATATTAGGAGGTGACGGTTTATGGCCCAATGATGATAACATACGCTTTATCTTACTAAATCAGGAAGTAACGGTCCATGGCCCAATGATGATAACATTCACTTTATCACTATATTAGGAGGTGACGGCCCATGACCAAATGATGATAACATTCGCTTTATCTTACTATATCAGAAGGTGACGGTCGATGGCCCCATGATGATAACATATGCTTTATCTTACTATATCAGGAGGTGACGGTCCATGGCCCAATGATGATAGCATACGCTTTATCTTACTATATCAGGGGTGACGGTCCATGTCCCAATGATGATAACATACGCTTTATCTTACTATATCAGGAGGTGACGGTCCATATCCCAATGATGATAACATTCACTTTATCTTACTATATTAGGAGGTGACGGCCCATGACCTAATGGTGATAACATTCTCTTTATCTTACTATATCAGGAGGTGACGGTTCATGGCCCAATGATGATAACATTCGCTTTATCTTACTAAATCAGAAGGTGACGGTCCATGATCCAATGATAATAACAATCGCTCTATCTTGCTATATCAGGAGGGAAGTGACGGTCCATGTCCCAATGATGATAACACTCACTTTATCTTACTATATCAGAAAGTGACGGTCCATGGCCCAATTATAATAACATTCGCTTGATCTTACTATATCAGGAAGTGACGGTCCATGTCCCAATGATGATAACATTTGCTTCATCTTATTATATCAGGAGGTGACGGTCCATGGCCTAATGATGATAACATACGCTTTATCTTATTAAATCAGAAGGTGACGGTCGATGACCCAATAATGATAACATTTGCTTTATCTTACAATATCAGGGGGTGACGGTCCATGGCCTAATGATGATAATATTCGCGTTATCTTGCTATATCAGGAAGCGACGGTTCATGGCCCAATGATGATAACATTCGCTTTATCTTACTATATCAGGAGGTGACGGTCCATGTCCCAATGATGATAGCACAGCGGCCCAGGCCTTATAAAATGAAGACGGTGGACACAGATAATCGTCATCAATAATTGCCAAAGTTGATTCAGTTCGCCACAAATCTCTGAGAGTACTAAATAAAATGACGAGTATATGCACTCATTCTTAACAGCTTGACATGACTATAACTAGTACTCGTTCATTTTGAAACCCAAGTTTTTGTTTGTTTTCTCCTCTTCTAAGCAAGTTTTTGATTGGTTCCCCCATCCCCTATCAGGGCCTTGTGATGTATTCCATACATCCTGAAGATGAGGTAATACGGCAAAACCCGTAGCTGCGCGACAAACAGTCTTGTTGCTGGCTGGATTTGATCTCCCTTCACCAGTGGGATATCAGAATATAGTTCATGCTACTGACAAAACTAAGGCCTGTATGTATCATAGGCCAATGTTAGAGAATCAAAAGCCTCCTTACTAAGATAAACATCTAATCAAAGAAATATATCAAAATGTATACCCTTTAATGTTACTTCTGTATTCGGAATGTAAGAGTGTGAACCACAAAAATATCTCGGCAAAACACTCGGGATGGTCATGGCTTATTTTAAAAATAATCTGACTGGTTAGCACTTGCGGCAATATTTATATATACCAAAATAAATGTAATTAAATCTGAGGACATTATTTTGAGGTGGGATAATTGTGCAACACTGGCGTGAAAATGGTCAGGGTTGACGGATCAATCCCTCCGATACATTACTGAAAAACGCTCTGGGATATAAGTTATGGTCACATAATCAGTTGTCAATATGGTGTATAGGGACTCTGATCACAGCTAAGAACTAGTCATTATTTTCTTCATCACTTTGCAGAAGAGACGGGAATATAAAGGCGTACAAAGTTTCGATGAGGATGCTGATGGATATGTACTACCTCATGCGTTAAATCTTCCTTCTCAGCCACGTGGTTCTGAAAGAGAGACAGATTCAAGGGTTGCAGATGAACACTGCTCTGTTATCTGCAGTTTCCCATACGATAAGACAAAAGAGGACGCAATCAGCCTTTTGGATAGACAACCCAAAGGAACGTTATTCGTTCAAAAAGGCAACGATTTGGTAAACATAAGTCTATATTTGATTAAAGGAGAATATAAGACTTTTCGAAATATTTGTTCAACTGTTCATTAACCTGTTTCTCTTGCTTAAAGGATTAGTTCAGTGGTTAAGCAAGTCTATCTTATATGAAAGAGGACTTCAAAAGATTCCTCTAAGTCTTTATGTATTAGAAAACATTATATTTTGTTTGCAATTTTAGGGCTTATAAACCATGGGATATGTCAAAAAAAGTAGTAAAACGACTAATAACTTATACTCGTTCATGATGAAACCAAAGCTTTGATTTGTTTTCTCCTCTTCTGTGCAAGTTTTTAATTGGTTCCCCCATCCCCTATCAGGGCCCTTATGATGTATTTAATACATCCTGAAGATGAGGTAATATGGCAAAACCCATAGCTGCGCGACAAAAGTCTTGTTGCTGCCTGGATTTGATCTCCCTTCACCAGTGGGATATCAGAATATAGTTCATGCTACTGACAAAACTAAGGCCTGTATGTATCATAGGCCAATGTTAGAGAATCAGAAGCCTCCTTACTAAGATAAACATCTAATCAAAGAAATATATCAAAATGTATACCCTTTAATGTGCATCACTGTATTCGGAATGTAAGAGTGTGAACCACAAAAATATCTCGGCAACACACTTGGGATGGTCATGGCTTATCTTAAAGACAATCTGCACTTGTGGCAATATTTATAAATACCAAAATAAATGTAATTACATCTGAGGACATTATTTTGAGGTGGGATAATTGTGCAACACTGGCCGCGGGAAATGGTTAGCGTTGATGGATCAATCCCTCCGATCTATTACTGAAAAATGTTTGGGATATAAGTTATGGTTACATAATCAGTTGTCAATATGGTGTATAGGGAGTGATCACAGCTATGAACTATTCATTATTTTCTGCATCACTTTGCAGAAGAGATGGGAATATAAAGACAAACAAAGTTTCGATGAAGATGCTGATGGATATGTACTACCTCATGCGTTACATCTTCCTTCTCGGCCACGTGGTTCTGAAAAAGAGACAGACTCAAGGGTTGCAGATGAATACTGCTCTGTTATCTGTCGTTTCCCATGGGGTCAATACGATAAGACAAGAGAGGACGCAATCAGCCTTTTGGATAGACAATTCAAAGGAACGTTCTTCGTTCGAAAAGGCAAAGATTCGGTAAACATTGGTCTACATTTTATTAAAAGAGAGTGTAAAACTTTTTGAAAAATTTGCTCAACTCTTCATTAACCTGTTTCGCTATATATATTTATATATATATATATATATATATATATATATATATATATATATATATATATATATATATATATATATATATATATATATATATATATATATATATATATATATATATATATATATATATATATATATATATATATATATATATATATATATATATATATATATATATATATATATATATATATATATATATATATATATATACATATATATGTTTATGTTTATATATTTATATAGCGCTCAATATCTATACAATGCACATTCAGTGGCGCTGTACAGAAAATAAATAAAACTGTTCATTGAGTTAATAAAGTTTATAGGATGAAGATAAACACAAACAATTATAAAAAAGCCTGGGTGAACAAAACAGTTTTTAGTTCCCGTTTGAAATCATCGTAGTTATTGATGCAACGAAGAGAAGATGGCAAACTATTTCATGTGACAGGGGCAGCTACAGCAAACGACCTGTCTTTAAATGTTCTGCGTTTTGTGAGAGGAATGTCGAGGAGAATGCCCATGGTGTTAGAAAAAGAGCGTAAACCTGTTCGACCTGTACGTATAATGATGAGTTCTTTAAGATATGAAGGAGCCAGATCATGAAGACATTTGTAGACGTATGTTGCAATTCTATATGTTATTCGGGATTTTATTGGTAACCAGTGAAGGGAGCGAAGAGAGTCAGTAGCACTATCAGACTTTCCTCTACCTAGAACCATCTTGGCAGTCATGTTCTGGACCCGTTGCAACTGTTTTATATCACAATCAGGAAGATCATAGTACAAGGTGTTTGAATAGTCGAGGTGAGGTAAAACCAGAGATGAGGCAAGTGTTTGGCAAATATCAATTGTCAAGTACTTTCTTCTGCTCCTGATCCTACTGAGATTGAAGAGTGCAGTTTTACATTTAGCCTTAATCTGTTGGCGAAATGACAGTGATTCATCCCAGTAAACTCCAAGATATTTAATGGAGGTAGATTTTTTTACTTCGATACCACTCACCACCATGGAATGGGAGTTGCACTTTTGTAGTTGGTGTTTACTACCAAACAAGATAAACTCTGTTTTACGAGGGTTGAGTTTTAATTTGTTTGAATTCATCCAAGAGTGAACTTCAGATAGGCAAATTTCGAGGTTTAAAATGGCATCTCTTTCAAGTTCTCCTTTGGGTGTAAATGCTTTATAGAGAGCATGGTTGTCAGCATATCCCATGACATTGATGTCAAAGGCATAAATTACACCACCTAATGGGCTGGCATAAGTGGAATACAACACTGGCCCAAGTATTGAGCCTTGGGGTACAGAGAAGTTTGTGTTCTTGTAATCAGAAGAAGCATCCTGAACAGAAACATAAAATGATCTGTTGGACAGATAGCTTTGGAACCACGCCAGTGCGTCATCCTGTACTCCATACATGTTACTTAAAGTCTTCAAGAGAATGGCGTGGTCGACGGTGTCAAATGCCGCGGACAGATCGAGACCAACAAGTGTTATAACTTTTTGATTTTCCATGGCTGCCAATATGTCACAATGTATTTTCATGAGTGCCGTCTCTGTACTATAATTGCTGCGGTAAGCACTTTGATATGACGGTAGAAGGTCACCATTTGAGAGATGATCATTGAAGTGTAGAAGTGCGCATTTTTCCACTACCTTTGACACATATGTGAGATTGGATATGGGTCGATAATCAGCGGGGATAAGATCCAGACCTTGCTTTTTAAGAAGAGGGAGGACAACTGCCTTTTTCCAAGATGCTCCGAACACGCCAGAAGTAAATGAAAGATTGACTATACGAGTCATGAAAGGCACAAACGTATCCAAGTTGTCTTTAATCCAAGACGAAGGACACGGGTCAATCTCAGCCGTGGTTGAATTGGAAGATCTCATGACATTTCGTACGGTGGTTTCCGACACAGGTGAAAATGCACAAAAACGAGGACAAGTGCGAAACGGAGCTGAATATGATGGTTATTCTTTTAACTCCTGTCGGATTTTTACAATTTTCGAATGAAAAAAGTGTGCGAAATTATTTGCGAGTAAGTTCGAATCACACCCTTTTGGAAACTGGTTGCCGGATGTCTTACCTAACAGACCTGATACAGTATTGAAGAAACGCTTTGAGTCATTACCACAGTCAGATATGGCCTGTGAATAGCATTGTACTTTAGCTGTATAAAGTGATTGGTTATATTTCGCTCTACATTCCTTGTATTCGTTCCAGTGATCAAGTCTCTTGGACGAGCGCCATTGTCTCTCAAGACGTCTTCTTTCGCGTTTTAGTTCTGACAACTCATCGCTAAACCACAAATGTTGCGTGTGCGTAGAAATACGTTTACTTTTGAGAGGTGCAAGGTTCTCCAATAGTGAGGTAAGACCATCATTCAACTCACTGGTG
>JAIGNY010002471.1:1355000-1357500 GCA_020152595.1 Chiridota heheva | reverse complement strand
GATGGGTAAGGTGTCACTGAATGGTGGGGGAGGTGTAAAGGAATAGTGGAGGGGGTGCCCCGGCCTCCATAAAGAACGATCTTTCGTATGTTGTTTTAGGGGACTGAACAAGGTTGGGAAGTTCTTTAGAGAGAAAAGTGTTGTTTTCATGGATACTCCATTCTGATTTTCTCGTAATTCTTTTGACGGACCTGTTAAAGGTGCAATAGCCCCATAACAGCATAAGTGATGACATCTTTATTAGGGATTTAAACAAAACAAATAATTGACCTGTTTTGCCTTCCATAAGGATAAAATGATAAGGTTTATGAATCTCAGATAACCACTTGATATCAAATGATAGTGGTGTTAGAGAAGTTGTGTAATCAAGTCTCCACGATCGACGAGGGTAGTACATTGTTGAATATTTGTGGGTCCCTGGAAAAATGCGCACTCACTTTTCGGTCTAGTGCCCCTTTAATATCCATCGGCCACTTCCCGAAAGAAATTATTAATGACCTTTTTTCTGTATCACAGGATCACATTCAGCAAAACATCCACCAGAGATGCTTAAGCCAAAGAACCCCGAAAAATTATTAGGCGACAGAGATTTACAGAAGATTGCTGCTACGCTTGGCCACGAGTGGAAGGAAATTGCGACGCATATTGGCGTTTCCAAAGTGGACATTTTCCGCTGCATTGAAGGAAATAAGGACTCAGTAAATGATCGGATTTTCGATATGCTGAACAAATGGAAAAGCAAACAGCAAAAAAACGCGAATGTGGGGCAATTATTCAACGATTTTAATCAAGAAGACATTAAGCACTTGGTAAAACCTGACATTTTTCGTCTCTTATTGGAACTTTGATTGTTCAAATCCACTCGTTGAGGCTCGATTTGTTGAACAATTGTGATCAGACAGTCAGAAGTGTAGATCACCGTGCAATATCTGATAGAAGACTATCCAGTACAATTTGCATTTTCGAAACAACCGGAAAATATAAATTCAATATGTATCAATTACATCAACAATTACATCAGACAATTACATCAATCCTCCCTAGGTTTTGAACCGCCTTTTCTAGCCTGCGGTAGCAACCCGGGCTCCGTTATGTGTATACATATAGCAATGGCATAAGGCCTACACCAAATTAACTCTCACAAGAGGTCAGCCTATAACAATTTTAATATTTTGTTTTCCTTTCATTTCAAGTTACATACTCAGGTAATGTTTTAGAAAAGTAGAAAAGTTTTTCCCACTCTTGTTGGTGGATGCGACACCTCGACACGATAGTGTATTTTCTACAGTACAATAACATGTTGCTATACATATTTTTTGAATAACTGTTTTAGTTTTCGAGATATATGTCTCAGTACCGCCAAGAGGGGAGGAGGGGGGGGGTGAGGGGTCAAGGGGTATTACCCGGGGTCCTATGGTCTCGGGTCATAAGGGCCAGTAAAATTTAAAAAGGAATGTGCGTTCAAACAGGGTGCTCCAGAATTTTGGCGAAAACCCATGCTTGACAGCAAGGACGGTAGGAAGGGTCCCTCTCAGGGAGGACACAAGACCCAAAAAAATTCCTGGTTACAAGGGGGAAAATTGTACTGGTAAATAAAGTTTCTATCAAGAATGTTCAATTTGCTGCTTTTCTGGAACTATCCTTTAATTTTCGGAAAATTTTCCTTCGTTCTCGGACAATTGTCTTCAATTTTCGGAAAATTTCCTTTCTTTTCGGGCATATTTTTTTCTTCCAATTTTGGGAAATTTGGCACTTTTTTGCGCAATTATGCCAATTGTTGGAATTGTTTTTATACTTTTGGGAAATTTTTCCTAACTTTTACCAAATTTTCCCATACTGCCATAATGTCAACTAAATTTCCTCTCAATTTTATCACTCTTTTTTCCCGATGATGACTTTTTTTATTTTGCTCTTCATAATTTTCCGATATGGGGCCCGGATTTTTAGTTTGCTCCTTGGGCCCAGCGGTCCTCTCGGTGGCCCTGCTTTTACTATTCAAAATTCAAGTATATTCAATATATCTTAGTTTTGTGGTGGGCAAAAATCTCAAAATATGTATATAGTAATTTTTAAAATTTCGTTCTTAAAATTGAAAATTGTGACTATTTTGACGGGAGGTATTGTTAAAATTCTAAAACATTTCGTCAGATTTCGCCACACCTCTTCAATAAAAAATGAGGAAATAAGAACAACAAATAAATAGCATAGGAAATCAAAGCAGTTTGCCTGATTATACTTCACAAGAGCAACATGCAATATTACATATTAATGACCAAACATACAAATTGAAAAGTTTGAGAAAATGGTTAGCTTTCAATCGATTTTGAGAAAAACTTGGCTATTTTCAAGGTCTTGTGAAAATTGTATTTTAATAGAATGCCTCCCATGCCCAAGGAAAGGGGCATGGGCTCATTGGTAGAGAGGCAAACTCGTATTCCAAAGGTACTGAGTTCGATTCCCGGAACGAGTCCTGCTTTGTGTTCTTGAGCAAGGCACTTTA
>JAIGNY010002471.1:1170000-1352500 GCA_020152595.1 Chiridota heheva | reverse complement strand
AGTCTATTATGCACATAAATATGTAATACTATGGAAGAGTTCTTAATTTTTCTAATGTATTTGTAAGAACAAAAAACGTTTTGAATATTTTTAATAATTGAATTTAAGCACATTGAAACTAAGTGCATCTAATAGGACATTTTGAAATTAGGCACCCAAAAGTGATAAATGTTCCCCGAAGGATTTCATTTTCAGTAGAACAATTTCACCATTTTTTCAGAACTTGAAACTATACAGCCGAGTTTTATCTATACATAAAACAGCAATGGAAAAACATGAAGCGGTTTGATCATGTTGTTCCAAAAGATGTACCATATACTATTTCGATGTAATATACAAACATTCTATATATGGCAATATATGATGAATAAAACACGGTCATTTAGGTCTTCTTTCATCGGTGTAAGATTCACTTGCTTCAAACACTGTATAAGTTGAACCAATTGCACTACGTCGGCGGGAGCTCACATGTTCATGGAAAAGGTCATATTCGTTTTTCTTCAGACGGCTGCCACCGGCACCGTAAATACAGATATAGTTGTTAAAACAAACTGTTTCGCATCTTTTCTTGAAGAGAAATGTGTCCGCCTCGCCATTAACAGTGACAAACGGTTCGGATATATTTATATTTCTCCCTTACAAAAATCCCAGATATGAATTCCAGATCTGGGCCAGATCTGGAATTTTTATCTGGGCCCTGCTATCTGGGCCTCCTATTGCTAAACACTTTAACACAGACACACACCATCACAACATTAATGACTTACGGTTCTGCATTTTAGCAGGTGGTTTTAGGTTTGATAAAGACAGAAAAACCGCTGAACTCATGTACATCTTTAAATACCAAACCAAAACAGAAGGTCTTAACAAAGATCTTGCATCTTTAAGTCGTTTTAATAACTTCAAAAGTACGTAAACGTTTCTCTCCTCTGCGCGCACTGCATTGCGCATAACGTGTAGAAAGGTAGCGATGTAATTTTTACGCACTTGTAATTTGATTCTAGACGCGCTAGCCTGTTCTTGTTACGTCACCTACAAGAGCGTACTTAGTTGTAGCTGTTTCTCATCAGTCATGCGTTTCATTTGTTTTATTTAGGTTTTATTTAAGTTTTCACTTAACAGTTTCGTGTTGCATTTCTGCACTGAAGAATGGCTTAGGAAGCCCGAAAATTTTGTATTTCAATAAATCTTTGTTGACGGAATTCGACATACCTTGTATTCTATTTTCTTCTGCATATTTGCACGTCAACACGCGGTATATTTTGCAGCTATGCTGCATGGACCCTATATATATATATATATATATATATATATATATATATATATATATATATATATATATATATATATATATATATATATATATATATATATATATATATATATATATATATATATATATATATATATATATATATATAGATATATATATATATATATATATATATATATATATATATATATATATATATATATATATATATATATGTATATATATATATATATATATATATATATATATATATATATATGTATATATATATATATATATATATATATATATATATATATATATATATATATATATATATATATATATATATATATATATGTATATATATATATATATATATATATTATATATATATATATATATATATATATATATATATATATATATATATATATATATATACATATATATATATATATATATTCATATATATATATATATATATTCATATATATATATATATATATTATATATATATATATATAATATACATATATATATCTATGTCTATATATATATATATATATATATATATGTATATATATATATATATATATATATATATATATATATATATATATATATATATATATCTATATCTATCTATATATATATGTATATATATATATAAATATAAATATATATATATATATATATATATATATATATATATATATATATATATATATATATATATATATATATATATATATATATATGTATATATATATATATATATATATATATATATATATATATATATATATATATATATATATATATATATATATATATATATATATATATATATATATATATATATATATATATATATATATATATATATATATATATATATATATATATATATATATATATATATATATATATATATATATATATATATATATATATATATATATATATATATATATGTATATATGACAATGTATGATGCACAAAAACCAGGCTTTTGAGAAGCGAATTCCTCTCACTGGATTTACTACAGGAGTGGCGGCGGGAGTGACGGACCCAGGTAAACTGGTAAAGGGCACATGGTCCTATCTTGTGATGTTAAAATGTCCCTTCAAATATTAAAAAAAATGCCAGCTATTCCGACACCCCCCCCCCGGGTTGTCGGAAGGAACTTGGGGCAAGGGGAAAGAAAATCAAGGGAGGGAACTTTTTTGATAGCTATTGAGGGGCACCTTTTATTTAAAAAAAGGGAACTTTTGTCAGTTTTCGAAAAAGTGGGCGCCCTGACTCCCGGTTCCTACACACATGGCATGTATAGTTTGGGCATATAGGCGGGGTGTGGTGGGAGCAAGGTTTCACTTGCCTCCTACCCCACTTATTTTCAAATAATATATGATGATTATTTGTATCTTAGCGTGATTGTGTAATTCCCATTTTGACCCCCCACCCTCCCCGTCCGCCTTCAGCTTTTAAAAGGGCACCTCCTGCCCCGTCCGCTTTAATTTTCAAAAGGGCACCTCCTGCCCCGTCCGCTTTAACTTTCAAAAGAGCACCCCTTGCCCCCTCCCCCTTCGCCTTTTCCAGGGCAAGGGAGGTAGTTGATCCCTTTCTCCGTGATTCAGATACCCCCCACACACATACTTCTGTCGTTGCCTATGGCATACTTCACTGATGTCTGTTGTCCGATCAGATCAGTTCAGTTCGCAGTCTGAACACCGTAGGCACAAAGTGTTGCAAAATTATGAAATAAAACAGATTTGATCTTTGTGCAATTTTCTACGAAATCTAGCACAATATAAATTTGAACAGGCTGACAGGGTCAAGTAAGTAGGCCTAATACAAAATGTAGGTGAAGCATTGCAGTCATATTTGTTGATATCGTTTTGCTCAAAGGTCATTTCTAATGAAAACGAGAATGAAGTCGAATTGCAGCAGTACGTCATAGAAATCACTGAAAAGTTTAAAGAGGGAGGCTAGTTTCAGTAAAATACGGTAAAGATGGGGATACTATATTTTGACGTCACTTCCAGTTGTGGAGGCAAGATCCGATCCTCTGTCTGTTTGTACCACACAGTACAGCCAGACACTAGCATGTACGTTGTGTGTGCAGAATTACATACACAGCGCATTACGTTACTGTGACGAGAAACTTATTTGTTTTTTCAATGCTTTTTTGTCAGAAAGCGAAAGGGAAATTTTAGTATTATAATACTACAATGATAGTCACCAAATGAAAATTACTGAGAAAAAAAAGAAGATAGAAGATGAAAGTAAAAAGTCAAAATAAACGATTTTACCAGGGCTTAATCTCACGACATGATTTGAAAAAAAACACCCGTTACCTGCGATCGCCGCAACCATCTGGGCTATCTCGTGTGGTGACTTTCAAGGCGTTTTAAAAAACTATATACCTTGCAATACGAGACAACGAATCGCACAGCAAAATTTCAACCAATCAAAAAATTTGAAAGGAATTCTAAATATTGTGCACATATGACAATATCGCCTCTTTAATGTTTCGAGCAGGGAGTACGTCCTTCAATGTGAAACTTAAGCAACATTTTACTATGCTGCAATCATAGGCCGATTATGTCAGACAATACAACATTTTGAATATCCTATTTGCAGGAATTCTTGTGATATTTTCTAGGTTAAGGAGATTATTCAAGTGGCTTCAAGGTAAGAAATCACGATTATATATATTTTTCTTACTCTTGAAATTAGATTAAGCCTATCATATATTTTCAGTGGATAGACCTACAGTAGAATTCAGTCGCGATATTTTTCAAGTTTCTGCAGTGCAAGGCATAAAAGGCTATATGGCTGACTTCAATGGGTATACAGTGGAAACTAATGATTATGATATACTGAATAGGCTTATTGTTTGTGCAAGATTTCCAAACCTACTTGTTTTCCTTAACTTTCCTATTTGTCTATACTAATAACAAAGTTTCACAATTCTAACTTCCATTATGCATTATATGCATGAAAATAGGATAAATGGAGAATGTGGCTTTTTATATTTGTTGGAAGTATGACATAGGCCTGTGTTATCAGATTGTTTGCAGCTTGAATTTCTCGCACGAAAAATCTAATAAAAGGTCTTTTAACGCGTGCACTCCTAATAGTGTTTCTTTGATCTGTAACAGGTATGATACATATATTGAAGCACAAACGGGATCCAAATAACATATATTCCTGGTACAAGGCCTTAAATGGTAAAAAACGTGCATGAATCAATGGCAGATTTTTAACATCTGAATATGTCATATGTTGCTTGAAAGTCTCCGACGAAATTGAATAAAACTCTACAGGGGAATTCTTTCGTGGTTTTGGACCTTCAACCCTAACCCAACTTTTCAATATTTACCATTTATATCAGGTTAACTAGACGAACAAGTGATGGACCCTGCAGAAGGAGATGCATGGCCCGTTTCATCAGGATCTCTCATACAAGGATGCAAAATAGAAACTAGACGAGTGTCCACATGGGGCTTTTCTCGTTTAAAGACGGTCAACACTGGTAGGTATACATTACCTAAACCTTAATTATCTCCGCGCTAGAATGGCGCATAAGACCTGGACATCAATTCTCCATTCACTTCTGTCATCTGCCCTCATTTTTACATCTGACTGTCTGACCACTATCTCCAACTTGCTCTATCTCTCTCCTTCTCAACCATTCTCCTCTATGTCAGCTTAGGCCATCCTACCTTCATATGCCCGTCTGGTTTCCATCCCAGCTTGATCATCGTCTATTTCTCTCCTTGAAAGGTGTCCGATCCATTTCCATCTTCGATGTTTATCTCTCATAAAATCTCTCATAGTTCTATTCAGGGATTTCACTCCTCTGTTTTAGTGCTAAACTGTTTGCAATTTACTGAATAAACATTATAACAAATACGACATACGTGGGACAAACGTCCAGAAACCTGCTGTAAACGTTTGTTTTAATGGTCCTAACTTCCTTAAGTTTATTTCACTGAGTAGCATAAGTTTACTTCTAATAATATGTTTTATAAGTTCCTCATCAGTGGGCCATCAACCCTTCCTATCAAAATATTCTCCATGAGCATTACACTGGCGCACGAATTCCGAGTCACTCTGTTCCATTATTGCATATTGTCACCATGACTCGCCAAGCATCTAAGGGAGATAGTTATGTATATCGAAAGAAAAGTGCTATACTTGCGACGTATGGGCCACGTGCCTATGTTGGTTTATTAGACAATCTCCGTAAGCGTCCAGGTTGATGACCCTGAAGTCCTATTCAAATGAGTACTTGAAGTGTTAAGACGAATATGTGCAGGACGGAGAAGGCTTCAGTAAAAATCGTATGCTAGATCACTAACACAATGGGAAGAGAACGTTCTACTTCACTTTATGGCTGGTACTTTATGGCGGGTACCGCCTGTGTGAAAATTAAGTGACAGAAATATAAGAGGAAACGTTCCTCCGACTATGTTACCTGGTTCCAGAGGGTATTCCAGGCGAGAAAGCATTACCAACAAGTAAATGCCTGTATACTAACATTATTGAGCAGAAAGGTGCACTGCAACGTTCGAGATAACATGTATACCGTAACGTCAGTATGCGTGACAGCTTTTATTTTCTTTTTTGGGGGAGATGGATATTCCTTGTGTCTGAAAGGAAGAGATAAAGTTCGACATTTTGCAATATAACCAGTTTCTGATTCTCCAGAGAAAGTGAAAACTGAACATGGAGTTTTTAACAATTTAGGAAGCATGGTCAGATTTTACCATAGAACTCCAATTGATAGCAATGATCTGCAGAAGTGGCAATTGGCGACTATTGGAAGGTAATATTCCATAATGCTCTTTCAATAAAGAGGTTTATATAGTGATCCAATTTATATACCTGTATTGCTATTCGCTGATCAGCCATTCTAAACGAAAGCTAGAATAATATGCGATAAAAAGGAAATTTTGACGTGCATGACAAGTGCTGCGTCTGGTAGTTAAAGACTTGTTAAAGGAAGACCCGTAAAATTGCATTTCATGTATATGATAGAGGCCTTGTGAAGAAACCATGCTGGTATCTTATTCCGTTTGTGGATTATTACATTTCATATGTTTAACCTTTATGTTAAAAAGTGACCAGTGCAATATACAGTGTGATGTCTTAATTGCAGATCCAAGATAATTGTTTATATATTTTTTTTTAAATGTAAAATTATTATTAGTTGATTTAGAGTGTAAGGTGCATGAGCAAATGACCAAAGCATGTTCTTGTAAAGTGCATTTTATAGCCCATCACAGTAATTAAACAAAGCTAATAGTTTCCAATAATCTAGAAAATCTAATTAAAAAAGAAATACATACAAAATTGTCTTCGCTCTGCAATTATGGTATCACTCTGTATACTGCACCGGGTTTTTTTCAACACACATCTTACTTCAAAACGGAATCATATACCAACATGGTAATTTCACAATTTGTGTTAATATGAAAACATAACACTGTGTAACATAACATACATCTGCTGCATTGAATCCGCACCTTACTTTATTAAATATTCTTCTGATTTAATTCCTGCCGTTCTCCAGCTCCCATGACTATGACCTTCCTCGTGCGAGCGGAGCACCATCAGACTACCAAGCGACATCACTAATACAAGATGCAGCAACTGTTTCATATTCTCAAACATCTCTTAGCGGAATTTCCAACACCTAGTCTCCATAGAAAAAGACAAGGACCAAATATCCAAATTCCTACAAGAGCTAAAACAATACCCATGGGGTCGTTTTAATACCACGAGAAATGAGGCTGGAAAGCAAGTGTTCCCAAAGAAACCAGGAACCTTCCTCATACGAAAAGAAAGCAAATCTGTAAGATATTTTTACAATTTGAGAAGCTACGATTACCTGCAGTAAATATAAACTATATACAGATATAAGTAGTCTGGTAGTCATGTAACGATTTTGTGCTTTTCATGTTCAAAGCAGAGAGCTGCCAAGTGATGGAAATTACCATTTTAAAATTGATCCACATGCACCTCTAGCAGAATTAGGATGTTTATGTGAAAAACCAAATTAAATAGTCAGACAGTATAATCTGTTAGAAGCTGTCCAAATACATAATAGTAAATTGAACGCATGCTGTTGTTCAAGATCTTGTATAGTTTTTATTGCTTTTATTCTTCGAATTCACCCATTAATGACGTCTGGAATTTCGTTATCATCAAACAGATGATTGATAACTTAACTGGGGGTATAACCAATACAATAAATTGTTCTTCTTTAAGTTAGGATCTGTTATACTGGCAGAGAATTATGAATCAGGGATTTACATTACAAAATGGAGAATAGATATGACATCATAAGTTTTTGTATTTTCTTTTGATTCCAATATAACTCCCAAGGCTTTGACACGCGGAGAAGGCGTGATTTTATTCTGTTCAATTTGAGTAGAAATTTGTGGGCATGTTGAGGAGATAAATTAGGAACAAGTATGGACGATTTTTGTCTTTGAGTCATTAATGAATAAATCTGTTTATCAGTCTAGCCAAAATAAGCTGTTTAATAGCATAGCATAGCAAGTTTTAACGTCCCAAAAGCATCCAGTGCTGGATGTTATATCAAGACGGCCACGCCTTTGATAACCAGTTGTAAACTCACTGGTTGCAGACCCACCGGGATTCGAACCCGGAACGTGCGGGTGAGAGGACAAAGCACCGTTAATCACTACACCACTGAAGTTTATTATAGGTGTAACTGGTAAAAAGTTTTACAGGAATCTAAAAAGCATTTCCAAATAAAAGAGGGTGGAACTCTGGACGAAACTCTTACAGTCTTAACATAATAGATATAGTTTTAGAGTTACTTTTCATCAAAGCTCAAGGATTTTTCATTTATCGGTACGCAGAATTTGAGATAATGGGGCTCGAGACAGATGTACTTCATGAGAAATGTTTTCCCTTTGCTCGATAACGGTCTAATTCTGCCTGTGCAAAAAGACCGGCCCAAAGATTTACAGAGGATAAGAAACAATGCATTTACATAAAAAAATAGATTTATGTCCCTTCATTCATCATCAATTTGTATACAAATTCATCGCTGCATGGTTTTCTGAAACTTTTCGAAAATTGCAGATCATTAACCCGGTGTTCATCTACTTTCCGTCCTGACAAAAATCCTTGGGTCCACATTAAAAACAAGTCAAAGGTGACTTACGTGGGCTTCAGATATCAACACATCAAAATATTAAAAGCTAACCAAACAAATTTCTAACTGAGTTTTCTGCTGTAAACATACTTTTTCGTTTGAATTTTGAACCACTGCAACGTTGTTTCTTTGACATGCCCTTACACCTTTAAATGGCATTGACTGACTGAGACAGTTGGTCAAAGTCTTGAAAAAGTGATGTGATACTGGCATTCCTTGAAGATGGGATCTTTCTACTAAAAGACTACAATTTGTACCAATATCATTAGTTTAATCAAAAGAGGCATTTTAAAGAATGATTATAAATCTGCCACTGTACGAAAAAAAGATGAATGAGAGGGAGCATTACATGGTAACATTTTGAACTGTTAATCTCCAATCTGACTTCAGGCGCTCACAGTTCGTGGAATACAACACTATCAAATTGACTATTCAGAAGAAACCCATCACTTTGTAGCGGAGAGAAAAGAGTTTGACACAGTCAATGAGTTTGTAACTTTCTATGCAAAAAGTAAAATAGACGAGCAGGAAGATATACTTTTCACAGAAACTTACGACGAAGTAACTTACAGGAAGATCCGCAACCCTGACGATGATAAGTCTGCCGCAGGTTTGTGAATCATTTGAGAATAAGTTTTGTCATATGGCAAGGCAATATTACAATAGCAGATGTAGGAATAATTATTTACAAATATATTCTAAGCATATTAATAATTGACTATTGTCATGATTTTATTATGTAAATTTCTTTCTTGAAAAAACTCACGATGTTTTTCAAGAAATTATTTAGATGAAATGTCTTGATAGGTCGTAAATTGTTGTGCAAAAAATTGGAATACAAGAAAACTTGGATCATGAAAATTCCAACAAAAAATCTTTAAAAAGAAAACAAAGAAGTTTTAAGCCAGGAAAACTTGCATGTCTGGTGTTTATGAAAACAATCACATTAGCAATAATGATTACATTTTAAGTCTTCTTTTTTACCTAACAATTCAGTAACGTAGCCATTTAGTGTAACAGGAGAAAGTTCTCCCGCTCACGTCTACAAATGACGTCGCTTCTAAATCATGGATGGAAAAATTAGTATTTCTTTTGGAACCATGTTGATAAAAAAGAGTTTTGCGGGCTGCCGGAAATACCGTGCGCAAGGATGGAGATACAGCAACACTCTAAAAAATGAATGGTCAAATTTTGACCATAACGTGGTCAACTCTGCACCGAACCAACTTTCGTCAAATTAAACAACAAATTTGACCACTATATGGTCAAATTTGTCCAAATTTGTCCAAATTTGTCCAAATGTTATGGTTAATTTTGACAACGGTATGGTCGTTTAATTTTGACCAATATTGGTTCGGTGCAAAATTGACCATGTAATGGTCAAATCTGACCATTCTTTTTTTAGAGTGCATGGCGCTTTATTGTAAACACGAATGTGATTTTACACTTCAATATGTTTTATAATAAATGTGTTCATTTATGAACACTTTCTTTTCATCGCAGGTTCTATTGTAACAGAATGCATGCTCAATGTACTTGCTCGCAAATTTTCACTTAAAGATTGGAGAGGATTTGGTCGTGGAAAGTTAGGATTAGAAAACGTGACCATAGAACAGATTGTGAGTAATAAGCAGGGTAATATTGAAGAGCAAATGTTTCAAATGTTTAATCAATGGAATCAAAATGAAGGAGTAAGGGCTACTATACGAACATTGCGTAGTCATCTCAAGGAGTACCAGGTAGCGCCTGATGTATGGGACAAAATATTAAGAGAAGAGGATGAGAAAAGGCCGCAATCAGACTCTAGTTAACAAAAAGTAGAGTCATTCGGGATTCCCCTGTCTTGTGGACGATATATATATATATTACTCTATTGGAAACAAATTGATTGTTACCATCTCTTCGGTCGGCGCACAACCAATTTTCAAGACCAACAATCTTCAACCTTTTTCTTGCCCTGCATTCATCAGAATTATACTGAACAGGATCAGTTTGAACTGACGCTGAGGGTCACCAAGGAAAGTCGAACAAGAATATTTCTCAGTCTTCTTAAAATTGTTTATAAAATACTTAAAATTACTTTAATCTGTTGACCACTTACAAATCTTTCTTGAGGAACTTTTGACATATTTGTAAATGTTAGATGTGGCAGTGTAATTTCTGAATGAATATAAAAAAATGCACATAAATACTGTTTTGCCGACAAGTACCCGAGCATCATTTAATATTTTTCATATGTCCATAAAATTGGTATTTCGTATTTACATTTGAAAATGATTAAATGATTGTATCTCGCCAATCAAAATGTTTAAATCGAGGTATGTTAACATAATAAGTGACCTTTACATGATGGCATTAATACTAATATTCCTTTTTAGGTGAGTATAGAGCCAGGGCACTACGAAAACTTATGTTTATAACAGATAAACAAGTCTTGCTCTTGCCATGTTAGATATTCTTCAAAAAAGAAAGACTAAAGACTTCTTTTCACGTCACAAATTTGTAATTTTTTATATAGCAAGTGATACGAACACATCAGCCGACCACTTTAGCTGACATCGACCAAATATTGAATAATTGACCATGGTGTGTTGTGACTTACCAGGATTATATAAAGTATAACCTTAGCCTTAGTTTTGGTATTCTTCCTAAAGTATATATCACATTTACTTGAATGTATGATGCAACAGGTGACACTTTTTTATTCGCTTCAAGAAAATATATTTCAAACTGTGGCAATATAAAATATATATAAATGTTATATTTAAAAAATGTTTAAAGAACTCCTAAAGACACACACACTACGGATCGACTTTATTGTTTATACGAGTAGCTTTTAAAACCCACGAATTACAAAATAAACTACGAATGGTTGCTTGTTATAATACAAACACTTATGGCAGAATCCAAAATAATGTTAAGACAACTAAAGATAAACCAGTTTGAATCATGTCACTTCAACTACTTGCTTGAAAGTAAGTTTATTATGTATGACTTCTTTCGAAAAGCGTGTAAGTGTAATGTAATTCCAGAAGTTATGGGAGATGGTGTCAAAACTACTGATAGAAACTGATCACTTGAATGAAACTGACAATTAGACAGTAACATTAAAGTAATTTCAGTATAAAGTACATTTCATACATGTATGCATATTCAGCATAAATTTAGCTTAGAGCAAATGAAATCCAATTATTAACCTAAGCTGGATAAGTTAGCTCGAGATTTCTCTAACTTTGATGGTGCTGTTACAATGATAATACCTAAGTCTGTATTTCTTTAATTTTTTTTGAATTGACACCCCGTGGTTGGGTTCTAATAACAAACAAAATTCAAATTGTCAAAACGCAAAAATATAGGGAACATGAGTGCCCAACCCACTTTCAGAGGAATCTTGGACAAAGATGAAGGTAGGGAAACAAATCAGACTCATCTATCTGATTAATATAAGTTAAACAAATCATGTAAACTACAATGCGCTAAAGCTATGTAAATAAGAATTTCTCAACATCTGGGTATAGTGTGATTTTTCCAGAAACTGGGAACCGTATTGTTCATTAGCACATCTAGATATTCAACTTTAATTTTCTTGGATTTGTTCTCCAAATAGTCGCTGCCGGATCTTTTAAACTTCTAGTTCTTGAAATAAAGATTTATTAACCATTAGATATAAGTCATGTGCAGCGATTCAAATGATTCTGTTGGAATTGAAGGTTATCGAGTCCTAGCTTATGATCAGCGGACGATAAAACAATAAACAATCAAACAGGACAAGCACGAGTCAAATGGTCCCAAAAGGTAACCTTTTTAGGCAAGACGGTATTACACTTTGACGACCCATCGGTGCGGATGCGATAATAGTTTTGGCTGTGGTTTTGTTTTCAGTTGCCGAGTGGAGTGGTTACTGCGAGATGGTGATATTGAAGGTTCTGGACTGCCTGGTTCGTGGTGCTAGACTATATACTAAATGTCTAAAACATGGTTAGTTGTTTATGTTGGATATAAGAATGTTACATGTGTGTGGTAGTGTCTTGGTAGCTTAGTGACTGATACATGGTGTAGATGTTATGACACTTTTCATGGAAGGTGAAGGTGGATACAATGTATGTTTGAAATGTGTTGCGTCATGAAGGTGTGCAAAGATTAGGAAGTATTGCATTATTGTGGGCGGTAGTTCTACTTCGAAGTGGCGCATGAGGATATGTTAATTATTTGAAAGACAAGATTAAAGTAGGTAAGAAAATGTATATGATTCTGGCTGAGGCAAGGATTGAAGGTATGCACCTTTGTATACCTTGTTGAAGTGTTCTGTGTGAAATGGTTTGTCGTGGTGAATGATTCGCTGCATGGTGAATGGTTTGTCAGAGGCAGTCAATGTTGACCATGAAATCGGTTGGTTTTTGCATGGAGGTAGAGGAGTGAGTAAAGGTTGCTTTGATGGGGCTGGGTTCAGCTTGATGAACGTCAGTGGCAGTGGAATGAATGGAAGAAAATTCGTGCATGGTTAGAACATTGTGATATGGTTAAAGGTTTTGAGGTTTGCTGATTCTGTCTTCAATCCGCGGCAGACTAAAAAAAGGAGTCCAACTAAGAATATTCTTCACAAGTAGGGTCTTCAATTTATCCCTAAAAGTAACAAGCAAACTTGGATCCGCCCTTAGTGGTGGAGGTGCAGTGCATAAACTGGTTTAAAATGTAGAGGATTCGGTATCATCACGTACGTGTTATCCCGTGCGTGTTTGAAAGGATACATAGAAAGAAAATAAGACCACTGAAAAATAGTTGAAACACTGTAAAGCATTTGTAAAATATAAGTCGACTCCTTCTAAGACTCGTTCTAAGAAGCTGAAATAAACTGCAAGATATATAAGAAGATCAGAACTTTATAAAGAAATATACCCTTATTATTACGTTAAATGTTATCATCCGTTTATGTGTAAACCTAAAAGCTTACAAATAAAATTTCAACAAAGAAGAAGAAAATGTATGCATAATAATACACCAAATCTCCAAAGTATGAAAACCTTTTATTAAAGATATTTCTTATACAAAACTACCATTTTCAAAGGTGTACTATGAATACACAAATAGCATTTATAGGTCTTTAGCATATATAGTTTTGATATATACAAATACTGATACATACAAAAATTATCTTACAGAGATATATGGTTATTCAATCTACAGTTTGCTATAAATCGTCCAATAAAAAGTCCCACACATGGAATTCTACTTCAAAGTCGCATAAAAGGCCAATGAGTGAACAATATGATGAATTTGCTGCCTGTCTATTTTTCCATTTGGTTAGCATTGCAAATATCTGCTCTGTCATTTGTCCCCTATTATCAACTTCAAAATGTTCTAATTCTTGTTGAGAAAATTCAAGCTTTTCTCTTCCAAATTTCTTCCAATTCTTTCCAAACTTTCCTGCTAGTTCACTAAGCTGGGCTTCTTTAACAAAATCGTTCGCTTTTTCTAAATGATAACAGAAAAATATCAATAATATTAAAATTCTCTTCGGATAATGAAATTAATTTAGACATAATTAAAATGTTAAAACTTGGTGTGCGATCTTCTTATCAGCTTAACAAGCACAGCCCTTGTAGAGAGTATAACAAAAATCCTTTGACTCAATTATTTCTTGTTGTTAGAAGAGGCCAGCCACTTTGATAAATTAAATTGAAAGGAAGTGAATTATAATTAGACATAATTTACCCACACGCATTCACAAGCGTAAATTGTATATTGGAAAGAGACATTTCTTTATTCATCTCCCGAATTCCTTAAATTTGAGCTTGAAAATGGAATTCACATTCATCTAATATTGATAATAGAAAGTAATAATTTAAAAGAAAATGGGGGAGAAATTTCGTGGCAAGTAAACCAGGTGGATGTCTCCCTGCTTGAACGTTCCAACTTGGGCTTTTAGAAATTACAACTTTTTTATTGTATTAAATGTTGTATAAAATATAATATAACACACCATTCAAAAGAAATATCTCTATGTATGCATACAAGAGTAATAAGTTTCTAGTTCTTAACTCTTTACAATTTATGGGAAACAAATATAATTTTCTTATGTATGCGTATCTTACCTAATATTTGGAAGTAACTGGATGGAGCAATTCCATGTTGTTTTGTCCTGAGGTTAAAGACTTGCCACATTCCTTTCCTGTAAATTTTAAGAAAGCAGTTAAGGCACACATTTCTCTGTATTAATTATACAATTAAAATGCAATCTGTTTTTTTTTTTAAATGGTACTAAAAATGTTCCATGTATCAACAAGCAACCTTATACATCCAATTTCAAGTCACTTTCAGTTTTGCTTATAAGGTGAGGTTGAATGAGTTTGAATACTTTTATAAATAATATTTTATCCAAATGAGAGTGACCTTTCACAATAGGGTCATGACTGTAATTGCAAAGATTTGATATGCATGCATTTGGATATGCATGCATTTGGATATGCATGCATTTGGATATGCATGCATTTGAATATGCATGCATTTGGATATGCATGCATTTGGATATGCATGCATTTGGATATGCATGCATTTGGATATGCATGCATTTGGATATGCATGCATTTGGATATGCATGCATTTGGATATGCATGCATTTGGATATACATGCATTTGGATATACATGCATTTGGATATGCATGCATTTGGATATGCATGCATTTGGATATGCATGCATTTGGATATGCATGCATTTGGATATGCATGCATTTGGATATGCATGCATTTGGATATGCATGCATTTGGATAGGCATGCATTTGGATAGGCATGCATTTGGATAGGCATGCATTTGGATAGGCATGCATTTGGATATGCATGCATTTGGATATGCATGCATAGTATAGGTACCAGTGGCGTAGCCAGGATTTTCATATTGGGGTGGGGGGGGGTAATTGAACCGACACGATAATTAGTGGTGTACTTAGGTGACACCGAAGGTGTCACTTGTAGCGCAAAACGCTCGACTTGTTGGCGTGGGATTCAGGGGCCTGCTTAAAGGCCCCTGGTGGGGCAAAATTGACATTTCAAGGGCTAAAAAGTATGTCACAAGGCATAGTAAGAAGGTGTATTATACAAGTCAAAATTCATGTCAAAAAGAGCTATAATACACCATATACAAAACACAAAAACCAAAGCGCACGACTTGTCGGCGTGGAGTCCAGGGGCCCGCTTAAAAGCGCCTGGTGGGGTCCAGGGTGAAGCCCCTGTAGGGGTACAGGGGAC
The DNA here is from genome assembly GCA_020152595.1 of Chiridota heheva. Classification (NCBI taxonomy): domain Eukaryota; kingdom Metazoa; phylum Echinodermata; class Holothuroidea; order Apodida; family Chiridotidae; genus Chiridota; species Chiridota heheva. Next base: position 1,336,804 of record JAIGNY010002471.1, on the reverse strand, counting down.
GAAGCCCCCGGAAGCTCTCGCAAAATTTACATTTCAAGGGCAAAAATGTATGTCACAACGCATAGTCAGAGAGTAAGAAGGTGTATTATACAAGTCAAAATTCATGTCAAAGAGAGCTATAATACACCATATAAAAAATCATGAAAACGCATGTGGAAATATGTTTTATTGTTTACGTTTGTACCTGGTTAGGTTCATCGTCACTCTTTGAAAAATATGGGTTGTCTAAAATAACGCTTTTCAATAATTTACTACCAACTTGTGCAAATGTTGTAAAACTTTTAAAATCTTCCCATCTCTCCCCCTCCCACGTCCCCCCTCCCACCTCTCCCCTCCCACCTCTCTCCCCTCCGCTATAACCTCTCTCCCCTCCCTCCACTTCTCTCCCCTCCCCTCCCAACTTTCTCCCCTCCTCCCACCTCTCTCTCCTTCCCACCTCTCTCTCCCCCCTCCCACCTCTCTCCCCTCCCACCTCTCTCTCCCCTCCCACCTCTCTCTCCCCTCCCACCTCTCTCTCCCCTCCCACCTCTCTCTCTTCCCTCCCACCTTTCTCTCCCCTCCCACCTCTCTCCCCTCCAACCTCTCTCTCCCCTCCCACTTCTCCCTCCCCTCCCACCTCTCTCTTCCCTCCCACCTCTCTCTCTCCCATCTTTCTCTCCCCCCACCTCTCTCCCCCTCCCACCTGTCCCCTCCCACTTCTATTCCTCCCCTATCTCCGCCCTCCCACCCCACCCCTACCTTTCTTCCACCTCTCTCTCTCTTCACCCCACTCTCTCTTTCTCCCCTCTACCACACCCCCATTCTCTCTCCCCTCACTCTCTCTCCCCTCTTCCTCTCTTGCTCCCCCTCTAGCTACGCCACTGATATGGACATTGCTCTAATCAATTAATGAGGACTCAAGCTTTACATTTCTATCGGGCAGTCTGGTATAGTGATGACTTTCTTTTTATTCCTGCATGTTTCGGCTTATTCGAATTTGATATGTGTCCACGTCACGTATTGAAGTTGACCAAAGAGTTTTCACTGATTAATGTTCGTTGCTTGGTTGAAGTTGGGTTTAAGCGTTTCTGAAAGAGTTGGTAATAAGTTAAATAGTTTGGATGATAGGTGGTTCGAAAGTGAGCTTTAATTCTATTCACAATTTCAAATTGAGTAAATCTGATTGTGTTTAGTTCTTTTATATGTTATGATGGCGGTGTGAATTTGGGCCTTTTATGGGCCGATTAATCTTTCTTCTAGCCCTTCGTCTTGTTATGTTGTGCTATCTTATTTTGTTTTAGGCTATGTTGTGTTATATTGTGTTGTATTATGCCGTGTTGTGATATGTTGTGCTTGATTTTCTAGGAGGCCAGAACTTAATTTATTACTTATTGTCTACTAATAGCCAGCTTCCTTTATGTAATTACCTTATCGCAACAAATAGTATATATGGCTATAAAGTATTGTACTCACTATTGTGTGTAGGTGTGGGAGGTCGGAGGGTGGGGGCAGGGAGGAAGGGAGGGGGGAGGGGGTGAGTGTACCAAATGTTCTGTTGCGTGTACCGAAAAAAAAGTACAAGCTATCATGTTAAAACTTGGCGGGAGGGTGTAGGGTGAAATGAACTTGTGTCACGCACAAATTGGGTCGTGAACCTTACAGGTCGAAGGTCAGAGGTCAAATAATTGATTGAAAATAGTAAATTTTGTGTTGCGCTTCTTGGGATAACCGTAAATGATATTGGGTTGGTACTTGACGGTTTGGTGGAAGGTGATGCAGGGTTGTATCTTCCACAAAATGGAACATGTCATTTAAAGGTCAATGGTCAGAGGTCAAACAATAAATTTGAAATGGCAAATTTTGGTCGATCGCGTGTTATGGAAAAACCGTAAGTGCAATTGAGTTGCTACTTGGTGGGTTGATGGAGGAGGATGTATAGTTGTGTCTCTGAATAATTGTGATATGTCACTTGTAGATGAAAGGTCAATAAGGGAAATTTTGTCTGCATTTCGTTGGGAAAATGTAATTGCTAAATTGTATTGATCCTCTTTGGGTTGGGGTCCCGAGTTTGTTATTTGGTGGGTTGGTGAAAAGTGATGCATACACAATAGGATACTTCATTTGAAGGTCATAGGTCACAGGTCAAATCATTGATTTAGAATAGTAAATTATGGTAAGTTGCCTGTTTTGCAAATATCGCAAGTGCAATTGGGTTGTTACTTGGTGGGTTGATGGAGGAGGATGAAAGGTTGTCTCGGGAAAGATGTAATCCGTCATTTAAAGGTCAAACGTCAGAGGTCAAGTAATTGATATGAAATGATCCATATTATGTAATGTTTCCAGGAAAAGCAATTGATCATTTCACAAATTATATGTCGCAGAGGCAATAAGGTCAGCAACTCCGTGGATTGCCATCTTGTTCTTTTATTCCAATTTACCAAATGACAATCAAATAACTTAATTCCCACTCATTAAATATAATCAAAATGTATTACCTCTTGAAATAGTTTGGTGGCAAACAAATGTAACAGACACATACAAGCAAAACGAAGGCGAAAACAATCTCCGCCCAACTTCGATAGCGGAGTCAACACAATCCCAGTGACATAGAACGTGGTATAAGACTCACCGGAAAGAGCATATCTTTCTAAGAATGTCTCCCTGTTTCACAGAAATTTCAGACGAACAAGCTGCTGGGCGATCCCGTATTGAGGTGATTATAGCTCCATCTGAAATGATATCCAGGCAGCCAGGAGTAAAACATTTCTTCTCGAACTTTGAGAAGATTGCAATTTTCCTCCATTTAAAAGAACATACTCTTAGAGCCAATTTGCTACAAAAATCAGGTTGATATCATATTCCATTCAGGAGATATAGATTTTTAAAGATTTCTTAAATGCATTTTTAAGTTTTTGTACAGTTTGATGAATTCGTGTTTGATGATGTCATAGAGGCAATTCCATTGCAAATGTTTATGTATTTCTTTTAACTTTAATTAATTGTTTCTGTATGAATTAAAACAATTTTCCAAAACTTATTGAGTAAGGTATATATGGCAATGTAGATATATAACTAACTTTCATCAATTTAATTTTCTAGCAGGATTTACTAATAAGAAAAGATGATAGATTTCAATGAAATACATAAACTTTGTGGGAGAATGTGTTTCTGTGATGTCATACTGAGCCTTTTCCTATTTATTTATTGACATTTTTGTGAACCTTAAGATTTGAATATCTTCTGGTAGGAAAAACCTATTAACATGATTTTGGTACTAAATTGTTTCTAAATTTTGTATCTTTCTTATGAAAGGTTAAAAACATGGGAATATTTCTTTAAACTTTGGTCATGATATTATTTCACTGAGTTAGAACATTTGATTGTAATGCTACCTCTTGTGTTAATAATAATGCTTATTCTACGTTTTTTTTTAGATAAATACGGGTGTAAGACAGGTTCCACTTAGTTCTTACTTGTTTTTACTTTGTGCTGGCATCTTTGCGATTAAAATAAGAATGGATCAGAATATATAGGGTATAGAAATTTGCAACAAAGAAATCAAAATTTAACAATTCGCAGATAACATCTTTATCTTTAGACGGGAGTAGGGATACTCAGTGGCGTATAAACCGGGGGCCAGGGGGCTAAACCCAGCCCCAATCATTTTATTGGGGCCAAGCTAAAAAAGTCTTTATTTTCGGGAATTTATTTAAAGTTTTCACAAAATTTGCTTAATTTTCAGGATATCTTCTTCATTTTGGGGTAATTTGCATCAATTCTCGTGAAATTTCTTCCAAAATTTGTCTTCATTATTGAGAAATGTTGATCAATTTTTGTGAAATTTCCTTCATTTTCGTGAAATATTTTTCATTTTTGTCAATTTTCGTAAAATTTGCATCAATTTTCGTGAAATTTGCATCAATTTTTGTGGTAATGATGTCCTTCATTTTCAGGAATTATTTTTCATGTTTGGGACGTTTGCATCAATTCTCGTGAAATTTGATTCAATTTTTGTGAAATTTCCTTAATCCATTTTCGGAAAAATTTACAACCCCCTCTCCCTTTTTTACAAATAGCTTTACCGTGATAAGGGACTCTTACATTTTTGTAGGTTTGTTGGAACAAAATTCAAATCTAGCAATCTAGCCCCCTTCCTTCCCCTTCTAACCCATGCATGTCAAATATCTTCCTACGCCGCTGATACTTTCTTGAATGTTATCAAAATACTGAAGTTGTCTTTCAATATTATTCATGGTCCTGTTAGATTTTTATTTTCTTATATTTATTTTTTATTACGAACAAGGAGGATGATTTCTTTGATTAAAATTACCTTCCAAAGCTTTAATGTTTAAAGTCTTAACTTACGTAGTTGGTCCCAAAGGAACCTTACACCTTTGGGTAAAATTACCATCATTAAAAGTTTAGCTCTTTTACAACTAGTATACAGTGAATTTTTAAAGACATTTTACTGGGCGACCCCTAGAGCAACTAATGCGAGGCGCGAAGGAACATGTCAATTTTAGCACCTTCAAAATCAAAGGAGATATTGAGTCTGACATAGCATGCATACATTTCATTTCATATAATGTTGTATATTCTAAAAAGTTTTATTCTACGACTGTGTAGGAGCAGCCATTTTGTTTCGAAATTGTATATAATATGAAGGTATATACAACACTGACGTAAAATGTCAAAAACATGTATGTGTTGATAACACGATGTCAACAGTGGAAGTCATTTTGTATGCTATAGACAAAACCAAGGCGAAAATCCTGGTCACTCAGTCTGTCAGTGCATCAGTATTCTGTTCACTTGGCGACCAAAAATTGTCACAGGGCGACCAAATGCATGATCGTTGTATGTTGGTAGTTGGAGAGTTGTTAAGTTGGTATGTTGAAAAATTCACTGCTAGTACATGTAGCCTCTGTTTTACCCAATCCTTCAATGAAGGTTTTTAATGAACTTAAGGGCGTGTTATTAGATTTAATTTGGAATGGTAAATTGTATAAAATGGAGCGTCGTGTTTTAATTAATAAGATTTAAAATTGTGGTCTTACTATGGTTCATAAAGACCGACAGAATTTATTTCAAATTATATTAAGATTGGTTGGGTTAAACATTATCGCCAATTTAAGAATTCATCTTGAACTTTGTTTTTTGATATTTACTTAAAGCAATTTGAAAAATCTTTCTTTCTTGAGGGTAATTATAATCCTAATGATGTTACGATTGATGCCTTTATTCATGATATATGCTTGGACCAATCTTATCTTTGATCGTCATTTAGATTGTTCACTAAATGAGATTCTATATGGAACAATAGCCATATTCGTGTTGATCATAAACCACTGTTTTTATCAAGCTTATTTTGCCGTGATTGTATCAGTCAGGGATTTGTAAATTTAGATGGTAATTTCCTCGAATATGATCAATTTTGTGCAAAACTTGGTATTTACTTTATTCCTATTACCATTTATTATGGCATCATTCACACTATTCCTATAGATTGGTTGCATCCTTAATAAGACCTTTGTTGTGATGTGATTTAAGTGAAGGATATCGATTTTAACTTTGCGTGTTTGATTCACTTTTTGAAATAGATAAAAAAAAATCCTGTTGGACAGATGTGTCCGTGTTTATGATTGTCGACAAGTTTTACTACATGATAATGCAAAATGGGAAATTCGGGAATACCAAATAGTTCCAAAAATCCGTTGCTGACAGCATTGACCATGTGCGAAGTATATATCTGACAATAAAGTCACGCATGAGCAGTTTTTCATCATTAATGGAACATATCTGCATATTGGTACAAGGGTGCAGAGTCTTCTAGTCTTAGGAAGTGGGGAGCATTCGAGCAGTGGGAGGGTACGCCTTGAAATAATTTCACCTCCCCTAATGCATGCTTTCTTTGATTGGAAAAAGTCTTAAGATAATATTGAAGGAAATGTTCTCAAAAATAGAAAGAAGTTTTCCCGAAAATTGCCCGAAAATTGCCACAAAATGAAAGAAATGTTCTGAAAATCGAAAAATAATTGACCATATATTTCCTTAAGGTAAGAAAAGTGTTCAGAAAATGAATCAAAGTTACCAAAAATTGAAGAAAAATTGCCCTAAAATGAAAAAAATTTACCGAGAATTTATTGAAAATGAGGACTTTTCGCATAGGTTATTAGAGATTTCCCAAAAATTGACCAAATATTTCCCCAAAAAGAAGGAAATTTCCCAAAAATTTAACAAAAACTACTGAAAACCAAACAAAATTGTCCCAAAATGAAGAAAGATTTCCACAAGATTGAAAGAATTTACCAATTATTGAATGAGAACTGAACTGATAACTATTTCGTTCCTATCATTGTAAAAAAAAAAAAAGCATGATCGACAAAATAACTCCCGCCAACACCCCGCTTCTCCCATCTGAATCCACCCTTGCGTAACGCAACGGAACCACGAAACCTAACCTTCAGTTTTGCATGGTTGTAGCCTACAAATGCATTTCTGTGAATTTTCGGGCAAAAGTGCTTGGTCCCCGTCCCCCCCTCCCCCCTTTTACCCCAAGTACTTATCCACACCCCCTTTCCCGCCCCCTCATTGAAAATAGTCCTGTAAGCCTGTGGTAGCTTATGATGTCTGTTCGTGTCAATTGGCATAGAAGAATAGAGAATTTAATAGAAAGTGTATCTATCAAACATTTCAGAGACAGATTGTTTCAACGGGAGCAGATATTGTAAAAGCAGAAAACAGTGGTTCATGTTTGAATGAAGATTGTTGTTGCTTTTTTCAGGTGACCAGCTGATCAATGACCAACAATATCGTAAGCTGAAGGTAGGAATTTAGGGTATGAGGAAGTTGCATTCCGTTTTCTTTTCTAGACACAAATAACACATGCAACACGAACAACCAACGAGTTCTAGATATTCGATAAAGCGTGATTTATCTCTCTCGCTCTTTTTTTACCCTCCGTTGGCATATTTTCTTTTCTCGTCAATCTTACCTGCTATTGAAACTCCCACGTACGAAAGAGGAATGAAACCTTCTTTACCGTTATGATTTCTCACATATATCCAGTCATTGCTGTGAAGAGATACATGAAAAATCATGAAGAAATTGAAAAATTCTACGAAATTTATGCTGATGGTTTTGTTCAACATACACACTTCGCTTAAGGTCTATCAATTGAAAAAGATGATAGACCCTTAACACGGACAGATGACAAAGGCACAGGGGTCGACCCGGGACGACGAAGGGAAGAAGAGGTCCCAGGGACACAGCAGTGACGTAAGCAGCATACAAAAATACAAAATTGAAGGGGTCGAGAAGGTCCTAGACTCCCTCCCCCTCCCTCCTTCCTCCCCCTCCCTCCTCCCCACCCCCTCCCCTCCCTCCCCTCGCAAGACAAAGTGTTCCAATTTGGCCCACTCTGGGGGCAATTTTGTTTTTAAAAGCAAAAATATATATTTAAAAACTAAGAATATCCCAATTTGGTAAAATTTCGAAAACGCGGAGGTTCGCCCCCCCCCCTCCCTTCCCCGTGGCTATGCTACTGCCGGGGAGCTTCTTACAGCTTTGTGAAGGCCTAACATTGATCGGCCACAGAGATGAATTGTTTACCCTTACTCTACCACGCGGCGATATTATCGCTGTTTTGGGTGCCAAATATGAAAAATACGCTCTTACTTTTCGGCCGCCAAATACTTTTAAGTTAAATGATTTTAAGTTAAATGATTACCTGATCGGTTTTCCCTTTGAGGTCTCCATGTAATCAAACAACTTACCTGTCGTGGATGAAAAGCAATTGTTCGCCGCGTTTGATAGATAGCACATTCTGAATGGTTGGGTCATTGTAATCATATAAAGCCTCTAGCAGGGCACCCTGCAGATAGGATGGGTTGCTAGTCGATCTCCGGTCACTCCTATGCTCATCAGTACTGATCGGATGTCCAATTTCATTCTTTGTTGTGACATCTGAAGGCATTTAAGAGTGGAAGAGGATTCAAATAATTCTTTATTTTCTTTGAAGGTGTATATAAAAAAAAAAATATTACCACCCATCCTGCACAAAATATACGTTTGTAAAATAAAGAATAATATTATAACACAAATGTCTGATGTTTCACTGTAGATAAGTAAGAAGATGTTGACGATTAATGTACCAAAATATAAAACACAATTTCCTCATGGCGCCGAGCATGGCAGGGGTGTAGGAACCGGAGGCCAGTAATGCCGAACATGGCAGTGGTCAGGGCGTAACTTCACTTCTAGTCCAGAAGGAAGGGAGGCAGGAAAAGAAGGGGAGGGGGGAGGGGGAGGGGTAAGTCAAATTTGCCCGACAAAAATTTGCATTTGCCTGACTTCAAAAAAGATATACATGTGTCTATACAATCACACAGTATAGAACAGTTGGGGACAGATCACTCCCATCAACCCCAACCCCGCACCAATGCGGTCGAACTGAGGTATCTAAATTGGTACTGCGTAACACCGTGTGCCCGCTTAAGGGCCACCTGGCGAGGCCTATAGGGCGAAGTCTTGGTTGAAGTCCAGGGGACGAGGCTTCCAGAAATCAAAAGATTTCTTGTTTTGATGCTCCAAAATAGCTGAAAATCAACACAAACTTGAATAAATTGATTGATAAAAAGACGACAATTTTTATTCTAATGTTAAATTCTACTCAGATAATCATTTGGGTTACCAGATCTAAACATCAGGCAGAGGGGAAATTGTCCCTGCAAATTGAGTAAATTCGATCGAAATTGTAAGGCTCAACTGATGGGCGAAGCCTTGCAATTAGCTTGGGTCCAGGTGCGAAGCCCCGGAAGCTCTAAAGATTTCTTGTTTTATGCCCAACAATGGTTTAAAATGGACACAAATTTCCAAAATGTAAAAGATAAAAAGAAGACAATTGCATATTTGTTTAAATCTTCTATTCAGCATGTTCAGATAAGTATTTGCAGAATTTCCCTGCAAAATGAGAAAATTGTGGGGATCATGAGCGAAGCCTTGGAAGCAACGGCATAGGAAAGTATTTGATATCAACAGATTAGGGGCCAGATCTAATTTTCCTCAACAAACCTTAGTGCCAAAATGTATGAGTACCACGGTCCAAAAACTATTTGCAAAAAAAGGGGGAGGTGTCTTTAAATTATTGGAAACATTGGTACAATTTGGCACCATCTCCCAAAAATTAATAGAAAAATCCCACAAATGAATAAAATTTCCCGAAAATTTAAAAACAACTGAGGAATTTGACATATATTTGAAGCAAATTTCACGAAAAAGAAGGAAATTGCACAAAAATTGATGCAAATTTCAAGAAAATGAAGGATATGCTACAAAAATTGAAGAAATATGATAGAAATTGCACCAAAACTATGCAAGTTTTTTAGAAAATGAAAGAAATTGCACAAAAATTGAAGCAAATTTCCCGAATATGATGAAAATGTTATCACAATTTGAAAACAATTTCTCAAAAGTGAACAAAATTTCCCGAAAATTGAGAAAAAATGAAAAAAATTGCACAAAAATTGAAGCAAGGCCCACAAAAATGAAAGAAATTGCACAAAATTTGAAGCAAATTTTACAAAAATTGAAGACATTTTCTCCAAAATGGAAGATATTTTCCCAAAAATGTGGAGAGTTGCACAAATATTGTAGCACACTTCACGAAAATGAAGACAATTTTAGGAAAAAGGAAGAAAAGAAGTCCCGAAAATTGATAGAAACTTTCCCAAAATGAAGGAAAAATTTATGCCATCATGGAATCTGACTGCACTCGGCAAAATTAATTCGTCATAACATTCATTACTAAGGGGGACCAAAACGGCACTTGTCCTCTTCCCTCAGTAAAAAAAATTGGTGGCCTTGGCCCCCTGGCCCCCGGTTTAAGGGACCAAAAAACTATGATTTTGATTCAATACTAGGCTACTTTTTTTCCCAACGAAATAGTCGAAATTGGAATTGCCCGACGATAAATTTCTTCCACGGAGGTGTCACCCCCTCCCTCACCCCCCCACACACATACACCTTTATCTTAAGCCTGGCAGTGGTGTGGGAACCGGGGGACAATAATGAAGGTCTTGCAAATTCATTTTTCCTGCACATCTTTTTTCTTTGGAAATCTTCCTAAAAATCTCCTTTAATTTCAAGGAAATAGGTTTCTTCAATTTTCAAAAAATGTTCTTCAATTTTCGTGAAATTTGCTTCAATTTCGGAAATTTTCCTTCATTTTGGGGAAATTATTTTTAATGTTTGGGAAGTGTTCTTCAATTTTAGTTAACTTTGCTGCAATTTGTGTGTAATTTTCTTTATCTGAGTGAAAATTTCATCAATTATCTTCATTTCCGTGAAATTTCCTTCATTTTGGGGAAATTTTCTTTATTTTTAGGAAATTTTCTTCATTTTCGGGAAATTGTTTTTGAAGACCAAAAATGATCTGACTTCAACCCATTTGGAGGAGTCCGCCAGTGCACCACAACTGGTGATCAAAGTCCGTGGACATTGACTTGGTTGTCGATGTTATGTCTGTCCGTACGTCGTACCTGTGTTCTCGTCCGGGTCGTATTAAGCGTTTCGTGATAGTATTTGTACTATCATAACCGAATACGCAGGCAACGACCCCGTCATTGTAATTGTGTGTTCAACTCTCTCTCTCTCTGGTGGAGTAGTGAGACAGGACTTTTAAAAGGAATTCTTACGGGCCAATTGATGGCAAAAATAACAGAGATCTTGGAGGCGAAGCCTCAGGATGCTGGAGCATTTAAACCCTTTTGAGGTTAATATAACTTCAGCCCATTTGCCATTTGGAGCAGTTGCGTAACCATGGAGGGCCTGGGGGGCCTGCCCCTACCCCACACAGATTGAAACTTTGGCACCCCTAAATAGAATTCTCACCCCAAACAAAATACATGTCCCGAATTGTGAAAGAGAATAAATGAAATTCACAAACTTAAAAAAAGAGAGAAGATATTATGAATATTCAAATTCAATATTCAAGTTCTCCCTAAATGCCATATACCATGCAGGTTAGCCCACCAGTAGGCCCATATACATATGTAAAAAAAAAAATTGTAATGAATTAGGGGGAATTTAAATATTTCAGATCAAATACTTAGTCACAATCGGAACATTTAGGAAAACAATTATGAAAAGTAGACAAATTGTGGATCAAGATAAGAAAATTTCGGACCATAATTATGGCCGTATGGAAATTTGCTCAATTACATGTATATGTGGGGTATGGTGGGGTAGGAAAGCCCTAAAATCCTCACTTTATGCTCACCCTCAGAAATCCCACCCTCAGCTCAGAAACGTGCATGTGAATGATCATCCTTTTCAAACGCAAATTCAATGAAATTCGGTAAATATTAGATAGCAGAGCCTTTTTGTATATGCACAAGGAGTCCCATTTTATTGCCTCACGCAGCCAGAGTCCGTGCTCTAAATCAATGGTTTATTAAGTGCAGCATGCCAACTCCCTACTTGAAGTAATATTTACCCGCATTATGAAGTAATTTAACAGTTTTGTTAATTACACAAAGTATGAGGTAAAGTTCTATTTGTATATTTCGCATATTCATCAAATAGAATATGACATAACTAATAATGCCAATATTTGTACATCAACAGATATTTTACTCCGACATGTTCACAAAAATTTACAGGGAACTTCCTATCATATCATAAATATGTCGGTCCTTTGAGTATTAGCATTGGAATATAGATTTGTTTTGTTTAATATTTAAACACCGTCCAAATAGGGTTATGGGTACACGCTCAGAGCTACTAGAGGCTGTTGTTTTGCCGCCGGAAAAACGTCAGCGGGCGCCGGCGGCTAGACGCTTCAGTTTTGCCGCCAGTGGGCCGCCGGCGGCTAGACGCTGTCGCCTTGCCGCCAGGATACCAGCGGGCCGCCGATGGCTTATCATCACAAATCCACAACCGCTAGAACTGTCAGGCAGCACAACTTCCCAGAAGCAAAACAACTACTTATCATCACAAGTCTACAACTGCCCAGCAGCACAACCACCGCATCTGCCCAGCAGCACAACCACCACAACTGCCCAGCAGCACAACCACCACAACTGCCCTGCAGCACAACCACCACAACTGCCCAGTTGCCCAACCACCACAACTGCCCAGCAGCACAACCACCACAACTACCTAGCAGCACAACCACCACAACTGCCCAGCAGCACAACCACCACAACTACCTAGCAGCACAACCACCACAACTGCCCAGCAGCACAACCACCACAACTGCCATGCAGCACAACCACCACAACTGCCCAGTTGCCCAACCACCACAACTGCCCAGCAGCACAACCACCACAACTACCTAGCAGCACAACCACCACAACTGCCCAGCAGCACAACCACCACAACTGCCCAGCAGCACAAATACCACAACTGCCCAGCAGCACAACCATCACAACTGCCCGGCAGCACAACCATCACAACTGCCCATTCGCAATCACCACAAATGCCAAGCAACACAACCACCCATTGCTCACCACCAGCACTTCAGCAGCACTTTCTGTAGACTAAATTTCTGAAGAAAAAAAACATAAAAAACTATATAATGTCCTTTAGCACTGAAGCCTAGGCCTATTGCATATATTACATACCTTGATGAGCTGGTGAAGAGGAAAAGGCTATACTTTCTGACGATATTCCCAAATGTATAGGCAGATAACCTCCATCCGCGTCAAAGGGGTATTTTAGATACAACGCTTTCCCATCTTTAGTATTACCAATAGAATTCTGCTTAAAATGATCAGCTAAGTTATCCACCGTGACACCTTGGAGTGGTGAGTTGTCAAGAAGTAACTTTTCGCTTATTTCTTCTTCATTTAGACGGAAATGGTAAACACTTGATCGTGGACCTTTCACAGAAATAGCGAACACCCCCTGCAAAGTAAACAGTCAACATTCGTCTTACCTGAAAGTCTTAAAAGATCAATGGACAGGTAACAACAGCGTGAGCTTAATTCGAAGAAAATGTGTTATAAACCAAGCCCCATGCATTCCCATACAACCAGAGAGCGTGACGTCATTCGCCCTATACTACGTATATGTAATATAAGCCGAATGACGTCAAACTCTCTGATACAACCCAATGATAAAAATATAGTCCAAATTAAATCGGTCAAATTAGTGCGTTCGCACGCGTACGCCCAAGCGGGTTACTTAGTGCGCGCACTAAAGAGCATTCTTAGAATGATCTTAATAAAGTTAATGTGAATCATATGTTTGTTGTGGGGTATATAGACCTTTTCAAATCTGATTCACAAATACTTTAAGGAAATCCTTGCATCTGATTGGTTAATTACCCATGTTCGAATGAAGTATCGAGACATGGCTTGAGCTTCCACATGAATTTCTATACACAAGTTGGGAGAATTAAAATTGTTGATTTACAATGAATCTCCACTTGTTGCTTTTCAATGTGTCTTTCAGATCATACACCTCAATTTTACACTTTTGTTTTATACATTATCCCTGTAGTTATTGGTTTATAATGAAAATTGGATATTTCAACGCCAAAACAAAATAGTAGCCTATTTTTTTTTTTTTTTGCTGCTCGCGACCGTACGTACACGTATATTCGTGTTATCATCTTGTTGTTAAGTGAATCTATTTTAATGTGTTAGGAGAATAAACTTGTTATCAACATGATTCAAATTTGTTTGCATTTTTCTCTTTTTTTTAAATTTTATGTCAGAATTTATGAATCGGAATCAAGTAGAAGGTGCCTTGGTCTCTACTGCTCATTCAAAACCGGCTATGACGTCACAGGGGGCAGAGGCCCTCGGCTGCGCCTCGGGCCTCTCAGCCTCCCTGTGACGTCATAGCCGGTTTTGAATGAGCAGTAGAGACCTCGGCACCATCTACTTGATTCCTTAAATCAGCAATTTCCAGATAATGAATTCAAATAACGTCAGATGACCGAGATTTACGTGTCCATAATGGACCAATCATATACTGGAGGAATCTTATTGACCAATAAAACACTGGAGGAATCTTGGCCGTCTGCACAATTTACGCACGGTTTGGGACCAAGCGTATTTGAAAAATATGTTTAAGCGCACGTATCATACGTGCGTCATACATGAAGAAAATACGCGCGCGTATTGCTGCTTACATTTTTTCTTCAAACCTGCACCTGATTGGTTGGAAATAAAGGAATCGTTATGCCCAAATCACGAAGTCTGATAGTGGCCTAATCCTCCGGCGTTGAGCTATAAACAAAAAAATGTTTTTTTACGTAAACACTGCCGGCAGGCTGGAGGTACCGGGTTCTAAATAGGTGATTGTTAGATGAGGCCTAGCCTATTTCTTAAATATAACCCTAAATTTAAGGGTTATCCGTGGCAGGGTTAACATTAAGGAATTACAATTTGAGGGGGATTTATCTGTTTGACAAACTAATCCATGACATGATTCAATGTAATGTATGTCATCAACAAATTCCCCCTATGAAATTTATTTTAAGGGGATTTCCATAATCTCCTTTATTTTTTCCACTAAAATGTCAGCTCTACCCCCGTGAGTCAAATTTAAAGGGCGGATCAGTAATCTCTTTGCAAAATGAAGAAAAGCCTGAAATTTGAAAAACATCGCAATAAATGATTTAGGACTAGATCTAGACCAAGATGAAGTTCCGGGCCGCGGGTAACCCACCTGAACATTTTAGTGAAGTAAATATATCTCACTCAGTGAGACTACCATTTTGGGATCACAACGATTTAAAATTACAGTAGCCCTACTTAATTATTAATTCTCAAAATATCCGACATTTTCCCAAAATTTAAAATTTTAGTAACGGAGATAGGAGGGGGTGAAGTGGGGGTGGGGAAGAGTGTGTGTTTGTGTGTATGTGGGAAGAGGAAGGGGGTGGAGTGGGGAGTTACTTGCTTGGATTCAAAAATATGTGTCGCAAAAAAAGTATAGCTTTACCCAGAGGTGTAACTTAACTGTGAGGGTGTTATCCTCATACAAAAAAAAAAAAATCGTACGGCAATTTAAATTTGGACTATTTCGTCGAGAAAAAAAAGAGCCCAAAAGAAGTGTAGGAAAATTAATGTGTTTATTTCTTTAGGCTTTTGTTTCAAAATACTTTTGGAAATGTTCTGGATAATATCATAGTTGTTTTGTTATATTCAAGTCCGTGCACCTCAGTTGACCGGACACCGATCTTAGTCGAGCAGAGATATAGAATGTCGGGTATACTTGTATCAGAGTATATCTCAGTCTAGCACCAGTCCATACCCAAATAGAGCAGATCTCTAGATTTATCTCAATCATGCCCGACTCAATCAATTATCACAAACATGTCTTCCCGACCGCCGTCTTGGCGTGGTGCTGACAACATCATAAATACTTGGGCACTTAGTCGGGCAGTGATGTAAAATGTCGGATTTATTCTTTAAATCAGAGATAGGCCTACATCTCAATCATGCTTGAATTGTCACATATCAGACAGTCAGAATCATGTCCTCCCGACTCGGCATTGTAATGTTGACAGCATCATAATTGGGCACTTAGTCAGGCAGAGATTTAAAATGTTGGATGCACTATTTAAATCAGTGATACATCTCAATCATGCCCGAATCGTCTGGATTTCCACTCGACTCGGCATGAAGCTGATTGGGCTCGGATTAGACAACTGGCATCACTGGGACGTATATGATTTAATTAATCTATTTTCAATTTTCATGCATATATTACAATATTTGTAATGAAAAGACATAACAATTTGTGAGAAATAGGTGGAAGGGCTTAGAAGCCGGAGCTTTTAGAAGAAGCCCACCGTAACTAAAATTAAATAATTAATTACACAGGAAATGTATATGCAAGATTCACGCCACAAAAGTTTAAAATCCAGAGCCCTGATGATAATAGTCTGCCATTATTGGAAATTCAAAACAAGAATTTTTCAAAAATCTTCGGGGGTGTGGGCGGAAGATGTTTGAAAGTGGGGGAGGGCACAGGATTTGAGGGGCAATTTCCAACTATCGTATTTTCAAAGGATACAGCTATATAGCTATATATGGTCAACCCTCCTCCTCCCTCCACCCCCCCCCCCTTCCCTTCCTCCACCCTTTTATAGGTTCGAACACCATAAATGACCCATTTTCCCTTAATTTTTAATTTACAGCTTCAAAAACTCAAGATATTGTGGTCCAAAATTCGCTAAGATAAAACAATTTGATTGAAATCTTTAACAATTGCTGAATTGGAAAATATGTAGATTATAAGTCTTGATATCGGAAGGATTTACATTTATAGATCACTAGCCATTGTACGGTTCATAATTCGGAACAGAGGCCAACATTGTTTTGCTGCTGAGAATAAGATATGTAACTATTCTTAGTGTGTGAATTAGATTAGATGGCCCAAATTCACACCGTCTTTAGTGAATCAGTGGCAAGTATCCCATTGTATGTTTTTTTTTCTACAACCCAGTTACTTTGTTCAATCTGTCAATAAAAAGATTAATCATACTGAGTAAGGCGACTTAAATATATTTTAATATTTCAAATAACGCCTTTTTTTTTTTTTCTTCTGTCAGTCTGTAAAGAGGTAACTTTTAACTTTACAAAGAAGATGGGGAGAGGGCACGTCAGTTTATGTCATTACAATGGCCCGGGTGCAAGTAGTACGTTTTGCCCTGCATGGCCCATTTCTAAGTTGCCCCACTAATGAAATTTATGGGTTGATCGCATACTCTAAAAAAGCCTTATCTTAAAGAGTTGGTACAAATTATAAGCTGGGAAAACAAAGGTAGGAAGAGGCGAAGACTTTTTAAGTATGAAAAAGTCCAATATTGTCCAATATGTATATATACTGTTGGGCCCCAACTTTGTACTAGGGGAAAATTTAGAATAGTCTCGCGCAAAGTTTCACATTCTTAGTATTTCAGAGCAATATTTGTGTTACTTTTTTCAATTAAAAATCACATATATATGAAGAAACAAAGATTTGAATGTTTAAAAAGGTATGTTCCTTCTGTAAAACAGCACTTGCTTTCTTTTAAAGAGCATTTTTCCTTCTAAAAAGGGCATTTTTTCCTCTTTGAAAAGGGCAATATCTAAACTTTTGAGAATAGTGGGAGACTAGTTCTCCTGTGTCCCCAGTTTCACTGTTTAGGGGCGACCCTACCGAAGCTGCGTCCATGAACCCAAGATTTGTTTCCTTCAATTTTCTGGAGAAATTTTCCTTCTTCCTGTTTAAAAATAATAAAGCCAAATACTTATCTGAGTTGACAGGTATGGTTTAAGATTAGAATTAAGCAATTGTCATCTTTTCATCAATTATATTTTCGAACTTCAGTACAGACAAGAAAATAGCCCTATGTTCAGATGTTCAGACCAAAGCTTCACTGAACGCTTTACAATTTTGCCCGACTGCCCGATTTTCTCCATTTTTCTCCGCTGCCTGTTTAGATATGGTACTAACCTATAGTGCTTACTTATCTGAGCAATGAGGTAGAATGAGTATGATGTCTTCTTATCATCACTTAAATTTTCCGAACTTTGTGAGTTTGTGTTGATTTTCAGCCATTTTGGGCATCAGCGACAAGAAGCAAAGTTTCATGATCATGTGGTATTCGTAACAGTTTGTTTTGCATTATTGCAGAGAAAGCGCGTACAACCATTGCGAGTCAACAAAATGGCAAACAAAGGATGACGTATACACCTTCCTATAGTAGAATATTTAGTTCAATGTTACAAACCATGAAAATAGCAAAAAAAATCCATTGACAACGGCTACAAATTAACTATTTAACAGCCTTTTAAATTTAAGCCATATTATAACAATTTATGAAAATTTCATCTAAATTTTGTGACACCACAACAAGAAAACATGATTTTTGTTGTGTTAAGTTATTGTTTTTCAATCCTTCGCCAACTTAAGTTGAATAGGAGCATTAGAATATGACCAAGATGTTTTGAATCTTCGTCATATCCTTAATCAAATGTTAACAGAACAAAAGAGTCTGATGATTTTCAACCTGTGAATTATATGAAAGATCTTGAGTTGTCTTCTCCTTCATATATCGCAACTTTTCCATACAGTTTGCAATAATTTGGAAAGTACTGGTGCTTTCGATAGAATTTAAAGACTACTCTTTCTTTAGACTCTTATTTATCATCATCATCACTGAGCATAGTCAACTGACCGTGGCCGCCTTTCGCTCAGATTGTAACGATTCAGTGGAACAGTAGGTAACGCTGCCACCAGTTGTTCCCGTGCGATTGCAGCGTCCCCTCAGTTGGTTCATGCTTTTTCCACTCCACACAGTCACATTCGCGACCCAGCGAAACTTGGACCGACCTTTCCAATATTGTGTACCAGCTGGAAGATCATTAATTAGGGCATCCAGCAATCCGTCTTGCCTGATCACATGGCCACACCAAGCTGCTTTCCTCTGTAACACCTCGTCACCAGAAAGGCACCATCGACCACCTATCATTTCCGCCAAGCTATCATTGGTGACAAAATTTGACCATTTGATGCCCAACAGCGGTTTCCAAATTATCATTTCTTATTCTTATTCTTATTGGAGAAATCAAAATTTCAACATGTCTATATATACAAAAAGAATAAGACAATTTGTCAACCATGTTTAGTTGAAGTGAGCAAATAATGAAAGTATTAAAAAACTATTATTCTATTTAGGCGTTGTTTGACTGTTTGAAGGTCAGCTGTCGTCTCTTACGATGAGGAAAATAGATTTCAATTCATGTGGTTTGATTGGTCGATGGTTCAGTTTGCTTTGCACTAATACCGACCAACCGATAAAGTATCAAGCAGGAATCGTTTTGGAATAAAATTTACATCACCATCTTGCAATAACGATTAATGGTATTTGTATTTATAAGGATAATTTGTGTAGAAAAGGATAGTTTCAGCCTTTAAGTGGCGTCGCAAACTATCCTTACAAGATTTAGATTACAATGATTTGTATAAATGAAAATCTTTAAAGAGCAACTCACTTCTTGGCTGCTTCTTCGAATGAGAAAGGTTCCTTCTCGTTGATCCTTTAGCATATCAACTGAATCTTGTTTGGTTTTATCAACCAACAGTGATTGTAAGTGATCCAACACCGCCGCAGATGATATGGAGCAAGGAGGCTTTTCCAAAATTTGTCTTTCCTGTGGTAGATGTAAAGCAGTGCAAAATATTTATTATCAAGTAAGCAATACTTGTGAAGGTTTTATAGATTACATTGAAAGAAGTTTCCCCTTTCCCAGGACACTCCTTTAAAGGGAAATCTCATCTCAAGAAAATTGCTTTACCCAACTGACCAATCAATCTGATCACTTCCGCGGTGGTAATCATATGAATCCATCGGTGCATGGTCGGGGATTATGTAAACATTTCGACCAATCATAAACGTTGGATTGTGTATTACATTGCTGATCTCCACGGTATCCACTTAAACAAGATACCTGGTCTTTTGTGGTAATTTTGTGTCCATCGATGCATTAAAGGTCTATGAACTGATGGACG
Organism: Chiridota heheva; assembly: GCA_020152595.1. NCBI lineage: Eukaryota > Metazoa > Echinodermata > Holothuroidea > Apodida > Chiridotidae > Chiridota > Chiridota heheva. Next base: position 1,317,310 of record JAIGNY010002471.1, on the reverse strand, counting down.
CCTAGAGATTTTTAGCCCACGAGAAAGAGCATTAAATTTTAAAGGCAACATCCTTTAAAGCTTGTTAATAGCACGTATAGTGATTTTTTTTTTTTTAATTATGACTGATCAAAATTTTAGCGATCTGCAGTGAATGCATAATTTATGTTAAATTTGTGATGTATGACCAGGCGGATAGCTGAAAGGCTTTATGTAATTCTTAATATTTCCTTCCTAAATTTCAGTTAGTGAAAATGATGACAAAGTCTGGTCAACACTTAAAAAACGTTTGGTTAAAATTCTTTTCATTCTTCACAAAATGTTCAGCAATTAAAAGAAGAAAACAAAGGGCTTACAAAAAGAAATAGGAACTTCCACCCTGTTTTACACACAAGAGGAACTTAAAGAGGAACACAAATATTTTGGCCTGAAAATTCAAAATGTTCTAACATGGTAAATTCTTAGTTGCTATTGACTTTGCTATTTTCATGGATTGAAAAGCAATTTAGCATAAGTTGCTGCTACACGATCATATACCTTCAAACAAACAAGCTTGAGAATAAGCATACGGACCGGGAAATTAAGCCGGAGTATACGCACCCCCTTCCCGGTCCCCCCTCTTGTTTCCGCATGTATCCAGCTTGTACGCTTTGGCATCGCCCCTAAGCCTTATCAGTGCGCGCACGATGTGAAATGATAAACTTGGTATCCTTACCCTTTGAGGGCAATTCTTTGACGAAGTTAAACCGTTCTTGAATGTATCTCGTGACATATCCTTGTTTTGCGATCGACGTGCTTAAGAACTCACTGATTTTCATGGTAATCAGGGTTTGGTCAGTGATATACTTGCAGAGAATGGATTGTCCGTACTACAGAGTGCCCTGTATAAATAAGTCTCTTCGGCAGATTCAAATAAAGATAGTGTAGGATTTCTCACCGGTTGTACGAATAATCTAGCTTCTTCTGTTCTTACAGGTTTAGACTACAAATCAATGCACGTACATACACCGTACAGTTCCTGTTCAACAAATATTTATACAAATATTTTCTACATATTTTGTACTGAACTTTGTACACATAATTTGCCTATAAACATTATTGTACTTTGCCTCCTTTTGAATAAATAGGTGGTTAAGAAAATTATTTCCCTTTCGATTCCCTAACCTTACTTCATACCCAAACTTAGCAATCAATGGCGGCACCGCTAGATGTTCCATGAGAGATAATGTGTGTCTGAAGGGGGAAGGGGTAGTGGCGTAACGGAAAGTTTCAATTAGTGCCAAAACTAAGAGCCACGGACCTCAAGGGATCCGAAGGGTGCTTGAAGTTTTACTTTAATGTCTTTGGCAATGGTCTTGAAGTGCTCCCCAGCAAATTGATCTATTAAGAAGGACCCTGGCAGAAGAGGAGGGGGCAGGGGTACATGCTGTATGCCCGGTTGGGTGGTACGTAATATTGGCAATTAACATTAAATGGAAAAAAAAAAGTTGACAGATTTAGTGGAGATTTCTCACAATTTGAAGCAAATTTCCGAACAAATAAAGAAACTTACAGGAAAGTGCAGTGGTTCCCCAGGTAATTTCGTGGGCAGGTGGGGGAAGGTCTAAGCAGCCGCTAAAGGTATCCTGGTAGGGTCCAGGGGCGAAGCCCTAGTAAGGGTCCAGGGAGTGAAGCCCCCGTAATATCGACAGATTGTTTGTTATTAATGATCCAAAAGGGCTTAAAATCAACAGAAGTTCAACTGTTTACAAATTAAATTGATGAAAAGAAAAAATTTAAGATTCTAATGTTAAAATCAACTCAGAAACGCATTTCGCCAGGGTTACCATTTCTAAAAAGTCAGAAAAGATGATTTTAATTACAAATTGAGACAATTCGGGGAAAAAGCCTGAGAACCAGAAGGTGAACCCCAAGCTCTGTAGTTTCTTGTTTTGTTATTTTAAATATACCCCAAAATGGCTTAAAATCAAACACAGACGTTCAAAAATCAAATTGAAAAAAAGAAGAAAAATTGAGATTCTTTCGTTAAAATAAACCCATTATGACATGGTTAACATTTCTAAAAAGGCAAAAATATCCCCTGAAATTTGAGTTTCTTGTTCAGTTGTGTTTGATACCTCAAAATGGCTTAAAATCAAACACAGACGTTTAAAAATTAAATTGATGAAAAGAAGAAAAAAAAATTAGATTCTTTCGTCAGTTCGTTAACATGTTAAAATCAACTCATTATGGTGACCATTTCTAAAAAGGCAAAACATTCAGACAATTCGCAACACCTGACATGCCTGGGATTCAGGGGCGAAGTTCCGGCAAGCTCTACAGATTCTTGTTTGTGATACTCCAAAATGGTTTAAAATCAAACACAGAACTGCAGAAGTTCAAAACTAAATTGATGAAAATCTTAGACATATCTTAAAAACTCATTTTGGTAATCATTTCTAAAACCGCATAAACAGATCAATTTAAGAAATTCCCCTGAAAATCGAGGCAATTTTGGCAAATAGCCTGAAGTGCAGGGTGAAGTCTCGGAAGCTAGGGTATTTCTGATGGGGGAGGGGTGGTAAAGGCATCAGATTTGTGAAGGTGCCTCAAGAGAAACGGTTGAATTTCCAATTGTCATGTTCATTTTCATGTTTATTTTTTCTTCTGAAAGGACTATTACTAGATTATTAACACCTCCTGTATCCACAATTAAGAGATACGCCGACGCTTGCAATTCTTGAGTGACAGCGTCAAGTCCTTACGTTATAATTTTTCAGACAATATTTTGTTTTACTATAGGATTCTTCACCACGGTCGGGTTTGCAGGATCGGTCAGGCGGATTTATAGGCCTATACGTAAACCCAATGAACAAGAACTTAAACCTAACTGTCGTTACCTGCCAATATTATATAAAAGATTACTATAGTGGTTAAAAGTCCATCTTATAAAAGAAACAAAAAAAAAAAAAAAACAATGGAAAAAGCGTTACAAAAATCTTATTCCAAGGAGATATTCAAGTTTAAAGCTCTGTCTTATCTGTATAGAAATGACTGGAGTAGTAAGTCTACTATCTGACTATAAAAAGTTGGCGTCGTCATCTTCACATTCTTAAAGTAAGGTATTATTAACGTTATTGTATTTCAAAGAAAGTTTATTTGATTTATTCACTATTTAAACTATTTTCCTCGTACTTTTAATACCCTTCCTAGATTCAGTTTTACTACTTTTTTGACATATCCCATCGTTTTAAAGCCACAAAATCGCAGGACAAAATATGATAGAATACATAAAGACTTTGAGGAATCTGAGCTTATGACATCACACCAAACTTTAAAGTTAGATATCTACTTCATGGAATACAATTTTTGAATGCTTTTTTTACTATTTTGTTTCTTTAAAGTCACTAATTTCAAATAAGATAGATTTGCTTGATCCCTGAACTAAATTTTTAGAAATCGAGACACAACTCGTTTAATTAAGGAGGTTACAGGGATTACAGCTTCGTCTAGTTGAAATTTCTTTTATTGAGAGCCACAATTATCTCATAATGTATGCAGTGCGCCAGGATATGCCGGTGGAGGGGAGGGGTATAGTCTTCCAACATGCGGATAAATTTCGAAAAATATGTTACTAAACACACAATTGTTTCCTATCAATATCTGACAAATCTGACAAATAAAAAAATCCCCGCTGGCAGGTACACTGGTACAGGAGGGTTTGAGAAAATGGAGAATAGTTTTGATCAAATAGGCCTACAGCCTAATCTGGAGAGAATTTTGCTTGTACCAATAAATTACATTACATATGCAGTGGCGTAAGAACCAGATGGCAATCATTTTATTGACGGCCAAGTATCATCATCCCCCTCCCCCCACCCACCTTCTAATCCAAATATAATGAGGGTCTAAAAAATTGATTGATTTTGAAGAGTCAGATGCATGGCATGCTTTCTTTTCTTCCTGAAATCTTCAATTTTAATACAATTTAATTACTGTAAAATTTCCTTCATTTTCGCGAAACTTCCTTCGACTTTCTCTTAATTTTCTTCACTTTCGAGAAATTTTCTTCAATTTTCAAAAAGCTTCTATATCAATTTTCGGAAAATTTCCTTCCTTTTTGTAAAGATTCTTTCATTTTTGTACTGTTTTCTTCAATTTTTGGAAAATTTTACAAAATTTCCAATAATTTTACGACCCCCTTCCCCCTTCTTCCCTTCTTCTACTTTACAAATAGTTTTTGACCGTGATAAGAGACTGATATATTTTTGTAGGCTTGTTGGGACAAATAATAAAATGCTCCAATTTCAAATATCTTCGTATGCCGCTGATATACAATTTCAATGATCCCTTGTATGAAAGATGAGTAGCTTTTTCCAAAATGATAACTCAAGAACGAACATTCCATGATAACTCTGATCCCATCCAAATACCTAAAATCGCAGAGCTTTCGGGGACTTCGCTTCAGGATTCTCACCAGGGTTTCACCCCTGTACTCCATTAGGTGCCCTTGGGAAACTCTCTACAACCCCACGCAAAATTTTCGCGCTACACGCTCGCGCCAGCTAACATATATACAATTTTCGGGAATTTTTACCCCCCCCCCCCTACCCCAAACCAGAGCACCTATAGCTACGCCTCTGGACCCGGAAGCTCTGAAAATTTGATGTACCAAAATGGCTGAAAAGCTGAAGATTATAACAGAACATTCCAAACTTTAAGTCCCAACTCAGATAAGCAGGTATACAGAAACGCGGCCCAAGCAAAGAATTAGTCACCTGCATGTCTTGCTGGTAATTTGCCGCTACCTTTCTTGCTAAAATGTAATGAACTCAAATTTCACAAGTAGTCAAAACTCTTGTTTCCCTCTATATACATCGATACAAATAGATGCATCAGATCTTCCGCTTTACCTAAAGTTTGTCACAAAACCACGGTGCATTCTGTAAATTTCTGCTGTTTTTCCTATGAAATGGTGAAATTTCAATTGAATTTTTTTCAAAATGAATTATTGAACTGATGAAGCTCTACCATTATATGAGTTTCAAAATTCTTTTTCATGTAAAAATTAGAAGTTCAACATGAAATAACGAATTATTATGACCTATGAATTTGAGGATGGTATAGGAAAAAGGATGGAAAATGTTTGAAACCGGAAGTAATGAAATATATCTGTGATATTTTTTAATGCCGGTTTTCATTTTTTTGGTGGGGTGGGGAGGGGAGGGGGGGGGGAGACAGCAACGAGATGCACGTTTTTGACAGCTGCACGAGGTGCACTTTTTTGGTAAAGGCTTCTCAGATGTGTTTATGGTCTTCTCTATGGTGCTCCTTTCAGCCTTTGACGCCTGAAACTTGTTTTGATAAAGCGTAAGTATATTGTTTTCTTACCAAGCAGCCAGGCCAGGGGCGGACTGGCACTTAAAAATCTACCGGTCCAGGTGAAGTGACCGGCGCCTTCGACTGACCTTACAAAACAAAAAATAATAAGCGCCACAACGCTTGATAGTACACAAATAATTTCATTTTATTAAATTAAAAAAAGTAATATAAACTAGTTCAATCGCCAGCGGTCAAACTCCAGTTATGGGGAAAGTCGATCAGTGCGTTGGAACCAGTGCTGATAAGAATCGTGCACGTCCATTTGGTCGTCTTCATTCATTTGTCAAAATAGTAATTCAAATGCTAATAGTAACAATTGTAGGGAAACGTTTGTATTTACAAAATCCTTGTAATGCTTCATGAGCTTGGTTCGACTCTCCCACTTTTAATTAAAAGTATCATTTATGTGTAATTCTTCTCCTCTGGTGATCTGACTTGTATTTCTTCTCCTCTGGTGATCTGACTTGTATTTCTTCTCCTCTGGTGATCTGACTTGTATTTCTTCTCCTCTGGTAATCTGACTTGTCCAACAAACTGACTTGCTCCACCAAACTGGACTAGGAGCAAACCTTTTTGTGATGTTTGGTGTTGTGGGCTCGTGAAGAAAATCAATTATTACTTTTCAGATAATAAAGTTCGATGGACATGTAGCAATTGTTGAATAGGTTGAAAGAGTAATACAATCTGAGCAGTCAGTTATCTAATTTTGGAAAGATATTGCATTAAAAAATCAAGGAAAGTAGAACCATTAGATAAAATGACAATGAACAAAGAACAAAAGAAGCAGATAGATACCTTTGCACAAAACACAAGAAATATATCAAAAAAATTGTCTGTTGCATCATCTGAAAGCCTCACTACATCCATAACACTTTCACTATAAAACCTTTGATAATTAGTTACATCACATTGAAGCACAATTAAAATGAAAAGGCATACATGCAAAAACAAAGCTCAAAAATGTAAATAGTGTTTTAACCTTAAATGCATTTCATAAAACTACAAATAAGACATAAAATAATATATTGCCATATATAGCAACATAATGCATTTCATTCTCAAAGTGAAGGCAAAACAATCAATTGGAGCCAGAAACTCCTATCTCTAAGCAAGTTCAATTGTTTGTTTGATGATGGCTTAACGGCACCACGACAGCGAGGGTCAAATTGTGCCTCAGAGGTTAGATCATTCCAGAGGTAGGAATAAAATAAAATAAGGGGAGATTGAGAGAAACACGAGAACTAAAACCCAGAAAGCTGGGATCGAGAAAGGAAGTGCATGGGTGAAAATAGGGGCGAAAGTAGAGGGAAGGGGTGGGAGAGAAAGACTTAATATGGTTGTAGAGGAAAGTATGATGAAGGAAGGAAATCATTTTTATCCGAAGGGTTCTTCTGGAAGAGCTCGGCTATTGAGTTGTGGGGAGCGAGGGATGGTTGTACAGGGGGCAAGCAAGAAGGACGTGGTGGAATGTGATGGTGCAATGGCAATTGTTGCACAGGAGTTGGGAGGGGGGGGGGCAATAAGGAGGTGGAAGTGAGTGAGGTGGGTGTGACCTATTCTAAGGCGGGTAATGTGGACGTTGTCGGCACGGGAGAGATTGTGAATGGTGGGTTGATCGGGATGGTGGGTTGATCGGAATGGTGGGCTGGATGACGTGGAGTTTGTTATCAATTTGGGAGTCCCATGAGGTTTTCCAGCGGTCACGAACAAGGGAAGCGATAAGCGGTTTGATGTCAGAAAGGGTTTCAGCAAAGCGGGTAGGGGGTGGTTGAGGGAAAGCGTAGTGGCTGCATCAGCTCTGTCATTGTAACGGAGGCCAACATGACTGGGCATCCAGAAGAAAAGAATACTTTTCCTGCCGAGGGTTGGCAAAAGGAGTTTACGGAGGAGGTGGGATGTGGAGTTATCCCATTTAAGATTGAGTAAAGAAGTAAGGACAGCCTTGGAGTCGGAGAAGATGGCAAAGTGGCTGCGCGGAGAGTACTCAATAAAGTTGAGGGCGAGGAGGATGGCCTTGGTCTCGGCGGAACAGATGTGACGAGTAGTCGGGAAGCCTGCTACTGAGTGTGATGTCTTAGATGACGGCAGCAGCATCTGTCTTGTCGCCTTCCTTGGAGCCATCAGTATAGATGAAGGTGTAGTTTGAGAGTTGGTCTTTGATTTGGTTGATGAAGAGGTTAGGGTGGGTTGGGGTTTTGTGATGAGTGGAGAGGCCCAGGTAGATAGAAGGGAGGGGTGGCCCAGGGAGAAAAAAGTGGGCCAGGAGAAAGTGCCAAGAGTGGCGGGGTTGATGCCGAGATGGTGGAGGTCTGGTTTAATGCGTAAGCTGAAGGGTGGGGATATCATTTTAGTCCTTTCAAAGAGGTTGGAGAAATTGGGGTACCTAATGAGGTTGTGAACAGGGTTCTGGGTGTTGGTAAGGGCTTTAAAAGCGTAGGAGCGGCTAAACTTTCTACACCATTGCAGAAAGGGTGGTTCGTTGGCTTCAACGTGAAAGCTGCATGGTGATGGAGGAGGTCCTGTAGGTACCCAGACAAAGTCTGAGGGCTTCATTTTGAATGGTTTTGATGTGGTTGAGGTAAGATAGTGAGCGGCACAGTAGACAATATTGCCGTAGTCGAGCTTGGCACGAATGGTGAGCCTGAAGATTTTGAGGAGAGCATGGGGGTTCGCACCCCAAGTGGTGTTGGAGAGGAGGCGGAGAAAGTTGAGGGAGCTGTTGCATTTCTGTTTCAGGTTGGTGATGTGTTGTTTGTAGGAGAGCTTAAGGTCTAGAGTTAAAGCCAGGAACTTAAGTGTGGTCAACTTTAAGGATGCGATTGCCATTGAGCACGAGGTTCGTGTTGGGGTGGAGGTTGTTGAAATGACAGAAGTGCATGCAGATTGGTCTTGTCTTTGCAGAATTTAAAACCGTTATCGTTGCACCAGCCGGTTAAGGCTGAGTTGGAGCCTATTTTCGACAAATGGAAAGCTAGGGGAAGAGTAGAAGATGGTGAAGTCGTCCACGTTTAATGTTGGGGCCAAGGTTGTTAATGCTCAGGTTGAGGAGAGTGGGGGAGAGGTTCTGCCTTGAGGAACGCCTTATTCTTGGGGGCAGGGTTGGAGAAGGTGTGGCCAATACGTACTTGGAACTGCCAGGGTGAGAGGAAGTTTTGAATAAAGATGGGGAGGTGGCCTGTAAGGCCGATGGTATGAAGTTTGCGGGTAATGCCATATTTCCAAGTAGTGTCGAAAGCTTTCTCGAGGTCAAAAAAGATGGCAATGAGGTGTTCTTTTTTTTTTTGCAAAGGACTCCCAGATAGCGGTGTTGAGCTTAACTAACTGGTACAGGGTATTAAACGTTTCCGGAAGCCGTTTTGGTGAGAGGAGAGGATTCTGTTGGTCTTAAGCAACCAGCTTAAGTCTCTGGTTAATGATCCTTTCATAATTTTACAGAGACAGGTGGGGGCAATGTGCCGGTAGCTGGAGGGTCGGTACTGTCCTTTCCCGGTTTGGGAACGGGGGTGATGATGGTGAGTAGGGTAGTGGTGACCTTGTCGGGGAGGTCTTTCAGGAACTGGTAGGGGATGTTATCTGGGCCCTTGGAGGTGCAGCCAGCGTCGTGGATGGCTTGGTTGAATTCAGAAAGGGTGAGAGGGGTGGGTGTTGTAGCTCTCGGTGGTGTCGGAGGGAAAGGTGATACTCCAGGCTTCATCGCGAGCTTTTTTGGCTTTGATAGCATTGGGATACTTGGCCAAGGACAAGATGTTGCTTTAAGAGGCGGCGAGATGGTTAACGATGTCCTTGTTCGCGGTGAGAAGGTTACCATCAAGGAGAGATGGAAGACCTACCCATCCTGCCGTGGAAGCTCTTAACTATTCCAAATCTTTTTAGTAGGGGTGTTGGCGGTGAGAAAAGAGATGAACAATTGGTTTTACTGTCCTTGTTAGTACGCCTGCCTTTGGCACAACTGATGCGAAAGGGATTGAGGTTGTGGGTGATCAGGTTAGTTTTGAAGTTCCTGAGGGCCCTTTTTCTGTTCTTGATGACGATTTTGCAGTCATTGGTGAACCAGGGTTGAGCAGGGAGGTAAGGAGGAGGGGGGTTAGAGGTTTGTATGTTTTGGGAATGGAGCAGGTGGCGATGTTGATAAGGATGTTACTGAAGTTTGACATGGGATCCTCACCTTCAAGGAGATGGGAGAGAGGTGAGAGTCGCAGAGTGTTTCAAAAAGTGGCCAGTCGGTCTTCTTGAGGTTTCAATTGGGGGTGTAGTCTGCGGGGGTTTAAAGGTTGGAGTGAATAAAAAGAGGGTAATGCATCACTACCACAGAGATCAGCAGTGACTTTTCTGCTAAAATCAAGGAGGTTGGGGAACAGATAGACAGGTCAATACAGGTAAGGGAGCCTGTGGCAGGTGAAGATGGGTCGGGGAGCTAGTGTTGAGCAAGGAGAGGCTGTGCTGTCGAATGAGTGTTTTCGACAAACTTGCCTCTGGGGGTGGTGGTATTGGAGCCCCACAGGGAGTTGAAGTCACCAAGAAGGATGAAAGGGGAGGCGAGCTGACAGATGAGGTTGTTAATGCTGGTTGGCTGAACGTTGGCGTTATGGGGGGTGGGGAGGGGGGGGGGGGGGAGATAGATATTGCAAAGAGTGGAGGTTTTGTGGAGGGAGATAAAGATACAGATGGCCTGAAGCTTGGTGTTCACATGAACAGGGCTGTGTGGGATATCGTGTCTAACGAGAATGAAGACACCCACACAGGCCCTGTCCACGTCCACTTGATGTTTATGGTAGCAAGCAAAATTATTGAGGAAATAACGGACAGTGGTTTCTTGTAGGCAGAAGACAACCCGTGGGTCAGGAGGAGAGGAGGGAGGGTCAAGGCAGATGCATTTCGTCATGATGAAGAAAAAAAAACAAAGGCCGAGAGACCCAAGGCAACTAGGAAAAAAATCGTGGAAGTACTTTCAGGAAAAAAAAACAAAAGAACGGTCTCACCGAAAGCAGACACCCATTCACAAAATCCCGGAAGAAAAAAAATGCAAAACAAAATTTAGGTGGAAAAGTCAAGACAAAGTGTATCAGAAAGAAAAGTTTGAGAGAATAGAATAGAAGTCACGTTGCTCTCAACACGTTTTAACCGTAACGAGGAGAACATTCAATTGTAAGCTTATGATTCGCATATTTTTTGTGAATGAGCAGCTTCTTATCACTTCTTCCACCACCTTTTTGTGTCACCACTTCAGTCTTCTACATGCCTTTTTACAATTAATACACATATAAATGTTAAATACCACAAGTAAATCACAAGTTACTTGGACCAAGCATTCTCTTCCATCTTCTAACCTATTTCTCAAGTTCATCCTCCAATCCCACTGATGCTTCTCACTCATCAAAGAAGGAACACACACTAAAGATTTATTCAAATGTCAAACAATAAGCAAAACCTCACAATGTTAAGTATTCCTCTTCTATTCAGATTCTAGTGGATGCTTTCAAGAATGAAAAGTTTGTTCAGTTTGTACAAACTTGATACTTTCAGCTACAATTCCAGAAACTCAGCTATAAAAATACACATAAACCTCTGCTTGATTTCACTCAATCACTAGTGGATTACATAGATAAATCAGACAAATCAAAACTGAAATAGTAATAAAAATGCTCAACAAAAAGCAAAACAAAAAAATACCAAAACTATATTCTATGTTAGTAAAGCTTAAAAGTAGAAAAAAATTACATGCAATATCAAACAACATATAATGTTTAAAAGTGAAAATGAAGACTTTAAAACCTTGATTTAACAATCCCTCCAAAATATAACCTTATATATATATATATATTCACATATCTTAATATATAGGGGTTTAAATTTACGGATGAAAATGATAAAATGGTGCTTTTAACTTAAATCTACAAGTAGAAAAATAAAGAAATGTTTAAAAACCAATTGCAGTACATCACACACTACATTAAAATGACCTTTAAAATAATTTTAAAATGTTTCCCTTTATGGCCATGGTTATTAGTACACTTTTCACAACACTTTCTTCTCGAAGGCAAATTGTTGAATTGACTGCTTGTCTCCACTTCTCAAAGTGTCCTTCATCTTTACAAGTTGCACAGCCTATTCAAAACTTTATGATTTATTAAGAAATCCCTTCAGTTTTCTCCAATCCTTAATCATATTCAGTGTACTTTTTACTTGACCCTTGAACTTTATCAACGGGATATTTGAGATGGTTTTGTGCAATTTTTTCTACTGCCACTTTCGGAAGGTCTACATGACACTTTTCAGCAAGTCTGACCAGGTAGATGAGGACATCACTGAGTTCCTGTTCCAGGTGTTTCTTGTCTTTCTGTGACCAATCAGGGACACCCTCTTTGACCTCACCTTTCCATTGGCTGTGGAAAGAGAAAAAGATTATAAAACTGAAATCAATGATTGTAAATTAATTGGGAAAATAGACCCATAAGTGGGGGTATCTTTTTGAACCAATGGAACTATGGAGTTTCTCAGTGGACAAAAAATTATTCGGGGTTAAGTATTTTTGTGTTTTCTATGATGCCTGGAGAACCGAAATGCGATGTGGCGACCTTGCCAGGACTAAATATTTTAAAGGACTACCATAATCTGCCAGGACTAAAGCTAAAATCCAAAAGAAAAACATGCCCCTTGGACCTGTATATTTAACTGTGCTGCTTGGACATGTTTATTTAATATCCATGCTGCCAGGACATGGTTGTTGATAGGGAGAAAATTACTTTAAAAAAAGGATGACTTTTAATGTTCATGAAGATAGCACAGTTGGAACTTTAATACACAGAATATAATATATTTATGGACTACATAACAGAGATCAACATGTAAGTTAAAAACTATTTATTTTCAAATCTGTTGTCCCTACCCCCGAAAGGCAGAAATTTATTATCATGACCAACCCAAGTGGAAGGATGCCACCCAATCCAAGGAATTTTAAAAACGGGAAAACTGATGAGGAAGGTAGAGTGAGGCCCCAACACAAGTCTGCCTAAACTCCCGAAGAAGATTTACATAGAGAAATCAAGAGCTTTCATTTCTAAAGGAGAAATTTAGACATCCAGAAAATTAAATATGTAGGGACCCAAATGGTAAACGATTTGGAAAATAGATAGTGATGTACTTAAACTCTCCTCTCTCATCAAGTTGTGATACATTTTGGTAAGTGAACAGAACACTTGCTTTAGTACATTTAGCTTGACAAATGATGTGGTCAAATGATGTGGTCAAATGATGTGGTCAAATGATGTGGTCAAATGATGTGGTCAAATGATGTGGTCAAATGATGTGGTCAAATGATGTGGTCAAATGATGTGGTCAAATGATGTGGTCAAATGTTTAGTTGTTGGTTGAGAATGTAGCCTAGCATTGAAAGTGAATTCTGCAAAATCTGGTTGATTTAAAGTTACTTTTGTTACCTATTGTGGTGTAGCAGTTATCATACATGTCTAAATTTTATCAAAGGCTGCTTATTTACATGTCTGTCAAGATGTGTTCTCGTCCGGGTTGTACTAAAGCGTTTTACTATTATAACCAAATACACAGTTCGGCATTTAGTCGTTGTAATTTGTGTTCATTACTAGTGCTTATTTACAGTATACTAATGGGTTTATGCATTTAACAAATTTGATTTGACTTTTTACTGATGGGTTTAGTTTTTATTTGATTTGTCATTTTATAGTCGTGGTAAGTGTGAGATTAGAGCCCTCATAGGTTTGTATTCTATAATTTTGCAACTTGCAACCTTGCATGCTAAAAGATATTTGATAAGTTTTAGAATGATTCCGTGCAATACCCAGAGCAAAAAGGTTCTGAAATTTTAGTTGTTTGTAGCTACCTGAGTTTTTGAGATATTAAAGATAACATAAACAGTGTATTGAAATGACCTTTAAAGAGTTTAGAACAAACAGGAGAGTAGCCATTTTGTGAGCTTAAAGAACTCACATAGCTTGGTGATATTTGTGAGCCTATACCAACTTACTTGCTGAATTCAGAACAAAATACTTAATGCAGTTATTCAGGTTTTTAAAATGTGAAAAGATTTTTGGGTTATGTATTCATGTTTTATCTGAAAGTAAAATTTGTTTTTAAAATATATGATTCTGTGAAAAGTGATCAAGTGCAATTATTGTCAAGGAGAGAGAATTACTTTAATTTTGAAGGATAGCTGCAAATTGAAATGTTGTTCAAGTATCATTGGGACAGATGTGATGTTGAAGTTTTTGAGATATTGAAATAACATAAAGAGTTTATGAAAATGACCTTTACAGAGTTTTGAACAGGAGGGTAGCCATTCAGATGATTCGGATCAGTAATAGGTTGATAGTGTATTCAAGTTGAGTGTTGGTGATGAGTTGATAATTTTGCATATGTTTATCAATTGGTAACCGCATTAAATATTTGTGTGGTGCATTATGCAAATTATTTTGAAATATCTCAGTTATCACTTGTTATGCATTATTAATGAGAAGCTATACAGTACGAGCATACTGCTGTGAAAATATGAAATTCCATAAGTATATTATGGATATATTATCCCATATCATTAGTGAAATGTATGGATGAGAAACAAGTGAATTATTTGTATCTTGAGTTAAGGAAATGCTTGAAGAGAATTGAAAACCGAAGTTGGAGTTCAGAACAGCTTATTTAGAGATTACTCTACCATATTTTGAAAGTAAGGTGAATTTTTTTAGGAATTGATGAAATGTGAACAATCATAATGATATGTCAAGTACGAATAGAATTAAGATTTAAGGATCTATTCACGGGTTAGTGAAGCATATGCATGCTTAGGTGATGGACAAAATGCAATTCGTCTTCTTTCCCATTTTGTTTTTGAAATGTCTGGTCTTTTTTCCAACTGCTTCTTGAGCAAAGAAAGTTTGATAGTTGATGCTGCATTGACTAGTGGCCTACATGACATCCTGTACGAGATCTGTATCGAGGAATTGTTACCGCTATTAGCTGGGCAATAAATTTCCTAGCCATCATTTCCTGAACCACTGCAGAACAGCAATGTGGTCTCAGAAGAGAGTTATTTTTGCAGAGTTGCTTAATCTGGAAGAGATACAATAAATTTGAGATTTTCCCAGAGTTTACCAGAATTATTACCATTGGTTAAATAGGTGAAAATTGATATCAAATTGTTGTTTAGAGAGAAAATATTTTGCGAAGTTTTGTTGACATGTATATATGTTAATAATTTTTGTCAAAAGTCAAAATTCAGATGGAATTTCAACTTTTCAATTGTGAGGGATCTTGTATATAGCAAAGCATATTCGCCTTTAAACATTGTGACTTTTTAGTGTTTCATAGTTTATCCCTTTAAGGCGGTAATATGTGTCCACTATCGAGTGCCATTAGCTAGCTGAGAGTCACGAAGAGATTAAATTCTCACAGTAAATGATCTTGTTTCATAGTCAGGCCAAAATAGGTTATTGGACAAGAGCACTCCAATTTCTGAGATCGTTCTCAGAAAAACATCCCACCTGTTTGATCATGATATGTTCATTAGCTGAGCGTGTCATATTCTGATTGGCTGAGCCCAATCCTATACCACTGCTTGCACAGCTAGAGTCTTGCAAAGCGACTAGTGTATCCCGCACACACAATCAGTTAGCTTGAGGAGGTTAGAAAGCAAGGATCTGAAAATGTTGACTTAGACTTAGTCAATTTTTCAATGTATGCTGGACTTTTATGATACTATCTGTTTAAACTGTGAATAAATTGGAAAGAATCAGAAGTGACAAGAATATATAAGAAAACTGTTTTTTGAAACGTTTTGGAGTTTTGTTTAGTATCGAGCGTCAATGTTGATTTTAATATACCTTTTGCACAAACTATGATTTTTTATAATTTCTCAAGGGACAAAAACTTATTTGGGGTTAAGTATTTTTGTGTTTTCTTTGAAGCCTAGAGAACTGAAATACGACACTATACACACCCAGACCATATGCGTTTATTGGGAAAACATTTTGGGCCAAAAAATCGAGCAATTATATTTTTGTGAGCACCCCAGGCACAATTATAACCAGTTGTGGTGCACTGGCGTGTCTACCAAACCGGGGCCACGTGGTTTGTATGGTATTGATAACATTAGATGGGTTTTAGTCCAATATGGTATTGGCATTAAATGGGTTTTGTAGCTCTCCATGTGGGTCAAAAACTCTAGAAACTTGCACCCTTAATCTTTAGTATATTGACCCTTTAAGTACATTGCTGTGACCTACAGTACAACAATAAAGCAGAAAAATAAATATCTACATTTGATGAATTAATGTAATTGCAATACTATGTTCACAAATTCAAACACCATGAAAATGTTTTTGTTTTAACACATTTTGCACTTCCAACTGCAGCAAAAGAATACATCCAAGATGTCCATTAACACATTTAATTGTGTAAATGGACATCTCCATTTTCAGAAGTGTTCTTTCAGAGATATCAGCTTGAAGGTTCTAAAATGTTTTTTCAGAGAAAGTTTGTCTTGAAATCAGTTAAATGAAATTTAACTGTAAAACATGTCAACGTTTAAACAATTCACCATGCATTATCTTCTATGGAAATGTTGTTTTCAGTTCCGCATGTCAATTCCCTTTACTCCATTGCAGATTCCCATGTCAATTCCCTTTACTCCATTGCAGTTCCCCATGTTAATTCCCTTTACTCCATTGCAGATTCCCATGTCAATTCCCTTTACTCCATTGCAGTTCCCCATGTCATTTCCCTTTACTCCATTGCAGTTCCCCATATTAAATCCCTTTACTCCATTGCAGTTCCCCGTGTAAATTCCCTCTACTCCATTGCAGTTCCCAATGTCAATTCCCTTTACTCCATTCTGAAAGCATGTGAATTTGTAAGTCCTTTATATTTAATTTTTTCTGCAAATCTGTGACATATGAATGGGCAGTTCTTTTGCTTGTCACAAAGTGTTTTTTACCCATAATTAACATCTGACTGGAAAATATATTCATGCTAAATGACTGGAATTAGGTAAGCACTTTACAGATCTCTATCAACATTATCAACTGCTTATTCTTCATTATATCTCAGGTCATAATTATTTCAGAATAAATGCTCCAACTGATAACAAAAACAGTTTTTTTAGCTTTCCATAGATCTTTGTTAGCTAATGGAACTAATAGCTCCAAAGTTGATTGTATGTTTTTGTATCATGCAATTATGTTACAACCATTTTCAAACTGTTTTCATTTGATACTTACAATAATTCTGCAACTTCTCCAACCTCTCCTACCTGTAAAAACAGAAAGTGAAATTAGAAAATCTTCTGTCTGGTGAAAACTTATGTATTTAGAACTCTACTGTACAACACAAAACTGCAGGAAATATAGGATTTCGTTTATTAGTGTATAAAAACCTGAAACTCAATTGCAAGAATATGACACAAGAAAACTAATACAAACTAACTGGTCATTATGATAGCGATATAAATGACAAGAGGTTTTGTTTTCAGTGACTGGATCCTTTCAGGGGAAGGGGAAGGGAATGGGAAGGAGGAAGGGGAAGGGGAAGTGGGAAGAGGAAGGGAAAGTGGGGAAGGGGAAGGTGGGAAGGGGAAGGGGGCAGGGGCAATGGTGACTCAGATGTGTACTTAAATGAACTTAGACCTCAGTAAGGCGAAGGAATCTGACCTTTTTTAAAATTTGAAATGGGACAAATAGTTTTTACAAATAGAAACCAACAATTGAAATCTGCATCTTCATTCTTCACCTAAACTATTGGTCCAACATCAGGATCAGAGGTGAAGCTACAGAAATTTAGTGGGCAGGGATAGACAAATCAACCTGAGATCAACTACTGTATCGTAGGTACCTAAATCTATGAATGTCCTGGAGAAAAATAAGGATGCTCTGTGTAAATGCTTATTTCTTTTTGTTTAAAAATAAGTTGTTCACAGTACAGAGCTTATGGTTGCCGCCTCAATTTGTTTGGTTGTCCCAGGCAACCGAATAAGTGATTTGTGACACCCTGCTTCAGGGGTGTGATGTGTATAAATCATTTGCAGGTCAGTGATGTACAGCACTGTACTATATACAGTGATCCACTGATCAAGTCCAAATTCATCACAATGGTCATTTTAAAACATGAACTTGTCTATAATGGAACTAGCTTCTTGCAAGCCCCTTTGTGATTTTAGAGTAATGGTTGCGATTGTACAGTAGCCATTTTACTGTAAGACTTTCATTTCTCTTTCAAACCTGTATAACAGAAATCTTACCATGGCAAGCAGCAAGTTTCTGGGTGTGTGGAATTGATCCCAATCTCTCTCTGCAGCAAATCTATTTTGTAACCTTCTTCTGTGAACAGAAAAACAAACAAAAACAATGAAATGTACCACAGTTTGACAATTTCCAACATTTCCTACCCATTGGTAGAGGTGCTGTTTTGGACTTTTAGTAAATGTTAACACTTGTAGGAAAATCCTGCCGGAAGTATTTCATGCACTGAATCCAATGATTTGGAGACCATAGCCAGTGCCACCCATCATCAAAACCATCCCCATGTCCCCTCCATAATATTTTATTCTGCAGGTGTTGAACAGTAAAACAAGTGTAAATAGCATACTGTAGCTTTACATGAAAGGAGAAAACCTCCCCCACTTAGGAACTATAATCTTAGCACTAGGTAGAGTTCATACCTCCGCCAGCTTGAAAAATTAAACATGCAAAATTCAGCAAAATTGTCTGGCAGTCAAGAAAATTTTGATGTTGGTTTTGGGGCAATGGGAGTGCATCCGGATCCCGAAAGGTGGGGTCCAACCCCACACTCATTATTCAACTCTTTGCGAAAAGCTAAAATGCCAAATATCTATTCGTGAGAACTCTTTGGTCAACTTCAAATTGTTACCACGTGTCACATAAGGATTAGCTGAAACATGCAAGAAATAACAGGAAGTCAAAACATCACTACCAGATAGGAATTCAAAAACCAGAATCATATCGCCACGTACTCTTCTAAACTCAAGCGTAGTCAAACCAAGAATAGGCAACCTAGATTCATAAGAGAAATTCCTTACTTCAAGAATAAGTCTAATGGCTCTTTGCTGAACCTGCTCCAAAATGAACTTATCCTTCTCATAAAAGGGACTCCAAGCCTGAATAGTATACTCAAGGTGAGGCCTGACTAACTGCTTATACAAATTAAGAACAACCTCTCTACCAAGAAAAAAAATTCTTCTAATCAAACCAAGCATCCTATTTGCCCTTGCAGCTGCTAAAGCACACTGTTGAGAAGGCCTCAGATTACTAGTAATGACAACACCTAGATTCCTTTCTTGATCAACACAACCAAAATTTGAACCATTCATGCAGTAATCAAAAGCCAAACTGCTCTGACCTAAATGAATAACTTTGCATTGATCAACATTTAATGACATCTGCCATGTTTGGGACCAAGAAACTAACTTATCCAAATCAGTTTGCAAAAGTGAAGAATCCCTAGCATCATCAACAATCCTGTACAGCTTACTGTCATCAGCAAATTTACAAATCCTGCAGCCAAGGGAAACATCAATATCATTATGAGGATTAAGAAAAGAAGCAGACCCAATACAGAACCCTGAGGAACACCCACTTGTAGTCAGTAACCTTCTTCCATGGAAAAACTTCACCACTAACAACAACTTTTTGTAACCTGTCAACTAACCAAGAATATATCCAACTGGCACACTTTCCCTCAAAACCAAGCGCTCTTGTTTTCATCATGAGCCTGCCCAATGGAACCTTATCAAATGCTTTTTGGAAAGCTAAATAGATAACATCAACATTATGACCAGAATAAACTAATAGTAACATCATCAAGAAAATCCAATCAATTACAAACACAAAACCTCTTAGGTAAGAACCCATGCTGGAACAAATTCAACAACCATTGACCAACAAATGATCTAGTACAACATCTTCAAGAATGGACTCCTAACCTTGCACACAACACTAGTAAGACTCACTGGCCTATAGTTACAAGACAAACTGTGGTCACCCTTTTTTAAATAAGAGTGACATTAGCAATTCTCCAATCACTAGGAACAACACCAACATCAAAACACTTTGAAAAGATAATACTTATAGGGGAACAGAAAGAACATCAGAACACTGACGTAAAACAGCAGGATGTATACCATCTGGACCAGAAGCTTGAGTTCAAACCCTTTAGCTTCGTAGACACAACATCAACTGAAAAATCAACATGATACTGGAGAGTGCACACTAAGATAATCCACAACATCATCAGCAGGGGACTCCTTAGTAAAAAACAGACACAAAGTAGTCATTCAAAACCTCAACCATATCCTTACCACTATTGATAGTAACATCATCATTACCCTGAAGGGGACCAACAACCTCCTTGCTTTTTTGCTTTGAGCAAACATAAGAATGAAACAACTGAGGATTAATCTTAACCTCTTTGGACAAACGTTTTTCAAAAAGCAAGTATGTAGTATCTCTTATTAAACCCTTTGTGAACGTTTCATGATCCTTATACCTAGCAAGCTCTGCAGGACGCCCACTGTGTTTATAACAATGCCACAATTTTTTCTTCTTCTTTTCAAAGATTCCATTCAATGTCTGGAAAATTAAAGTCCCCAAAAACAATAACCCTCCTAGAGCAAAGTTTCCTGAAGCAGTCAAGTAATTTCTGATTGTTCTCAGGACTAGAATTTGGTGATCTATACACAACAACAACCACTGAACTACCAACATCGCCATCAACAAGCTCACACCATAGGCAATTTGAAAAACCAAAAGAAACCTGAGCAGTCTTATCTATACAATTAAAACTGTCTTTCACAAACAATAAAACGCCACCTCCTCTACCATTGAGAGTATCTAATCTGTCTTGCCTGAAAACTGGGTGGCCTGGAATATGTTCCTCTGAATCACAAATTTCACTGTAAATCCAACTCTCAGTAATACCAATTATATCAGGTCTACTAATTGAACCTTTAGCCAGAAACTTATCATGCTTATTCAAAATGCTACGTACATTTGAAAACATAACCTTAAATCTAACACTAAAACAATCCCTATCCCCTGAAACATGCCTGACAGGTGGGTTCAAACTCTCACCCCCCGTGACTAGTTTAAAAGACTCAAGATGCTTAATAGCCCTATTGACACCCCCAGCAAGAACAGGAGCACATTTGCTATTTAAATGCAAACCATCACTCATGAACCAATCAACCCGAGATTTAAACTTAAGCCAGAAATTTACAAAACTGAACTCAAGCAGACAACAAATACTCTCTAGCCAACTATTGTTGATTAACAACATCTTATCTACTTCCGCTTTGATGATCGGAGTATCTGTCTGCATAGCTGTGGGAAAACTTGATAGATCTGACTGAAGCTTGAGCTGGGTACCGCCAGCATCTCAGTCATGCGCTCTACCAACTGAGCTACCACTGTACCAGACTCCAAACGTTACTTCCTTGCATGACAATGTTCAGTATGTGGTAAGCCTAGTCAACTTCAAGTTCAACTTAAAGTTCAAAACACTAACGTTAGAACTTGTCAAAGTCATTAGAATAATATTGTTACTCACAATTGATCAAACGTAGGTTCAGAACTGAAAGTAAACTCTTCTTCTGTTGTTGTCTCACAGCTCTCACCATCTGCTATACACTTCTGCAGAAAATGTTCATTTGTGTCATTACTGGTCTGGCCCTTATGTTTCTTACAAATCGGTGAATATCCTGATGCCATCATCGTTATGAATAGGCTCTCTGATATGAAATCAAAGGCGAAATCTTAAACAGATTTATCAGAGAGCTGGATAAAATACGTTGAAGTAAGAGAGGCCCGTATATTTATAAGTAAAAATGTTGGTTCTGAGCAGAAAGACATGCACGTACCACTACTGTAGTCTATAGCACAACCACTGATAGCCTGCTTAGTTCAACGTTTACGTTAATAGTAGTATGTTGTCAGGTCTGCAGGTACGTTACGTTGTCTAGTTCAGTAGTTGTGTAGCGTGCATCAGCTGTTGTGGATTAAATATCCCTGATTACGTAATCTAAATCAGGCCTAAACTTCGAAGCGCCCTCAGTTGCAGGGAATCTTCATAAAAATGGCTGCCGTACGGTTGTTACTCAACCAGACAAAGTCAGGTATTATACATTATTGAAAGACAAATTTCTAAACATTTTAAGTCATTTTAAGAGTATTGTAATAAAACCAACAGCAGGGCGTGGCCTCTCTTAAATAGATAATGCTACTTTGCTAGGCCTACACGATTCCCCCAGTACCTTTAACTTAAGTTGATGTGACACCTTTATTGTAGATAAAATTGTATAACAGTTCCGCGAAAGAAAATACCTACCTTATTTTCGAGGTCAGACATTCTCATGGTCGGAGTCGACGTAACCGTGTACGATCTCCGTACGGATTAACAAGTTGGAGTGGAAACTTTATCATTACAGTCAATAAGATATTTTTTTATGAATACTTGTGTCGCCTCAACCAGTCAGCGAAATTAATGGTACTCGTATTGGAAACTACACATAGGGGCCTACTCTGTACTAGGGCCTACTATATTTGAAGAAAAATCATTCTGTCTAGTATTTGTTGAGAAATGACATGAATATGTTTTTCTTTCATTGACTGCAATGATAACTGACTATTTGTTTTTCCCTTGACTGAAGTTTGAGATCGTCAAAAAAGCATTGTTATGTCGCCGTGCACCACAACAATCCTGGATGACAGACCTCAAGAATCCGGAAATGTTGTGGTGCACGGCGATATAACAATGCTTTTTGACAATCAAAAAACTTCAGTCAAAGGGGAAAACAAACAGTCACTTATCATTGCAGTTAATGGAAGAAAAACATATTTTTTGTCTTTTTAAGAAATATTGGACAGAATTTATTTTTCTTCAAATATTATGTGTATGGTTAGGTAATAGTTTCTAACACAGGCCTAGGCCTATATGAGTAACGTTACTATTAATTTTCGCTGACTGGCTGAGGCAATACAAGTATTTATAAAAATATGACAATGGCTGTAATTATAAAGTTCCTCTCCAACTTGGCAAAACCGTACTGAACTACCGTTGTACTGATGCCCACGTTTGATTGCTACCGTTTATTGATGGCTGGCCGTATGAGGTACTACTACAGTACAAAGCTCTATACCCTGCTGTACTGTTTGAAACACTGTTAAAACATTCTTGAGGTCAGTATTAATGAATAGAGCACAGGGATATTGATAGAACTGTTGGGACAACCGCATCAGATGGAGAGAAAGCCGAGATGCTTTCTGACTTTTTAAAGTTAGTTTTTACCAATGAAATAAGGGATCCTCCATTAATTTAAGAGAAAAGTTATGATTATAAGCTAGATGACTTTGATAATACAGAGGAAAGATGTGTTGAAACCAAACTTGACCAGATTAATATCAGCAAATCGCCTGGGTCAGACTTTTTTATCCAAGAGTTCTAAAGGAGCTACGTTTGTAGTTGTTGAGGCCTTTGAAGTCAATTTTTGATTCTTCATTGAAATCTAAGAAACTTTTTTATCAATGGAAGGAGTCGAAAATTTCAGTGATATTTAAAAAGGGCAGCAGGAAAGATCCTTCCAACTATAGACCCGTCAGTTTAACATGTATTTTATGCAAAATTATGGAATCTTTAGTGAGAGACTCTGTAATCTCCCTTTTCAAACGTAATGGGCAGTTGACTAACAAGCAATTTGAATTCATTAACAGTAGATCTACAGTACTTTCAACTTCTGCAAGTTAGATTCATTAATGTTAGATCTACAGTACTACAATTTCTGCAAGTTGGATTCATTAATGGTAGATCTACAGTACTTCAATTTCTCTGCAATGTGTATTCATTAATGGTAGATTTACAGTACTTCAATTTCTGCAAGTTGGATTCATTAATGGTAGATCTACAGTACTTCAATTTCTCTGCAATTTGGATTTATTAATGGTAGATTTACCGTACTTTAACTTCTGCAATTTGGATTCATTAACCCTTACTCTACCACGCAGCGATACTATCGCCGTTTTCAAACCACCTTTTCTAAAAATAAAATCGGGACTTTACCTCAGTCCTATAGGAGTAATCTTGGTATCATTTCGAAGTACTCGGATATTTCTTTCACAAAATGAAACTTTTTCATAGGGTCATATTACATAATATTAGAAAAAATACATCGAAAAAGGGTAAAACTCAAAATTGCTAAACAATTTACAACTATTTTTTTCTCTTTGTAATCTTACAATAACTTCAAGATCACATTTTTGCTTCAAAATCAAACACGCAAGTCCTAAGACATAGTATTGTTTTCTGGTATAATTTTTATAATCCCTACATGCAATCTTTTGCTCTGGAGGAATTTCCTCAAAATATCATGAATTTTTGCCATTTTTGACCCGTTTTTTTCTCCAAAAATCGTGTACCTAAACGGTACATCACACATGCTTTGTTGAACGGCTATTCGAAAGCGCTTGAAATTTTCTTTCATTTGATATAAAATAAAGGCATATCCTCCTCTATTAGGAACCTGTCCTATGAGAAATATATTACACCTCTCTAATTTAAACGACTACGTGGTGCAGAGGGAATGTACGCGGCTAGCATGCGAGCGCTCTGGGTTCGAGTCTTACTGTGACCACTGCGTAATTATTTTTCTGCTGCAGCTTTCAGGGGTCGTTTGACTTTTATCATTTTTGATGTGTTTTCATCTTTTCTTTTTTTCTAAAAATTATAGATTAGTATCATTGGAAAGGAAATTTAAAAAAGAATCTAAATATGTAACACAAATCTCTGTTTTCAATACTGACAAGAAGTTATACTTCTGCAAAGATTGACCATTTGTTGACCAAATTTAGCCAAAAATTGCTTAATTTGCTTAAGTTTGTCCAATATTTTCTAAATTGGTTTTAATTACTCAAAAGATAAATATCTTAGCATCTATTCCAACCAAACTTGTAACGAAAGAAAATTTAAAAAAAGTTGTCAAAAATGCATATGAAAAAAAAGTTGTCAAAAATGCATATGAAACAAAAGTTACGAAAATTGGGGTCGCCTTTTTCAAAGCCCTGGTAGAGTAAGGGTTAATGGTAGATCTACAGTACTTCAATTTTGCTGCAATTTGGATTCATTAATGGTAGATTTACAGTTCTCCAACTTCTGCAATTTGTATTCATTAATGGTAGATCTACACTACTTCAACTTTTGCAAGTTGGATTTATTAACGGTAGATCTACAGTACTTCGATTTCTGCAATTTGGATTCATTAATGGTAGATCTACAGTACTCCCAACTTCTGCAATTTGGATTCATTAACAGTAGATTTACAGTACTTCAACTTCTGCAATTTGGATTCATTAACGGTAGATTTATAGTACTTCAACTTCTGCAATTTGAATTCATTAACAGTAGATTTACAGTACTTCAACTTCTGCAATTTGGATTCATTAATGGTAGATCTACAGTTCTCCAACTTCTTCAATTTGGATTCATTAACGGTAGATTTACAGTGCTTCAACTTCTGCAATTTTGATTCATTAATGGTAGAACTACAGTTCTTCAACTTCTGCAATTTGGATTCATTAATAGTAAAACTACAGTTCTTCAACTTCTCAATTTGAATTCATTAATGGTAGATCTACAGTTCTTCAACTTCTGCAATTTGGATTCATTAATAGTAGAACTACAGTTCTTCAACTTTTACATGTTATGGAAGATTGGTGGGAAATTGTAGATAGTGGTGGAAGCATAGATGCCTTGTATTTGGACTACATGAAAGCTTTCGACAAGGTTCCACATAAGAGGCTACTGAGCATAGATGCCTTGTATATGGACTTCATGGAAACCTTCGACAAGGTTCCATATAAGAGGCTACTGAGCATACAGTAGATTTCTTGTATATAGACTTCATGAAAGCTTTCGACAAGCTTCCACATAAGAGGCTACTGAGAATAGATTCCTTGTATATGAACTTCATGAAAGCTTTCGACAAGGTTCCACATAAGAGGCTACTGAGCATAGATGCCTTGTATATGGACTTCATGAAAGCCTTCAACAAGGTTCCACATAAGACGCTACTGACCATAGATGCCTTGTACATATATATGAACTTCATGTTAGCCTTCGACAAGGTTTCACATAAGAGGCTACTGAGCATAGATGCCTTGTATATGGACTTCATGAAAGCCTACGACAAGGTTCCACATCATAAGAGGCTACTGAGCATAGCTGCCTTGTATATAGACCTTATGAAAGCCTTCGACAAGGTTCCACATAAGAGGCTACTGAGCATAGAAGCCTTGTATATGGACTTCATTTTAGCCTTCGACACGGTTTCACATAGGAGGCTACTGAGCATAGAAACCTTTCTTGTATATGGACTTAATGAAAGCCTTCGACAAGGTTTCACATAAGAGGCTACTGAGCATACATGCCTTGTATATGGACTTCATGAAAGCCTTCAACAAGGTTCCACAAAAGACGCTACTAACCATAGATGCCTTGTACATTTATATGGCCTTCATGAAAGCCTTCGACAAGGTTCCACATAATAGGCTACTGAGAATAGATGCCTTGTATATGGACTACATGAAAGCCTTCAACAAGGTTTCACATAAGAAGCTACTGTACTGAGCATAGATACCTTGTATATTGACTTCATGGAAGCTTTTGACAAGGTTCCACATAAATAGGCTGCTGAGCAAAGTATGCAGTTATGGTATTAAAGGCAACGTTATTGGGTGGCTTCAGTCTTTCTTAGCAAATAGGAAGCAAAGAGTATGTGTTAACAATTAGTTCAGTTTTAAGGATGTTACCAGTGGCATCACTCAGGAAAGCATGATGGGACCTATTCTTTTTTTTTTTTTTTTTGGTTTATAATAATGACTTGCCAGAAGTAGTTAAACACAGTAGCATTTATATATTCCCTGATGATACCAAGTAATATAAGCAAATTGTCACGGATGAGGATAAAATGAAGCTCCAGGATGATTTAAACTCTGTTGTTGAATGGTCCAACACCTGGCTCTTGAAGTTTCATCCGGATATATGTAAAGTGCTGGAACTGGGCAAGAAAATGAGCAATAATTACTTAAATAATAACCAATAGCACATACTAGCAAAGAGAAGGACTTGGGTGTTATTATTGATTCTGAGCTAAATTTTGAGTGCCACATGCAGATAAAAATCAATAAAATTAACAGTATTATGGCTCTGGTTAGAAGACCTTTTGGTTACCTTCACGAGAACATGTTGAAGCTTTTACATAAGCAAAGAGCGTCCACACAATAGTAAGACCACACCTTGAGTACGCAACACAAATATGACGCCCTTAAAAATTAAAGGACATTATGCAATTGGAGAACGTTTAAAGGAAAGCAACTAGGTTAATCCCCAGTTTGAGCGCTTTATGAAGACGGGCTTAAATCTCCCCATTTGCCAACCTTGGAATATACATCTGAGAGGTGGTATGATTAAAACTCACAAACTTTTTAATGTTTATGATAAGGAAGTCACAGTCAATCTTCAATTAGCCTCCAGTATTATCAATAGCATAAGTATTAGAGGCCATAGCAAAAAGTGATTTAAACCAAGAGCCTATAAAGCATTGGAATCAAATGCCTTTAACCACAGGATTGTTAACGCTCGGAAAAGCAGCCTGCCTGACAACGTGATCTCATCACGTAGCATCGATAGTTTTGAGAATAATCTTGATAAGGAGGCTGCCTCACCAGGTAGCTGATGCAAGTTGGAGTCAAATACAGAGGTGTGAGACCGAGTTTAAGGAACACCTACAGTATTTTCTTTAATAAACGCTCCCGGGGCGATGCATTTGGAAAACAAGGGGGCGTTTATTCGAGGGTAAAGTATGAAGAAAAAAATGTTACTTACAAAAGAACGGCAATTCCTTTTAGTCCTATGATATTAGTTTCTTCAAGCGATTTTTGTGTTTTTAGCATTATTGTGCATGGATTATTAATGGAATTTACTCTTGGCATATTTTCTGCTTGGTTACGTTGAACTTTCAGCCTTTTCAAGTCACATTCGGTAAGCTAAACGTCGTTGTTACATTCTGAAAGTATTAAAAATGACGGGGAGGGGGTGGGCGTTATTAGAGGGGGCGTTTATTAGAGAAAATACGGTTAGTCAAATGTTTGATACAATCTCACCTGGAAATGAAAACTTAATTTGCTTGAGAATATGTGAAATTGCATTGCAAGTTAAATGCTGGATGCTTCATAACAAACTTAGACTAAATGACACCAAAACTGAATTTTTGATCATTTCGTCCAAAAAACAATCGCATTCCATCCAGTCCATTGATTTGAAGATTGGTGGGACTGTGATTGTTCCTTCATCATCCGTTAAAAATTTAGGTATCATATTT
The DNA here is from genome assembly GCA_020152595.1 of Chiridota heheva. Lineage (NCBI taxonomy): Eukaryota > Metazoa > Echinodermata > Holothuroidea > Apodida > Chiridotidae > Chiridota > Chiridota heheva. Next base: position 1,289,568 of record JAIGNY010002471.1, on the reverse strand, counting down.
GAACCTGTATGAATATGAATTCCCAGATCTCAACAATATGTTGTACAGTACTGTTAATTTTCATTTGCGTAGTACTTCTAGAATCCGGCGGTACATTGATCAACATACTTGTTCTCATGCAGTGCCATCTCTCATCCTTTCTTGGCTGGATTATGGCAACTCCCTGCTTGGTGGCATATCACGTAAAAACCTTCAACGCTTGCAAAGACTTTAAAATTTTGCAGCATGCAGAATTTTTTGTGTTGATAGACATGCAAGCGCTTCCCCCCTCTTGCATATTCTTAATTGGTTGCCCATCCAGCAGAGAATCGATTTCAAGATCTTTCTGCATGTGTACAACTGCATTAAAAAAAATGCACCTTCATACCTTCAAGATTTGCTACATATTAATGAGCCTGGACGCATTGGTCCAAGATCAAACAAGGATGTCATTCTACTTATGGTGCCAAGAACTAATCGCGTCAGTGGGGACTGTGCCTTTTCTGTCCTGGCAGTCTCCAACTGTTTATACTTTTAAAAAACCCTTTAGACTCATCTTTTTCCTACTGAATAAGTTTTATGCTGTCTATAATATTTATTTTCTTGTTTTATCACCTTGTTTTGGAATTTGGACCAATTTGTTTGTGCTTGTATAATGTCCTGCAATTCTTTTGCTTTTTGATATTGTATATTAAGAGTTTTTTTCATGTATTATCAATTTTATTGTAAAGTGCCTCAATCCATGGTAGAGGCGCTATATAAATAATCAATCAATCGCCATAAGCCTAGCGGCTCGTTGACGCACTCCTCAGGGTCATTAAATATGATGTGTCTGGCTGATGTTTTTGAAGTAGAATTCGGGACCACCCTGCAGTAGCCAGATCAGATGCAGACAATCCGCTCCAACTTTTCAGGCCATTCATCCACCTGGCATGAGGACGCCCAGCATATCTTCTGGTACCAGAGGGAAGGCCTGACATCATGGGGGCAAGGCCTTTACGAACACAATGTCCATGCCACTTAGCTTGTTGCTCCAGGATTATGTCTATCTCCAATCAGATGTTGTAGGTGGTCATTGGAAATTTTGTCAGACCATGTTAGTCCAAGCAGGCGCCGCCAGATAGTTCTTCCAAATGCATCAAAAGCTGCCAGGTCATTTTTCTTCATAGTCCAGGTTGATGCACCATATGTAAGTCTGGCCATGACAAGGGACTTAATGAAAAGCATCTTCACTTCTAAGTCAATGTGAGTGGATTTTATGTAACTACACTGGTTAATGCTCTGCTTTGCCATTGCAATGCGGCTTCGTATTTCTGCAGAATCATCAGTGTTGTAGGACAGAACTGAGCCAAGGTAGCGGAATGAAGTGACACGTTTGATAGCAGTACTATTGTATGAAATTGAGAGGTTATCCAGTGTGGGCTGTTTTACCATGTACTCAGTTTTATCAGGGTGTAGTTGGAGACCATATTGCGAAGCAATGACACCAAGCGACTAGCTGGATTTCTGCATCATTAGCACTTAGTGCCAGGAGTGCAATATCATCTGCATATCGTACTTTATTGGAAGTGAAGCCTTCAACATCTGGAGGTACAAGATGTTCAGTTGCTCGAGTCCATTCAAGCATCATTGCCTCTGTGTAAAAGTTGAAAATAGTTGGCGAGAGAGGACATCCTTGCCGCACTCCAACTGGTGTCTTGAACATTGGTGTACTTAAAGCTTTCCATGTCAGGGTGCCCTTAGCTCTGGAGTAAAGGTTAGCAATAAGGCGAAGCACATCAGCAGGAGCATTGAAGTCTTGGAGTACGTCCAACATCCTAAAATAAAAATTTAAATAAGTGCAATAATAATAATTATCATAATTATAATAATAATAACATCCTCAACTTATTTGTGGAGATTTGAATCAAATGTGCGGTGACTACGCAAGATGACCACTAACAGGTTTTTACTGGGAACAATCGAGTTTAGCCCTTGAAAAGGAATTCCAACTATTTTTATGAAAAGAAATTTAAATAAAGGAAAATCTTGCTTTGAAAGAACTTGGAACAAATGCATTCCAAACTTGAAAAGCAATTTATAACTAAGTGTCTCAGGAATGAATAGGGGAAAAAACACTAAATCTTTGCTTGAATAGAATGGAAACATAAAAGACTTACAATAATTTCTAAATTAAATCTGCAATGAATTTTCATTCTGATTTGGTAGATAGATTAGCCCTATCTGGTTTATAGGAAGAAGGGTTGAGCATGTTTTCATTAGGAGTGTCAGATTAAAGTTATGGAGAGAGGGGGATTTTTGTGCTGCAATGGAGTAAGTTAAGGTTATATTGAAGGTTGGAATGATTAGTTGGTTAAAAGAATATTTGGTAGATGAGTGGATGGCAAAAGGTGGGTTGGGGTAGTAGGTGAAGCGGGGATGGAAGGTGAATGGGGCATGTTGGGGAATGGAGGATGGTAGATTATTGGAGGATGGTAGAATAATGGAGGATGGTAGATTAATGGGGGATGGCAGGTGAAGAGGGGATGGTAGGTGAATGGGGCATGTTGGGTTGATAAAATTGAGGGGATGGGAGAAAAGAATGTCAGGTGGAAGATGGCATAATGATTGGTAGATGTAGGAATTGGGATGAAGGTGGGATGGCATGGGGGACAGGATGGGATGAAATATGGGACAAGGTGAGATGGTATGTGGGATAGGGTGGCATGTGAGACAGGGTGGCATGTGGGACAAGGTGGCATGTGGGACAGGGTGGCATGTGGGACAGGTTAGCATGTGGAACAGTGCCAAGGAATATGGGACAGGATGTCATGGCATGTAGGACAGGGTGGGATGGCATGTGGGACAGGGTGGCATTGTATGTGGGACATGACGGCATTGTATGTTGGACAGGACCGCATGTAATGGAAGTCATCTGGATTTCAAGTGGGATGGCATGTGGGATAGCATGTGGGATGGCATGGAATGACCTGTGGGACAGGGTGGGATGGCACTTGGTACAAAGATGGATTGGACAAGGTGGGATGGCACGTGGTGCAGCTCGTGGTACAGGGAGGAATTGCATGTGGGACAGGGTGGAAAGTCATATTGTGGGATGTCATCTTCACTGCAGGTGTGATGTCATGTGGTGGAATGGCATCTGGATTTTCTTGTATGATTTCCTGTAGGGAGATAAGTAGCATGGTATGGCATGTGGGACAGAGGGTGGGATGGCAGGTGGGACAGAGACTGAAAAGCATGTTAATAACAGCAAGGAGTTTTGTATTGTTTGCGATGTCTGGTTTTTAAACATGAGAAACAGACAATTTTCCAGTAAAGCACTAACTTTAGCGAGTACAGTAAAAAAATATTGGACGATGTTGGGATTAAAATTTACTCTGTTTACGACCTCAGCACCAGCATTTTACAATTATGTTTTTTTCTTTCAGTGAGACTTCTCTTTCAGAGTTCATTGCAACCATTAGCTGTTGGTACCGTGAGGCACAATAGTTACAGTAAGTATATGTTGTTATAGCTTGAAACTGAAGTTTTGTGATGTTAAAGATCAAACCATGTGCATAAATTGTAAAAAGGCATAGTAAAAAAGAAATTACCCTTATACCACAGGAGGTTGTTGTTGTTAGAGTCTATCAGGTCATGAATGACCCTTGGTGAATGCAATGACTCTGCTTTCACCACTCCAACCTATGAATAGCATCCTGTTTACTCCTTTTTTGTTCCACTGAGTAACTTTTTAATATTATCAAGCTATTTCATTGGTGGCCTTCCTCTCTTTCTTATTCCTTCCATCCCCTTTAAAGATATCTTTTTCTTGGCTGCCATTGCTCCTGATGATGTGGCTATAATAACTAAGTTGCTGTTTGAAGATGACATTTAAAAGGAATCAATCGGTGTTGATGTGTGTTAAGACCAATCATCGGTTTTCTTCTTTGTCCATGGGATGATAAGCAATTTGCACCAAATCCACATTTCAAAAGCATTGATTCTTCTAATGTCCACTTTCCTCATAGTCCAGGTCTCGCATCCATATGTTACGACTGGAAATTCCAGTGCTTGCACAAGTCTGGTCTTTGTGTTTATACACATCTTTATCCTTCATAATGTTTGTGAGGTCATTGCTATTCTGCCTTGTGCGAGTCTTCTTTTAAACTCTGCATCGCAGCTTCCATCCTTGGTGATGTTGCATCCCAAGAAATTAAAGTTTTCCACTACCTCCACCTTTTTAGTGCCAATCTTAAACTCGTGGATGTATGTGGTAGACATGACCTTGGTTTTCTTGAGGTTCAGGAGCAACCCTGCAGATTTGCTTGCATCTCTAACCTTGCATGGCATTTGTTGTAGGTCTTCCAGTTTGTCTGAGATTAGAGGAGTGTCATCTGCATATCTCAGATTGTGTACTATCCTATTCCCAGTTGTGACCCCCATGTTTATTTCGTGGAGTTCTGCTTTCCTCATGATTGATCCAGAAAGGTTGAACAGATTTGGGAAAAGATTGCAACCTTAAGGATGTACTGTATGGTAATTGTATCAACATTTCTCAAATTTATACAATTTTTTTTAATTAGATATTACATGTATTAAAGAGGTGTAAAGATGAATAAGGTGTTCTTGTATTAGATATGTAGTGTCATTTCATTTTGGCAAGTTAAATTATAGAATATGATGTAACTTGCTTTTGAAAGGTTTTTGATTCTGATACTAATAGCATAAGAAATTTAGGCAGTCATACTGGCATGTGTGTGTATGTGTGTATGTTTGTGTGTACAGTATGTGTGTCTGTGACAGCAAGCTCGTAAGCATGATATCTCAAAATGATACACCAGATTCATGTCATATGTACATGTAGATAGCCTAAGGTCCATAGATGTGCCCTATTGTTTTTGGTGGTGATGTCATGCATATTAATGAGTAGGCGGGTGTTTATTGTAAATATCTTAAATGTCCATATTTTAACAACTGCATGTTGGCTTTTGTTTTATATTTGGTGTAATTATGATGTTAGCTGGTGTGTACATGTTCATGATGTATAACGCGTTGAATTTAATTAATATGCGTAGTGGCGGGGCTTAAGATGATTTTGTTGAAAAGAGCTTGTAAGCACGTTCTCTCAAGAACTGTGAACTCGATTCATATCATATTTAGTACATAGATAGCCCATGATCTGTAGATGTGCCCTATTATTTTTGGTGGTGATGTCATGCATATTAATGAGGAGGCAGGGCTGGTGTATGTGTTCAATTGTATAAAAACATTGAAATTCATTTATATTCGTAGTGGGTGGGACTTAATATGGTTTTGCTGAAAAGACCTTGTAAACACTTTTGCAGAGGAACAAAGTCTGAGAATTTCGGAATGATTTACGTAAAGTGGGGCGCAATTTGGTTGAATCACGCCCTATAACAACACATTTTTCGAAAATTTCATGTGCTTGGGAGACAGAGGACTAGTAGACCTTTTGTTTGATATGTGAAAATGTATATTAAATTGTAATTAGCTACCTCTAATTAGCTGTATCCGTAAGGCAATAATTATGTGCACACTAAGTCAATGAGACTTAAAACGCGTCAAAAAGGGAGAGGGGTGGCATCAATGGGTTCAAAACCATTTTCCTCCGTGGCGGTTTTGTTCAATAGGGGGTGACCAGGCTTTTCAAAAATGTCAACAAATTTGGGATCAAATTGATTCAAGTAGACTCAGTCAGCCGTTTTGCTACCTCTAATTAGCTGTATCCGTAAGGCAATAATTATGTGCACACTAAGTCAATTAGACTTAAAAACTTCAAAAAGGGAGAGGGGTGGCATCTAATGGGTTCAGAAACATTTTCCTCCGTGACGGTTTTGTTCAATAGGGGGATGACCAGGCTTTTCAAAAATGTCAAAAAATTCGGGATCGGATTTAGTCAAGTAGACTCAATCAGCAGTTTTGCTACCTCTGATTAGCTGTATCCGTAAGGCAATAATTATGTGCACACTAAGTCAATGAGACTTAAAAACTTTAAAAAGGGAGAGGGGTGGCATCCAATGGGTATCTCAAGAAGAATATACTGGATTCAAGTCATGTGCGGTACACATATAGCCCATGGTATGTAGATGTGCCCTATTGTTTTAGGTGGTGATGTTATGCATATTAATTAGTAGGCGTAGCTTAATGTAAAAATCTTAAAATGCTTATATTTTAACAATCACATGTCTGTTTTATTTCATATTGACTAAAATTATGATATTAGCTGCTAGTTTGTATGTGTTCATTTTATAAAAACATTGAATATAAGTAATATGCATAGTGGGTGGGGCTTAATATAATCTTGCTAAAAACAGCTTGTGAATATGATATCTCAAGAACGATACATGTCATGTCAAATGTTTCATGATATGCAATGACATTAACAGTTAATACAAAATCAATCAGCATGAAAAAATGCATCGGAACCACAAAACTTTTGGTTCTGGTTTTGTGAAGTAAGCCTGCTTAATAAATATAAATAAAGAAATAACCTTCACTCTACTACGCAGCGACAATATCGCCGTTTTTAAACCACCTTTTTCTAAAAATAAAATCGGGACCTTACCAAAGATTGTATGAGTAATCTTAGTAACATTTAAAAGTACTCAAATATTTTGTTTACAAAATGTAACTTTTTTGTTGGAGTTATATTAAAGATTTTAGAGAAAAAGTATCTTGAAAATGGGTAAAACTCAAAAATTGCTAAAAACATTGATGAAAAATGTTTTTCTATTTTTTAACTTAACCAAACATCAAGATCACATTTGCTTCAAAATCAAACACACAAGTTCTAAGACATGATAGTATTGATTTTTGGTCGAATTTGTGTTATACCTATCTGCAATCTTGTTTTCTGGGGAAATTTCTTCAAAATGTTATAAATTTTTGCCATATTTGACACTGTTTTTTCAACAAATCATGTACCAAAATCGTACATCACACATGCTTTATTGAACTGCCATTTGAAACTGCTTAAAATTTCCTTTCATTTGATATATAAGGCATACCCTCTTTAAATTGACCCAAAAACTATAAGAATTAAATTTCACTTTGATTTAAATAAAGATTACATAGTGTAATTGTTATCAACGCGTACTAACTAGCACACGAGTGCATCAGGTTTGAGCCTCTGGTGAGACTACTGTACTGTAATTTTTCTGCTGCAGTTTTATGGGTCATTTGGCTAAAATTATTTTTAGTGATTCTCATCTTTCTCTTCTAGCTAAAAATGTAGATTAGCATCATTGAAAAGAAAATTTGATAAAGAATCTAAATATGTAACACAAAACTGTTTTCAATATTCACAAGAAATTATACTCATGCAAAAACATTTGTTGACCTAATTTAGCTAAAAATTGCTTAATTTGCATATATTTGTCCAGTTTTTCCTAATTTTGCTTTCATTACTTAAAAGATCAATAGCTGTTCCATTAAAACCAAACTTAAAATGAAAGGAAAGTTGTGGAAAATTAATAGGAAAAAAAAGTTATAAAAATTTGGCTGATATTTTTCAAACCCCTGGTAGAGTAAGGGTGAAAAACCTAAATTTAAATAGTTTTTGTATGTAAAAAGTATAGATAATCAAAGTTTGCATATTTTTCAATATATACAAAATCTGAGATATATGCAAGTGTACAAATTCATTAACCTTTTAAGTTAATTGCTTTTAATTTTATTCTCACATTACAATATTATATCATTAAAATGACAATGGCTATCAGGATCTAAGAAAAATTGAGATTTAAGTCTTTGTGGGCCTGAAAATTGCACTATATGTGGTTGAAGGAAACTTTATTTACTGGATGAAATAATATTATTCAAAGTAATTGTGATTGTGAGGAATTCCCCCTCCCTTTTCCTGCAGCTGTTCAATCATGTACAACAGAGGAATAAATTGGTTTCAATATAAGAATTGCAAAATATTTAAGAAATATCTGCTGTAACAAAAATGTGATGAAGAAGCAGTGAAGAAATTGCCATTCATAAAGCAATCTCTAGAAAACTAGAGATGGGGCACAGTGATGCAGTACATGTATTGACCTCATGAACTATGCTAGGTCATAATAGTATTTAAGAGTGACTTCAAGCTTTTCTTTATGTTTAGAATATGTGAATGCAAAAGAAGAGGAAAGGAGCTTTAGGGCAGCCACAGACAGAGCCGCAGGAATGCTTTTCATGACAGAACTTATCAGAGGTAGGTTCATTTACAGGCAGTGGCGTAACCATGGAGGGAGGGGAAATGGGGGATCTGGACCCTCACTTTTTTGAGGCATTTTTCAAAAATTAAGATAATCAGGTTTTTTTATATATATTTTTTGCAAAAATTCAAGCAAAATTGCACACAGAAGTTGGCTAAATTTTAACACTTTATCTTGGGAGGGGGTTCTAGGACCTCAGACCCCCTTCACTTTTTTAATGCTGGCTGCGCCACTGTTTACAGGAAAGAAGGAGTTTATACCAAAAGGTTAAATGCGTTTAAATAATCAATACCAAAACGAATCATTCATCCGGTCACTATCAAACCAAACAAATTATTCACCACCAATAAAACCAATTACAATTTAAGACTTTTAGTTGGATCTGATTTATATGGGAAAATATCAAGTTGATTATGTTTTTGAAGGGACTAATCCAGGTCATGGCTTGGAGTGTGTGTGTGTGAAGAAAGAGAGGGAAGGGGGGGGGGGGGAAAGGGTGGGAGGAGGATGGTGATGGTGAAATTCCTAAATGGAATTAGACAAACATTTTTACTTTAAGCAAGATTACAGGGTCAGTTGTTGGGTAAAATGAATTCTTCACTCTAATGACAGAAAAAAAAAAATTGCTTTATGCCGTTATATAAACTAATCAATCAATCTTACGTAGACATGTCAGGGGACTCTGGATAATGGCTGAAATTATGTAATGAAAACCAACAGACAAATTTCTTCCACTTTCTATAATGGTTTTAAGTTAAATATAGGGTTAGTAGATGACTAAAGAAATAATTGTATTACACCAAGAATTGCTTTGTAATATGCTTTATCTTTTCGATTTAATGGATAAACTAAAAGAGGTGTTTCATTTATAAAGAGTGCCTTCATATGTTTTCTGAGTTACTGGGTCAGGTAGTAACCTTGAGCTTTTTTGTCTTCAAGTATCTGGAACAACTTCAAGATATTTTGAGGTTTGTAGTAAAATATTGTGAAAGTTTAATACAAAGGAAAAGGTAAATGCATCTTTAAAATACTCTCATGAGTTTTAGCAGCTTAAAGATATTGCCAGTGTGTTGAAATGTGGCCTTGTAATGTGCAGTATGATGTCATAATTGCAGATTCAAGATAATTCTTTATGTAATAATAGTAATGCTTATATAGCGCTTTATTCTGTCCTAGACTGTCTCAAAGCGCTTTACATGAGTTTTACCCTGGTCAGCCTTAAAGAAAATTTTGCCAGTGTGTTGAAATGTGGCCTTGTGCCCTCAATGTGGACTGTGTGATGTCTTGCTCAATTGCAACACACCAAGATAATTCTTTATGTACAGTATTTCTTTAAATGAAAGTGTATATTTCTTTCAGCTGGAATGTTAGGGTTATGAGCAGATGCTTATTAAATGTTCTTGTAAGTGCATGTTAACCCTATCTCAATAATTAAACCAAAAATATTTCCAATGATTTAGAAAGAGGCAATTCATTTTCAAAGAAATACATAAACAATTGTCTTGGATCTTGGCAATTAATCTGTCTTGAGTTAGATGATTGACAGCTTTTTCAACCAAACACCACATGAACTTGCCTAGCAACAAAATCTGTGTAACTAAGTGGGGCAAACATTCTACGCGGTATTGGTACCATACAGCAATCTAATGGCGCGTGCTTATGTAGTCAATGCAATTTACTGCACAAAACAAATTTCTACACACACAGACTAAGTGACGGCAAAATGATGAACAAAAATTGTGCTTACGGGCCCACTGTGGGCTTCGAGTACCATACAGCAATCTAATGGCGCGTGCTCATGTAGTCAATGCAATTTACTGCACAAAACAAATTTCTACACACGCAGACTAAGTGACGGCAAAATGGTGAACAAAAATTGTGCTTACGGGCCCACTGTGGGCTTTGAAAATCTGATTGCTGCTACCCAGAACAGTTAGCAAACTGAATTTTGTTGATCCCTTTTGCTAAACTCAAAAGATCCGGGGAAGTGCCATAAAGGATCCAAGCTGTGGCAGACCTCACGAACATTTAAATGTCAATGCATTGGTAATGCATGATGTTGCAGATTTGAGGTTTGTTTGCCCCACCTAGTTACTGCATTGCTATGGTGGGTGTGGCTTATTTCATAACTCAGAGATGTTAATTATGGCATTGTACACTGCAATGAAAATAAAGATTCACAGGAATATATCTTCAAGTCATTCCTAATCTTATTTCCAATACTGGATGTCAATGAGTGAACATTTCCTATTTGTTGCTCCAGCAGTTTTCAGTGGTTTTAGAATACTTTTTACTGTCTTTCAACATTAAGAAAATATGCAATTGGTTATTTTTCGAGTAATGTTGAAATGGAGATATATTTTGTATTTCCACAATCAAAGGAAGGTATTATTTTAAATCAAATTGATGTAAATTATCATTTTATGATTTAATCTTCTACAGGTATGGCCATGACACTTAGTTACTTGTTCAGGGAACCAGCTACAATCAACTACCCATTTGAAAAAGGTCCTCTTAGTCCACGGTTTAGAGGTGAACATGCTCTCAGGAGGTATTCCTCTGGGGAGGAACGGTGCATTGCATGCAAGCTGTGTGAAGCCATTTGCCCAGCCCAGGTGAGAGCTTTGAAGGACAAATCATGATTCATGAAAGCCATGTAATGATGCCTTCAGTAGGAGTGTTTAGTTAAAGGACTATGTACATCTAGCAGATTTAAGATATGTGAAAGAGCATGGAATTCTGAGGTAAAACAGTCTTTACAATTTGTAAAAAGCTTATTTCATTTTCAAATTATGACTTAACAAAGTTTCAAGATTTGTTAATTTGCGCAGAATTTGTGATATAGTAAGAGGAACACATCTCAAAATTTTTGTAATTCTTTCAATTCTGTTCTTCAAATTCAGCTACTTGTGAATTTGAAAATGTCTGGTTTAGATGCATGATGATTTTTGGTGTGACCAAATTCTAAAAATTGCCTGAATTTAAATGCTATATTTCAAACAACCTTGGCAGAGGAATAAAACAAAGGTTTTACAAAAGGTGATGAAGGATCCTTCACCCTTTGATGCACATATTATTGTGCAATAACAGCTACAAATAAAAAATGCTGTAAATCGGTCAATTTTTAACTAATTTTGATGTAATGTTTTGTTGTTTTAATGGTTTAAATCATATTTTAAACCAATTAAGCTTATGTTGCCTCTAGCTGTCCATAGTCCTTCAATAGTTACATAGCAACACAGTGCTGTTCATACTGTCATCCTAGAAAGTTGTTGGCTTGACCAACTGTTTGTCAGCAGATTTTTGGTTTGCATGCGAAGCATAATGCGAATGTATGTAATGGCGATTTCGGCTGTCCGGCCGCCAGTTTTTTTTTCTTGAGATTTCCTCGAAAATTTTCTCTAAGAATTCCTTAAAAAATGTTAAAGTTTCTTCAGAGTTCCTCAGAAAAAGTTAAAGTTTTGTCAGATATCCTTATGGAAGTTAGAATTATCTTACAAAATGTTAAAGTTTTTTAAAGACACTTAAGACAGGATTGAAGACTAGTTGCCTCAGAATGTCTACAAAACATTTAATATTTTCTTAGAAGATAACTGTAAAATGATATAATTTTTACATATGGTGGGATTAATGTGGGACACACTGTACATGTAGGATGGGAATGCCACGTGGGACAAGGGATGGGATGCCATGCCATGTGGGAGATATTGTGGAATGCCATGTGTGACAAGGGATGAGATGGAATGTCATGTGGGACATGGGATGCCATGTGTGACTTAGTGTGAGATGCCATTTTTATAATTGGCCGGGTCATATGATATGGATGTCAATTTGCATGGTCATGGGAACCATGATAGTATTTACCATTTAGTTATCTTCAGTCTAGAGAAAGTGTGTATATCAGATCTGCCAAATGGGATATCTGAAATGGAATTCTCTCAATGTTTTGACATAGATTAGATTATGACAGGTGGATAGATTAGATTATGACAAGGTGGGGACTTCAAACCCCTAGCTTTATTCCAAAAGGGGCATGGTATCACTGACCAGAAGGGGCAGGGTGTTACTGACCAAAAGGGGCATTTTAAGGCACCAAGGGCACTTTGAGGGCACCTGAAATGTAATTAAGAGAGTAATCTATACAAGTACAGTGACCCTGCATCTTTTTATATTTGGGAACTGTAATCAGCATAAAAAGAAGGCAAAATAGACTCTAAAAGTATGTTTTGATGAACAAAAGGTAGAGTGTTTAGTGAAAAGTGGCAGGGTGAAGGTAATGAGCAGTAGGGTGGAGGTAATGAACAGTAGGGTGGAGGTAATGAGCAGCAGGGTGAAGGTAATGAACAGTAGGGTGGAGGTAATGAACAGTAGGGTGGAGGTAATGAGCAGTAGGGTGGAGGCAATGAGCAGTAGGGTGGAGGTAATGAGCAGTAGGGTGGAGGCAATGAGCAGTAGGGTGGAGGTAATGAACAGTAGGGTGAAGGTAATGAACAGTAGGGTGGAGGTAATGAGCAGTAGGGTGGAGGCAATGAGCAGTAGGGTGGAGGTAATGAGCAGTAGGGTGGAGGTAATGAGCAGTAGGGTGGAGGTAATGAGCAGTAGGGTGGAGGTAATGAGCAGTAGGGTGGAGGTAATGAGCAGTAGGGTGGAGGTAATGAGCAGTAGGGTGGAGGTAATGAGCAGTAGGGTGGAGGTAATGAGCAGTAGGGTGGAGGTAATGAGCAGTAGGGTGGAGGTAATGAGCAGTAGGGTGGAGGTAATGAGCAGTAGGGTGGAGGTAATGAGCAGTAGGGTGGAGGTAATGAGCAGTAGGGTGGAGCACCCCTCTAAAAAGTGCCTACATTTGTGCCTTGCCAGATAATTACCATCACTAATTCTTCGATAAATAGCTGCTCTTAATATAACTATTGATCTTACCTCCCTTTAAAGGCAATCACAATTGAAGCTGAACCTCGAGCAGATGGCAGCAGGAGAACCACCCGGTATGATATTGATATGACTAAATGCATCTATTGTGGTTTCTGCCAGGAAGCCTGCCCTGTTGATGCCATTGTTGAGGTAAGATAAGAGATATATTATTACTTGATTTGTACAGGTCCTGGCTGTGCAGTAATTAAGATACTTTTGTTATGCTCGGTTGGCGTTCATGTCCTGTAGAAGGATTGTTGCTGACTTAACCTATTAACTTCACCTTTCATCTGCCTAATAATATTTCTTTCCTTTCACTCTTAAATGTCCATAGATTCATGTTAGTTTAGGTGATGTACTTCTTTATATATTGATTGAATTTAAGTTTGATCAAATTAATTTTTTTGTCAAATAATCCTTTGTAACAAAGTGTCCGATAATGGGAATACTTTCAACTCCTGAGGGCTGGGATACGTATATTATTTATTTATTTTGTTTTGTAAAGTATATTGTTGCATCTTTGATTTCATTCATGTAAGAATTTTTCTCTCCCTATACAGGGTCCTAACTTTGAGTTTTCCACAGAGACACACGAAGAACTGCTTTACAACAAGGAGAAGTTGCTCAACAATGGGGACAAATGGGAGGCAGAACTTGCAGCGAACATTCAGGCTGATTATCTTTACCGATAAGTCATTTTGATGCAAGAAAAAGCTTAATGAAAAGGACATGTGATATTTTGGAAGAAAAGCATTTATAACAAGTGTCATGTACATGTATGGAAGGACTAGTTGCAATCACTTAATATTTTGAAAAGTTGATGTGTGTTGCCAGTGTGTCCTTTTAAGAAAGTTTTCAGATATCAAGCGATAACCAATTCTTGAAAGAATTCTGCTTAGATGGTCATACATACTTGTAGTATCCTTGTTTGGACTGGAAATGTTTTATCAACCCAGACACAGCTAAAGACATACTGCAGCTGTGTCTTCTTATATACTTCTACTGTTAAAAAGAACAACTAAATTCATCAACTTTTTAAATCAGAAATTCTAACATTAGTCAAACAGGAAGGTTGCGTTTCTTTTTAGAATTAAAATAGTAATACAGACATTATTTTAATATCTTAATAGGAAAAGGCCTTCCCTCCTGGAGTTGTCTGAATTGCCATTCTTATTAACATCAACTTCTCATGCAACCTAACTTTTCACTGCGGTGTTTGTTGCAATAGTTTTACTTCCTCGTATCGTATTTGGCAGGATAATGAGAAATTAACCAGCCTCTAAAGTCTAATTTTTGAAAGAGCACTCATATTTCTTGGAAGATATGTCTTTATAGCTTTGTATAATGAGGTTGGATGTGCAGTTTTTATGATAGAATGTTTGAAAATAGATTTTGGGAATCTTGAAAGTCTCTCTCATTCTTTTTCATGTTTGTTTTATGCCAATTTTTATCCTCAATTTGTAGTGTTTATTTGTCCTATTTTTGGATGTATAATATTTTATTACACCAACAAAGGAGTCCTGTAGCTCCAAAAACTAAAACTAAATCAGCAGTACAAGATCACAAATGTGTATCAGGCCAAGGGGAGCCACCGTGGCAGAGCATTCTATGTTCGATTCCCGCTGGATCTTCAAACAGTGCTCCACAACTGGTTGATAAAACGGCTGTGGTCGTCTTGATGTAAATACTACAATGGAGGTCTGTTGGGACGCTTTTAACCTTGGTAAACCAACCAAGGGGTTCTATTCTGACAAATTTGAGAGCAACGTGTTGAGAGCAATATGATTTCCTATCTGTTCTCTAAAACACTCTATTCTGATTTTACTCTACCATGCACTTTTCCACCTAAACTTTTGCACCTTTGATTTTCCAGAATTTTTTTTGTGGGTGGGTGACTGCTTTCAGTAAGATCGTTTATTTTTATTTTTCCCCTCCCATGGCCTACACCCCCTTTTCGGT
This sequence comes from Chiridota heheva, assembly GCA_020152595.1. Lineage (NCBI taxonomy): Eukaryota > Metazoa > Echinodermata > Holothuroidea > Apodida > Chiridotidae > Chiridota > Chiridota heheva. Next base: position 1,274,521 of record JAIGNY010002471.1, on the reverse strand, counting down.
ACTTGTACAGTAGTTCTTGTAGAGTAGTTCCGCGACTTTTTTTTTCTAGTTGCCTCGGGTCTCCCGGCCCTTGGTATTTTTGTTCCAACATGACCAAATGCTTCTGCCTTGACTCTTTCTCCCCTCCCGTGACCCACCTGCTACCTTCATTGACCATTCTTTAGCCCCAGTCCCCAAAATTTAATCATTCAGGCCACCAACAAACCAGACACTTTTAAAAAGAGTTTCCCCTTCCTCAACCACAAGGCACTCCACAGTCTTGTCGGAACCCTCCCAAGGTTTCTATCCTCGGATCTGGCGATCTCCTCATGCACTGCAACAGGGACACTTACGCCACCACCCTCCTCACCACCAAAACCCTAGCTAATGCTGGTATCAATATCACAGTCATTTCCCACCATTTCCTGAGCTCCAGCAAAGGCTTTGGTGTTTGAGGAGACTGCTCGAATAGAAAGGTTTGGTGTAGAGGGTAGGAAGGTTTGGTGTAGAGGGTAGGAAGGTTTGGTGTAGAGGGTAGGAAGGTTTGGTGTAGAGGGTAGGAAGGTTTGTGTGAGGGTAGAGGGTAGGAAGGTTTGGTGTAGAGGGTAGGAAGGTTTGGTGTAGAGGAAGGTTTGTAGGAGGAAGGTTTGGTGTAGAGGGTAGGAAGGTTTGGTGTAGAGGGTAGGAAGGTTTGGTGTAGAGGGTAGGAAGGTTTGGTGTAGAGGGTAGGAAGGTTTGGTGTAGAGGGTAGGAAGGTTTGGTGTAGAGAGGTAGGAAGGTTTGGTGTAGAGGGTAGGAAGGTTTGGTGTAGAGGGTAGGAAGGTTTGGTGTAGAGAGGAAGGTTTGGTGTAGAGGAAGGTTTGGTGTAGAGGGTAGGAAGGTTTGGTGTAGAGGGTAGGAAGGTTTGGTGAGGGTAGAAGGTTTGGTAGGAAAGGTTTGGTGTAGAGGGTAGGAAGGTTTGGTGTAGAGGGTAGGAAGGTTTGGTGTAGAGGGTAGGAAGGTTTGGTGTAGAGGGTAGGAAGGTTTGGTGTAGAGGGTAGGAAGGTTTGGTGTAGAGGGAAGGTTTGGTGTAGAAAGGTTTGGTGTAGAGGGTAGGAAGGTTTGGTGTAGGGGTAGGAAGGTTTGGTGTAGAGGGTAGGAAGGTTTGGTGTAGAGGGTAGGAAGGTTTGGTGTAGAGGGTAGGAAGGTTTGGTGTAGAGGTTTTGGTGTAGAGGGTAGGAAGGTTTGGTGTAGAGGGTAGGAAGGTTTGGTGTAGAGGGTAGGAAGGTTTGGTGTAGAGTGTAGAGGGGTGTAGGGGTAAGGTTTGGTGTAGAGGGTAGGAAGGTTTGGTGTAGAGGGTAGGAAGGTTTGGTGTAGAGGGTAGGAAGGTTTGGTGTAGAGGGTAGGAAGGTTTGGTGTAGAGGGTAGGAAGGTTTGGTGTAGAGGGTAAGAAGGTTTGGTGTAGAGGGTAAAGGTTTGGTGTAGAGGGTAGGAAGGTTTGGTGTAGAGGGTAGGAAGGTTTGGTGTAGAGGGTAGAAAGGTTTGGTGTAGAGGGTAGGAAGGTTTGGTGTAGAGTTTTGGTGTAGAGTGTAGAGGGTAGGAGAGGTTTGGTGTAGAGGGTAGGAAGGTTTGGTGTAGAGGTAGGAAGGTTTGGTGTAGAGGGTAGAAGGTTTGGTGTAGAGGTAGGAAGGTTTGGTGTAGAGGGTAGGAAGGTTTGGTGTAGAGGGTAGGAAGGTTTGGTGTAGAGGGTAGGAAGGTTTGGTGTAGAGGGTAGGAAGGTTTGGTTTTGGTGTAGAGGGTAGGAAGGTTTGGTGTAGAGGGTAGGAAGGTTTGGTGTAGAGGGTAGGAAGGTTTGGTGTAGAGGTAGGAAGGTTTGGTGTAGAGGGTAGGAAGGTTTGGTGTAGAGGGTAGGAAGGTTTGGTGTAGAGGGGAAGGTTTGGTGTAGAGGGTAGGAAGGTTTGGTGTAGAGGGTAGGAAGGTTTGGTGTAGAGGGTAGGAAGGTTTGGTGTAGAGGGTAGGAAGGTTTGGTGTAGAGGGTAGGAAGGTTTGGTGTAGAGGGTAGAAAGGTTTGGTGTAGAAGGTAGAAAGGTTTGGTGTAGAGGGTAGGAAGGTTTGGTGTAGAGGGTAGGAAGGTTTGGTGTAGAGGGTAGGAAGGTTTGGTGTAGAGGGTAGGAAGGTTTGGTGTAGAGGGTAGGAAGGTTTGGTGTAGAGGGTAGGAAGGTTTGGTGTAGAGGGTAGGAAGGTTTGGTGTAGAGGGTAGGAAGGTTTGGTGTAGAGGGTAGGAAGGTTTGGTGTAGAGGGTAGGAAGGTTTGGTGTAGGAAGGTTTGGTGTAGAGGGTAGGAAGGTTTGGTGTAGAGGGTAGGAAGGTTTGGTGTAGAGGGTAGGAAGGTTTGGTGTAGAGGGTAGGAAGGTTTGGTGTAGAGGGTAGGAAGGTTTGGTGTAGAGGGAAGTGGTGCTGGGATTAAGGGTTCTCAGTTTAATTATGTTTTTTCCTAAAGCCAGGTTGGGCAGCCTTTTTGATGAGGGATGGTTGGCTGGGTGTACCGTCGCAATTGGTGCAAGAGGCGCTGTCACTTCCCACTGTTCCCTGAGCTCCTGCAAAGGCTTTGGTGTTTAAGGAGACTGCTCGAGTAGGAAGGTTTGGTGTAGAGAGATGTAAGGGATTGCTTCCTGGTAAGTGGTGCTGGGATTAGGGGTTTTCAGTTTAGTTATGTTTTCTCCTGAAGCCAGGTTGGGCAGCCTTTTGAGTAGGGATGGTTCGCTGGGTAAGTAACGTCGCAATTGGGGAAGTGCGGGGTGTTGGTGCAAGAGGCGCTGTCATGGTCCGGGGTTCCACAGCGCACTTGGCTGTGACAGGAGGTTTTTCCATGGCCATACCTCTGGCACCTATGACAGCGGAGAGGGTTGGGAATGTAGGGGGTGATTGGAATTCAGATAGCTTGCAGTGATGTGGGAGGGGAGAGTTGGTGTGGCAAGTCAGGAAGATGGTATTGGTGGGTGTTTCGGCACCATCTCTTTTGACGAGACGACGGGCCTCAGTGATGTGTTGGCTGGTAAATTCCTCAACGAGGTCTTCATTGGTCAAGTAGGCAAGGTCCCTAGTTGTAATGGATTTTACAAATTGTCCCATTTTCAAGCACTTTCTTGATTTCAAGCACGTTCTTGATTTCAAGCACTTTCTTGATTTCAAGGCTTACATTGTGAGCAGAGACAAGCTAAGTTTCCTTGATTTACCTCTGATCTTGTGTTTATCAAATAGCAACAAAGAGAAACCACAAGACAAATTTTAATTTATGACCATGTATTCAGAGATACAAAAAGTGAAAGAACAGTACGAACATTCCAGTGGAAGCTGATGAGTCAAAGCAACGTTGTATTGAGTGGACATGGAAATTAAATGGAAATAAGAAGCTTAGACGGTGCGACACAAATACCAATCCTACGGTGTTCATTGAATGTCAACTTCAGGAGATAAAGGAGTCTTATCACATACATGAGATATTTTTCTACTCCTGTTGGCTGTTTGAATAATTTAGCACCATCTAAATTCACTTGTAAGTCTATCTTTTGTACTGATGACTGTCATACTGAGTGCACGACAAAGAATTTTGGCCTAAGTTTGTTGCAGTTTCCCTAGGAGAGGTATCAAAGTTCCAATGAAACAGTTGTACAGAAACAGTTCCAATAAAGAAAGCAACCATGAAGATACAACATAATACTTTCAAGTTTCATAGTGTTGATTGACATGATTTGTGCTAAATAGACCAGCTAAAGAGTACCATCGGGCAGCAAATACAAAATATCCTGAAAATTATAGAGACTTTTTAACAAAGGAAAACCAGGTGTAAGACAATAGTGTAAGGACAGGTATCACCCCATAAATACGTTCAGAAGTGAACGCTGCCTTACTGGTAACGTCACTTCCTCTTTTCAACTTTCCCTATTGATCACAAGAAATCTGTGACGTTATCGATCACATAATTGCCAGAATGAACATAGGGGCCTACATTTGTTACCGATAACATCACAGATCTCTCACAATCAATAAGGAAAATTGAAAATTGGAGGTGACGTTAGCGTGGCGTTTAATTTTGAATTTATTTATAGAACGATACCTTTCCTTTACTTTCACAACTATCACTTTGATCCTAACCAATCAATCTTCCCTATCAATCATGTCATTCACTTCCTGAACAATTGTGTGACGCCCAAATTCAAAACCAAAATTAATCTTCAATCTAATATAATAAAATTTTAAGTAATAATGGTCAGGTAGAGTAGAGATCTCGCAGAATATTCTTCAATGGCAATAATTGGAAGCATACATTATCACAAGCCGCCCTTCCTTGTTAACTACTTTCATGTTATTTAATGAAGTCAAATATTTTGTAGCTCTCTGAAGCCTTGCAAAGGTACACTAGATCCTGCCATTATTTATTTCTCAATCCATAGGGCATCCTAGATCCTGGCATTATTCATTTCTCAATCCACAGGGCGTCCTAGATCCTGGCATTATTCATTTCTCAATCCACAGGGTGTCCTAGATCCTGCCATTATTTATTTCTGAATCTACAGGGCGTCCTAGATCCTGGCATTATTCATTTCTCAATCCACAGGGCTTCCTTGATCCTGGCATTATTCATTTCTGAATCCACAGGGCGTCCTAGATCCTGGCATTATTCATTTCTCAATCCACAGGGCATCATGCGTCTCTTGATTATTTCATCTAAAATGTGCTATAAACCTGACCCTGCTCATAAGTTCACAATTGAATTGTAAGTTATGACACTGAAAAAGTTTTTGATCTTGGTGTTAACAAAAGATCTAGAAGTTGATCATGAAAGCAAGATAATTGCTTGCATAAAGTGATATCAGAATGCTATGAGGACTAATATTTTCTGCTCTACTTCCAAGGTATTGTTAGTTCTTTGCATAGTATGTGTACTTTGTTCAAGAGAAAAAGTACTAAACCTTAATACAGTTCAGGGTCTCAGAATTCATGCATCATGTAAATGGTAATATAACATAACAAGATGACGGGCTAAGGGTGAATCACCCCATACAAAGCCCAAACTAACATCAGCACCACCACAATTTTTCAGCACCCGGAGTTCGTAAAGAACTTATCAATGTTGACTTTGAAACTCTTTGATCAACTTTAAACTGTTACCATGTGTCACATGAGGATTAGCTGAAACATGCAAGAAAATAATACAATACACTGCATTACATTTGTAACTGAAGATAATTAATTGCAGCAATGCCTTCAGCAAGTTTGATCGCTTTCCTTTGTTGAACTATCTCGATTCACAACTAACTACTTTCTTGCGCCTGTGTACTAATGCTCTTTCTGGCTTAACATCCTGCTTGATAAGTATCTCTGGCACCCATCTTTCAAATAAGTTAATACGAACAAAGTTAATACGAACAACTGTCCTTAGTCAACCTGAGACATGTAATATAGTGCGGCATTTACCGTTTTAACAGGAGAGCCACAAAGGAATTGTTTGATATTCAAATAGCAGTTACCATACTTTACTTGCATGACAAAAGGTGTGACAAACAGCCTTCCTTGAGATTTTCAGAATCTGCATTTCTATCTTCATAAATATCAAGGAAATTTGGAGGCAAATTGTTTAGCCCTTTAAACAGGATATTAAAAAACATGGTGTGAATGGCTTCCAATTTGAAGTTGCAACACATTCCTTAGCATGCCTAACACCTGTAAGGGTTGCTTATATGCAAGTCATGATACCCTGTTGAAAATTGTTGCTTTACAAGCTAACCCTCTTTCACACTGGTCAGAGCAGAAAAGATAAATTGCATTTGACAAACAAGAAAGCAATCGATGGTTTAAGCATACAGCATAGATGAGGGAAATAGCTAATAATAATAACTACAGGGGGAAATGGTCACTAGCTCTTTAACCTTTTGACCCCAGAGTTTACAGGAACACAAATTCATGTACCATGTTGACCCCAGAGTTTACAGGAACACAAATTCATGTACCATGTGTGATACAAACATGGATTGGTATAGGTCTTGCACTTCTGGAAATTAGTACACAATTACCCCCCAAAATCGAATATTTGACCTCTGACCTTAATCACTAAAACAACTTCTGAAATTTTTCATTTATCGTACCCAAGTGTATGACACCATCATGCTCACGCCACACTTACCATTCCATAAGTATATGGAAAATGAAAAGTGGTCAATAGTTCTGTGACCTTTGACTCCAGAGTCTACGGGACACAAATTCATGTACCAAGGTATCATGGTACAACAGTGTTGGTATAGGTTGTGAACTTTTTTTAGTTAAAAATGGCACAAAATTTTGCATTAAAAAACCACTTATTTGACCTCCCAATTATTTTTAATTTTTGTTAGAATGTTGAATACTACCCACCTATGCAATTTATAAAGATACTAATTCCTTTAAAAGATACAGCCATCATCAAAAACTCATTTCACTTGACCTTTGTACCCCAAAACCGTGGATACCAAAGTTCCAGGCCAGGAGTACCGTATCAAGTTTGGTTCATTTGTGTATTAGTTTTTGAGTTATAGGTGACACAAAATTAATTGTTGCATACGCACACACACGGACAGATGCAAGAATCACCAAATTTTGTCCTGTTCTAAAAACTTATAACCCCATATATGAGGTCATCATATGAGACCCCCCTGGGTGGGCCCCACCAGCCCCTGTAATATGAAGGGGGTGGCCATGAAGTGTAGGAGGTATAGGCAGTTATTTGCCTATACAGCAAAGTGACTACAATATCTCATCCCCACATATATGTATATGTGGGTGATGAGATGGTATAAAAATAAGAAAATGATTCCCTTTGTGCTATTGAAAAGTGTGAAGACTAAACGGTTTGCAAGCACACTAAAAGTAATAATGATATTCTGAAAACATCAAAAAGGTCAAATAAACTAAAGACACACTTGTATTAACTTGATATAGAACAAATATTTTGCCTGAAAACTAACGAAAGACCATGAGTTGACATATTTTCTAAGAGATAAACGCCAGTGTAAGACTCGGTAGGTGATATGGGGCATTTGAACTCCAGTAAAACTACTAATACTGATTATTACTGATTTCTTGGAGAAGAAATCACTTCCTACAGTATTTGAGAATTGAAAATGTTGTGTGAATTAAAACAAGTCCACAATTAAAAGATGTCAAGTGTCAATACAACATGTAAGTTACATTACTTTCCATGAGATATAAAGTTGTTGCAAGTACTGTTTGAATTCCTTAGGACTGATCAGGCATGCATGTCATGCCAAGGTGCAAAAATATCACTAATTGATAAAATGAAGTGTAGATGGGTGTATTAGTTGCACTGCAGTGCCCTGCAGATAGCTTTACCATCCTTTGCTGGTAAAAGGGATTGCCATCGTATCTACTGGATTGTTCATGACAGTGATGGGTCCTTTGCTGATGATATCATATGACGTTTCAGAATCAGGGTCAATACTTATTTGTTTAGAAGTGACCAAGACACTATACACATACTTTCACGGATAGGAAAGATACTTTATGCAGTAGATAGTTGATCAACTTGCTGTACAATAATATAACAACATTCATTGTTTCTTTCTTAACAAAATATAACTGAAACATGAATATCTCCGATAAGATGCAAATATAAATGTTCCAATTTTTTTCTATTTCATCATTTATATCTCTAAAGGTATGTCCACAGATCTTCCAGCAAAGGAAAATTCTGTTCATTTACTTTGCATTGCTCTAAACATTTTACAAAAAGCTCCCCAATTGGAAACCCATTTTTTTTAAATAAATCAATTTGTAAATATTTATCATTTAGTCAAAAATTTCCCTCTTTTCAAATGAAAATGGCAAATTTTAAAGGCCATCTATCGTGATTAAAATGTGACAACGTACATTTTTATTCCAAAACGATACTGATTGTGCAATTGCGTTTCGACCAAACAAAACACATGAATTAAAATCTAGTTACCTCCGCATTATAGAGACGATAACTGGCGTTTAAAACCCATGTCATTTGTATTCAGGTAGGTTCTTCCAAACAGTAATGTTGATCGTATTAAACTGATGGATACAATTTTATAATATGAATTAAAGAAATCAATGCCACTTTGCAAATAGCTGCTTTTTTCACTAATCAATAGGCTTCTTGTTATGCGATTCATACTTGGCTACATGCCTAGGTTTAAATTGGCTCCACACCTTTTCCTAAGCAAACTCCTTAATTCTCTGTAACTTACAGGAATCTTAACCCCAGATATTTCATCATTGCTGCCTTTTCTTCTACAAACTTTTTTTCTTCTTAAAGATATTAGGATGAGGCTAAGCAAGATATCTGCTCCATGAAATAAGCTCGACTATTCTGTCAGAACCAAAAGTTTGAGACATTCTAAATCAGAAAAAAACATGAAAAAGACTAAGAACAGACAGATCACAAAATATGTTCCATCCTACTTGCAGCTTGTCTCTTATAAATATTAAACTTTCACTCGAAGCACTAATCAGTAGGCTTCTTGTCTTGTGATTCATACTTGGCTACATGCTTAGATTTACATCGGTTCCACACCTTTTATCAACTTTTCCTAAAACAAACTCCTTAATTCTCTGTAACTTACAGGAATCTTAACCCTAGATATTTCATCATTGCTGCCTTTTTTCCAGACCTCAAAATATACAAATTAAAATTAACTCCTTTATCCATAAAGAGTTAACATAAAACATGCCAACATACTTAATAAATACTGCATGACGTCACATATTTCTTCGTAAGCTTTGATTGAAAACAGCTTCTTAAGAGGTACTGTATAAAACGTCAGGCACAGACCCAGAGGAGAACCAGCCCTTAGTTACTTAAATGATAGTTATCCATAGTCTTAAGGAGAAGGCTGTTCACATCCATCATTCATCCTTTGTTTCCTCCTTGTCTCCCCTTCATCTGGTTTTGTTCCTTCATCTGGTTTTGTACCTTCATCTGGTTTTGTCACTTCATCTGGTTTTGTTTCAGGAGTCTGTGTTGCTGGCTTTTCACTTTTCTCCTCATTCTCCTTTTCATCTGTTGAATTACCTTCAGAGTTCTTATCTTGCACCGTCAATTCACCTAACTTTTCAGCTACATTATTTGTTGATTTGTCCTCATTTGTGTCCTTCTCTTTATCTTTCTTTTCTTCTGAGAAGAAACAAGAAACCTTATTTACTATCTAGGAACTCTTAAAGCATCTTCAGTATTGATCATCACAGAGGAGATAGCTCGAATGAAATATCAAGAACTTCTCTTTATTTCAATACCTGACTTACCAAAATGGTGCAACAAGCAGTTTACTGTTTTATCAGTCCCTGTTATGTAATCTTTAAAGATGCTTGGTATCATTTAAATTTGTTGGTTCTTGGAAGAGCGCTCTCAGTACCAAATTGGCTAAGAAACCAGCCGAAGCACCAACTTTTAATAATTTGAGACCTATCAGCAATCTACAGTTTATTTCTAAACTTGTTGAAAAGGCTGTTCTTGCCCATTTTTGAATCAGTGTGATGCACATTGTCCCCTTCTAACTTTCAGTCAGCTAATGGTCAATTTCATGTGACTGATGTTACGATTCAAAGACAATTTATGAAATTCAGAATAATTTCTCTCAAATAGTAACTGATATTATCCCAATGCAGTAACACCCTAGGTAACTATATAAGCTTCTACTAAACTCAGAAGGAAAAAGTCAGACAAATGCTACGACAAATGAGACTGAGGCAAGCAAACATGCGTTACATAAAAACAGCTTTTCAAACTTGATGAATACATGTAAAACTTAAGAAAGCAATTAACAACTGAGTAACCATCAAATATAAGTTGGAACTTCATTCTAATAAAACATCATAAAAGCCAAGGAACTCAACAATCTTAAACGAGTTTTGGCACTTAAACAATTGTTGTGACGGGTGTTACATTATATGTGACGAGTGTTATGGTGTCTGAAATTTCTATTAACAGTTTTAATTTTTGCCTTTTCAAAAGTTAGAATTATCAATCTGGGATGTATTTTCATCTCTATTGCATAAAATAAGCATTTACTACAAGTACAACAGTATGAAAATGCAAAGGATATGTATATATTTTTCAGGTAATGAACCCTATGTTCTCCAAGGTGTTGTCACACCAAACTATGAGCACTTGCTGCACTTTCAATGATTTTAGTACCTAAAACAAGATTTAAATGCAATAATTGCCTATTCTGATCAATAATGTTCTTTAGTTTACATCATTCCAAAAAATAAGGATGTTGTCGACATTTGTATTGGGCAATGCATCTTTTATTTTGCACGTAACACCCATCACATAATTGGTGACGGGTGTAAGACACATTTTGTTTTGTACCAGAGGTTGTATTTTCACTTTTAGGATATGCCAGGGAAAGTACATGTAAGTCACAATGACTGGTTTTCAGTGTGTACCCAATGAATTTGCCAGGATGGAAAGTGAATGAACACCCTTCTTTTTCGAGAAGTGTTTAGAGAACCAGGCATGGGGTGAAACTCCTACCATCGGAACCAACGGCTTAAGTTCCCTCCCAAGGACGGTGAGCACCACCCATCCACTGGCCATTTTCAAAGGTCGGGTGGGGGAGAAGGTGTGATGCAGAAGACAAACCTCTGCGCTTGATGTCAGTGTAGATCGTTCTGCATATCTGTGGAAAAATCACTGGTTAAATGGACGTTGGACTTGAACCTGGGACCTTCAGCATATCAGTCGTACAATGCCGACTGAGCTACCTGCCTCCCTTTTGTTAATGTAGAGAATTTCATTGAAAGGATCAATTTGATATAAAGATATCAATATGGACAAAGTGCAATTGAAGTATAGTTCATATACACCATCCCTGTAAAAATGTATACTAAGTTTTATTTCAACATGTGATAGGTGTTACAGTGGCAGATCCCCAAACTTTATAATCAGCACATCTAGGAACATTTTAAATACTTAACACAAGGATTTACAGGCTATAAATATAAATTAATGTACTGAAATTTGTCAATCTCCTGCAGTTTTGAATGTTATCTACTTTCCATGTATTGCATACTGCATTTTGTACAATGTTACATGTTTATTTTCCCCATATGTATGAAAATGAATTGAAATTGAAAATGAATATATATATATATATATCAGTCTGAATGAAAAGGACTTGAAATATGTTCTCTACACCAGCTCACTTTTTTTCTGTTATCCAAAACCATCTTATTTTAGGTTTCTCTAATGCGGATGATACACAACTACTTCATGTTTTTAAACCCGGTGACAAGACCAATGAATTACTTGCCATTTCTCAACTAGAAAAATGCATTGCTATTATTCGTCACTGGATGGTGGCACATAAATAAAAATTCAATGACTCTGAAACTGAATTCATTATCCTCGGCACTCCCTCCAGATTATCTATAATAAATATCAATTCTATCAAAATTTGTTGTGTTTACATTACTCCTTCTCAGCAAGTTCGGAATTTGGAATTTTTTTTGATGAACATAGGAAAATGGAAGAATATAGCAAGACAAATTTGCTAGACTTGAAATTACTCCTTATATAGTCTCAACAAAAAAATAATAATCAGGAAATGTTCCAAACAGCCATGCATACACTAGTTCATGCATTCATTCAAAGCCATTTAGATTACTGTAAAGTCTATTTCACAATATTCCAAATCATCTCATTAAAAAAATCCAACAATCCAGAACAATGTTGCCAAATTAATTGTTAATTGCTACAATATCCCCTCAAAAGTCCTCCTAAGTTCCCTTCACTGGCTCCCAATTGAATTTCGTATTAAATTTCAGCTACTTGTTTTTGTTTTAAAGTTCGCCTTGTGTTATCTTTCTGATCACATTCACCCTGTCCACAGCAATAGGTATTTGTTACGCTCAAATGATTCTCCCATTCTTTTTGTCCCCAGAACAAAATGTAAAACTTTAGGTGACCGTGGTTTTCATCATGCAGGTCCAGCCCTTTGGAATGAACTGCCTGCCTCTACTCATTAAGTTAACAATCAAAGTTTGTTATCCAAGTCCATTTAGTTAACAATCAAAGTTTGTTATCCAAGTCCTAATTTAAAAACGTACTTATTGCCTTTGTTAAGTTTTAGCTTTCTGTGAAGCGTATTTCAATGCTTAGCAGATTTTTGCGGTACATAAATGTATTATTATTATTATTTAAAACAATTTTTTATTTTAATCTATATTTCTATAGATTGATTGCTACATATAAGACAGTACAATGTAAAGGTGACATCTCTTTTGGACTAAGAATCCGTGATATTAAAGTATGAAAACAACGGGCAATGTCTAAAAATTGTGGCAAAAATTACTGTGCACCTAAAGAGAACTGTCTATCCTCTTCATTTATCATCATAAATGGACTGTTAAAATTCCAAGCCATACTTAATACTTTTTGGGGGAGGGGGGTGGGGTGAGGGGATTAAATTCCCCATCCAATAAAAGTATAATAAGTTATACATGCTTCTACAGGCTGTAGCCTAGGCTCTTTACTATAATTGCATCTCAAAACATTTGATAATGTTTAAAAACTTTCAGCCATCATTCAATATTTTAATGACATCTGGATTGGTCCTACTACCTAAATTTTACCATTCAGAAGTTCAAGTTTCATTGTAGCCAAGTAAGATACTTAAGAAAAAAACAGTGATCCCAATCTCAATGTGATGCTGATGACTCATAGACCAGACAGGAAGTCTGCAAGACAAAGGGTCTATTGTTCTTTTTAAGGCAATATGTGAATGCATTTCATGCTAACAGTGATACAGAGGAAAGACTGAATATAGGCATCATAAAAGAACAAGGCATCCTCATTCATTTGGAAACATTTTACTGTCCAAGATCAAGCTGATGAAATTGCTGAATGTATTTTGTGCAAAAAGGAATTAGGAGAGGAAAACCAGGATCCCTGCCAAAGAACTTTAGTACTTCACCTTTACACAAGCATCTCAATCAAAACATCCTGCAACATATAAACAAGCTAAACAATCAAATATTGAGGAAAAGTAAATCTTCAATTGTTAAAATTGCCAAAAATTCTTCCGGCGGATTTGGAAAAAAATCGGCGGAACCGGATTTTTTTCCCAAATCCGGCCGGATAATCCGGCCGGACCGGATATCCGGTACATCCCTATACGGAATATCACATCATAAACTAAAAACTCCCAAAACGGACAGATTTGGATCGAACATCAAAGATTTTAGTTTCTATCCACAACATATCATTTTGTGCACCTTGCCTATTGACACAGGTAACTCCTTATCGACCACTAGCATACAGGTAAAAACATGAAAAGTTTACCTAGACTGGCTATAACTTCTTTTTGACATTCTTCAAACGCCTCTTTAAACTTCTTTGCATCTGTGTAAAAGAAGAAAAATAGTAAAGTGAGTATGAAAAAAGGGCTTTCTACTTTTACAATCCTGAATTTAATTGATTGACAATTTATACATGTCAACTAAAATTAACAGGATTGTTATTTTGACAGCAGCCTGATCATTTATACCAACATATAAACAAAGCACAAAAACACAAGTATGAAGTACTAAAATCAATTTTGAAACACATTCAAAATAGGCTTTGATTATTTCTACACTGCTGAACAAAATCATGATTTTATCAAACTACTGATAAAGAGTAAACCCACCAATTGTACAATTTTAATCAAAGCAAAACTTAGACATGGTCAAACTTAAATTAAAGGAAATGGGGATTAGGAAAGGGCACATTTCTTTATACAATTTGACGATTTACATTTGGGTGTATTGTGGGGTCTTTCTGACCTTCTGCAAGAGTTGATAACTTTTCAATCTTTAAAACCATGCACTATTGTAAGAAGTTTTCACTGGATATTGAAAATGTCTTAATTGATTAGACATCTGAGCAGATCAGTTTTGTTTTTGAGATATGGCTAATCAAAGGTTGATTAATTTTGAATTTGAGCTTAATTTTGAATTTGTGCTTAATTTTGGAATGTATGCTTATTTTTGATTTTGTAGTTAATTTTAAATTTGTACTTAAATTTGAATTTGTGCTTTATTTTGAATTTGTGCTTAATTGTGTATTTATGCTAATTTGTGATATATGATTGGGCAGACAACTCTGTGGTAATTCCTTGAATTGTTTTGCTTCAACATCATTCACTAAAAATTATGGGAAAGCCTATTCCTACTAGAATTTGATTAAGAGTTTGGTAAAAGCTAAGAAACTCTTGGCAGGCACATGCCGGGGTGGGGGATTAGAGGAGGAGGGGGAGGGATCAAGGTTTTTTCCTTTTCAAGGACCGACCTTTTCAAATGAGTAGTTTTTTTTCTCTAATGTTTATCATTTTCAATATGATTTTACACTTTTACTTAGCTGATACATCAGGCGAACGAATACAATATTATATGTTTTTAGGCACCATCTTATGCACCAAAATGCATAGCTAGGAATCCCCACTAGGGGCCATTAGGTTAGCCCCTAAACCCCATGCCAAATGCGCAAAGCATATACAGCTGGCTGGCAAATACCCCCTCCCAAAAAACCCAAAACAAAAACATTTAAACCAGGCTATGCCTTTTGAAACTCAGTAAGAATTTATTATGAATGATAGATAATTAAAAAGCATCAAACTAAGAAAGAGAAACTCACTTTCAACATTTGCAAATCTGATGGCTAATGTTTCAGCCTTGGTTTCTTCATCTGCAAAGTCTGCTAAAGTTTTATATACCCAAGCTTTTTCACTACCTAAACTAGGTTTCAGCTCCATACCTGGTACAACTGTTGAACAGATAAAATAAAATAAATTTGTATGCATAAGAATTTGAGTAACAATTTTGTTGTTTATTAAAATTTGCAATGTTTAGAAGTTCATATTCAATTTGGCTGGTGTGGGTTGGGTTTCCAGCAGTTATGTTAGTCCTTGTATTGTGACTAGTGATGATTTATACAAACCACAAGATGTGAATCAGGTTTTGCAAAATCACTTGTTTAACTTATCCATAATTTTACCTGTGAACTAGGCACCTTAATAAAATTGGTATTGCATCTTAATGTCAAATATTCTTCAGACAAGAGGACCTTCCTTCTGGACAATCTTAAATGCAGAAGTCAATGCGCAATGGACAAATTGCTTTAGACTGATTTGTTCAATCTGATTGGAATGGTCTTATACTAGAGTAGTTATGATAAATTTGAAAGAATGCAGTTTGATCTACATGTTTTGCTTCTCATCTTGTTATTTCTCTTTGGAACAATGTATACAATTTTGTAATAAACAGATGGTAACAAGATCTTCTACACATTGCCTCAAATCACATTTCTGGGAATAATTATTTTAATGCGCCACTTAATACTTACTGTAATGATTTGCACATATTTTAAATGTTTTATCTCTTCTCATAAGTACTCGTATCCTTCCACTTTCCGACTTGTGTTTAAGCATTTTCACCTCGCCTGTGCCCCTTTCCTTCCACTCTGGTGGTTCAGATGAATTATCGTAACGATATAACCTTGCTCTCCTGTGAAACAATAAAATAATTTACAGTTTAAATGGTTTCAATATGAAATGATCAAGCATTCAATCATCAGTTTCATCAAACATTCACTTGAAGAATACTTCCCAAATCTAACAACATCCGCTTTAAAGGACTATCTATGTGAATTTGCATATATAAGATAGCGAATTTGCATATATAAGATGGCGGACTATTAAACAGATCAAGAAGACCCATGTTGATGTCTTATTCTCTCCAGGAGTTTTTGTATTTCAAGGATTTCACCAGTGTGATGTCATACAAAAATATAATTAGACAATTACCGTATCCGTGGTAATAAGCGCCCACGGCGCTTACGAAAATATAATTGCACCATTTCTTAAGGCCTAAAGTTTTTTCCCAATAAGTGCCCATGTTTTGGGCACAATGACCACCACAAAAACATCATCAGCCTCAGACGTAAAATAAGAAACAAAGCGACAAAACCTATTTAAAGTCTACAAATGATTCAAGTAAATTATGCTACCAGTCAACAAAATGTTGAGTAGGCTTGAGTGGGCGCTTATTAGAGCTGAGCTTAATACGTCGAATACAGTATATTATTTTTCTAAAGTGTAAGGTACATTCGTGAGCAGATAGGCAAAGTTTGTTCTTGTTAAGTGCATGTGATACATCATCTCAACAATTAAATGTTTCTCATAATTTAGAAAGAAACAATCATTTTTCAAAAGTTATACAATACATGATATAAGTCATGTACTTACACCCAAGGATCTAAATACCATACACCTTATACCCAAGGGTCTAAGTAGGCCTACCACACACCTTATACCCAAGGGTCTAAGTAGGCCTACCATACACCTTATACCCAAGGGTCTAAGTAAGCCTACCATACACCTTACACCCAAGGGTCTAAATACTGTACACCTTATACCCAAGGGTCTAAGTAGGCCTACCATACACCTTATACCCAAGGGTCTATACCCAAGGGTCTAGGCCTACCATACACATCTAAATACTGTACACCTTATACCCAAGGGTCTAAGTAGGCCTACCATACACCTTATACCCAAGGGTCTAAGTAGGCCTACCATACACCTTATACCCAAGGGTCTAAGTAGGCCTACCATACACCTTATACCCAAGGATCTAAATACCATACACCTTATACCCAAGGATCTAAATACTGTACACCTTATACCCAAGGGTCAAAGCACATAACAAAAACTAGAATATTACAACTCTTTAGAGCGCATACCTCTGCCCGTTGCAATTCCAACATGCCTAGAATAATTTTGGCGGTCATTTGATCCCCATACCAAATATAATGTACCTCAGAAATGCTAGGCCCACCAAGATTCATCCCAACTTTTGATCTGTAATGAACATTTGCAATCTGAAAACTTAAAGATCATCTTCTGACTGGATTTCTTCCAAGGTCATACCATTGTTTTTAGTTTTATTCAAGTGAAGCATCATTTGTTTGAGATCTATTCAGCCAGGATTCACATTCAATCATTTTCCATTCATGGCAAAAACCAATTGTATCATTTTCACAGATTACAGAGAACACTTGATGTAAGTCTTTTTGAGTCCAGAAAATTAATTGTTTGGATCTCCATTAGAGCACAAAGTAATTGTTTAGCACATTCCATTGGAAAGTTTCAACTTAAAGTCTTGACAGATGTCATCCTAAAACATCCCCACCCCTTAATTTCTGCCCTTCTGTTCCAATTACTCCCAAATTTTAATTACTTCTTCCTTAAGCAGTAACAAAACCACATCAAATTTAATCCAAATCCAGTCATCAGTTCTAAAGAAATTTTGATGACAGACAAAACAAACAAAGAGGCAAAAACATGTCCCCCACCCCCTATTTTCACCCTTCCCTTGTCCCAATATGTCTCAAATTGTATTCACTTCTTCTGTCAGCAGTAACAAAACCACACACCAAAATTGATCCACATCCAGTCATCAGTTCTTGAGATATCTTGATGACAACAAACAAACTTACAGTGCTATTAAATTATTTGAGGTACAAAGTGATAAAAGACTATCAGTTCTTGAGATATCTTGATGACAACAAACAAACTTACAGTGCTATTAAATTATTTGAGGTACAAAGTGATAAAAGACTTATCTGAAAATTCACTGGAATATTCCTTCAAAATACACGTTCATTATCCATTGACAACACTCCATATTGCTACATTTCAAATTCAAAATAAACTGTAAAATGCAGGAAGTACTACTCTCTTGCCCTATCCATTTTGCATAAACAGTCAACTGAAGGCTCCACAGTGTATATTCATTATCTTTCTCACCCTGTAACTTAACTCCTTTTCCAATGAAACGACACTTTCTACAGTTGATGGTAAGAGATAGTACGATCACTTTCTTCATTAAACAACATATACATGGACTTAATTCAAAATATACATACACTTTAAATGCCTCCTCTTCATCTTCTTCTAATGTTTTAATATCTACTGGAGATAACTTGACGATCGGTTCAAAATGAATATCAGGACTTGTAGGTGTTTCATCCTGCTGTAAAACAAAAATAAAATATGAACATTACAACATGATCACAGCAATATTTTTTTCTTCTTCACCAAATAGTGTTGTAGGTACCTTCAGTCAACACTGTTAAAGCCGTAACACACCGAACGCGACGCGGCAAGCAATTTTTTAGATAATCATACAGGAAACAAATATTTTAAGATGCTTTAACTTTTTGCTTACACAAGATGAAGTTTATAATTAAGGCTTTCCTATAATACTGGAAAATTTGTTAGAAATGCTTTTTTGTTCAAAATTATGGAATAATTCGCATAAGTGGGTAGGGGGAAAGGGGGAGGGGGCACGATTTTTGCTGTGAGCGTAGAAACGCCCTTTAAATTAATTTTCAGTTATCATCTGAATAGCCATACGATGACGATCCATCTATAAAAACAAGGTCAAAATTTTTCTCTTCCTTTTGTTTAAATCAATTTTGTTTAAAAGATCGCTCGTCGCGCCACGTTCGGTGTGTCACAGCCTTTACACATTTTTATTCAGAAGACAACCATTTCTAAATTCGTAACATGGAAGCCCTAAGCTAAAAATCTTTGTCATTTTAAGTTAAAAAATTATATTTCAAATAAACATTTGAACTTTATAAACTGGTCCACATACCATGAAAACCTGATAAGAATTATGTTAGTCAATTACAAGTTAGAGCAAACTAAACTATCCATATTTCTAGAAATAGGTAACTGGAGTGTTTCTGCTGCAAAATCATCCAGAAAATCAGGTTCTGAGCTTCACCAGGGAGTCAATTCAACTTTTTTAACTTTCTGATGTGACATTGATCTTTGACATAAATTGTGAGAGAGATTAATATTTTATTAACTGGTCCACATATACATGTAGCTTGAAGTTGAACCTCTTTCATACATTAGTCTTTACATGTGTACCCGAAATATCCCGGTAACCGACTGATTGTGTTGTTACCCTGTTCAGAAAATACAACCTGGGTATGGATTTTCATAATATTACCAATTGTAGACTGTTTCTGTTTAAGAATTGTATGACAAAAGAATAAATCTTAACTTACAAGAATAATAAACTGTTTGTTTCCTTTATATTCAAATGCAATACAATAAAACCGATCACAAAATATTGTCACAGATTGCAGAAATGTTGAACGAGCGATGTGGCTAGTAACGTATGTATGCTAGTAGTACTACAAGTACTAGTAGTGCAAAACTTAAACTTTCTAAACTTTGCTGTAAAAAAAGATATCCAAACCAGTGTGCAACAAGCAGTGTATGTAGTATGGTGCAGAAAAAATATATTGCGGTTGTATATTACCAAACTATTTTGAAAGCATGTTTGCTATTTGCTGAAAAAATGTATCACCTATTATGAACCAATCACAAGTTTTGTTCAAATGATATTGTATATTTTTCACAAACCACGTTTTTGACAAATAATAAATGACTTTTCCTTTGCTGTATTGTGTTACTGAGTGTGCACATAACGGAACTGTGAAATTGTGTATTATTCCAGAATACCAAGTGACCAGTCCCGTGAAATTTCAAGGAAGTGAGTATATTATCATAAAAACAGGTAAATAAAAGAGACAAGAAACATTTGTATTTTATTCTTTATTCACAAAAACAAAGATAGGATGGAAAAAATAACAGAAATATCACAAGATTTTACAAGCTACACTGTTACATTTTAATACATATACTACTTCCCCTAACAACAGTTTGAAAAATATAAAAAGTTAGGCCATGATAATGCAAGAATAGATGTAGAGTATTGGCCTGGTAGTCTAATTTTTTTAGACCCAGTGAATTTTTAACGTTAGGCCCAAATGGCTCACCGATGTACCATTTGAAGAGTCATTCTTCAATGGCGTGCTGGTGATTTGTCAAGGCCTGATTGGTGAAATGTTGATTTTGAAATAAAAATCAAGATAGGCCTATTCGTGGAGATGTTGAAAAATCGATATGGGTCAATATCAAAATATCGATATATCCCAAGCTTAGGTAAAATATCAATATTTTTCGATATTGACCCGTATCGATATGGTCGATATTGAGTTCAAGGGTCATATCTATCGATATGTCGATGTTTTCCACTGATATTGTACTATACATGAACTACAAATGAAGTTAAAATATGCACCTTTCCTCACTATACAGCCACAAAAAGTTTGTAATTTGTAATAATATCAAAGTTGCAGGCAGTCAATAATGTTAAGAGTTGATTAAGTCATTAATATTTCAAAAAATATTATCTAAAATTATGTTCCATAGGCAGGGAATTCTTAATTCCAAACATACAGTACTGTACTCTGTATGTACAGGCCGCTCTGGACATTGCGCAATAATATAAGTTAATTTTCATGATTTGTAATGGTTGAGCAATTGCAATCAATGAGATTTCAAATCCTTAATCATCACATCTAAAATCCTCAAAAGGAATACCACATCCTCAAATAAGTGGAAAAGCCCTTAATTGACACCTGAAAGAAGATTTTATCCTCAAAACTAAACGATTCATCCTCACAACTAAAAAATATTTCTCACTAATTTGTCCGTTTTGGGAAAAGGGAAGGGAGGAGGTTAAGGGCAAGCTACTCATCAGACATTCTATACAGTAAGAAAAGAACACTTTTCCTGCACAAGTACAAAGTGTGTAGAGATTTCTAAACAATTCATCCTCACAACTAAAAGATATTTTTCAATAATTTGCCTACTTGTCCTAATTTTAGTAGTAAAGGACATTTTCTATAAATATTCATTGACTTCCGAATGTCCAAGTCTGTAAAAAAAAAGTTCAAAAATAATGCTCTTTCAGTAGGAAATTTAGAATAAGTGGGCCATAGCTCCCAAAAGTACACTTGGCCCGTTTTCATTACCAAAAATAGCTATATACCAGCTCCACGAAAATAGTGAAAAAATAGTGTTCAAACTTTAAAATTTCAATGTTTCTGTGATTTATTTTTTGAAAAAGATGCAATATAAAAAATGATTCCTTTCAGAATAATAAATGTTTATTTGAAGATTTATGTACATATTTTCCATTCAATTCTATAAATTTACTTTAAAATTTGCACTTTCCACTTTTTGTGTTGAAGCAAAACAGTCAATAACATTTTAATGTGACGCCTTGCAATTTGCATATCAATATTTCGATATATAACTAACGATATATCAATATTGTCTGAAGGTGAATTTCACCCAAGCTTAGTCATTTCACAAATGTCAGTCACCTAACTTAGGTAAGGGCGCAACTAAAAAAGAAATGAAGTTTTTGATGTGGATTTAAAAGTTACATGGTTCGAAAGAGCTCTTCAAACAAAACTCAAACCAACAAACATCAGCGAAATTGGTTGAAGGAATCCAAAGTTATACCGATATGCGCAATTGTTGTCATGACGGAATAAAATGCATTTTTCAAAAGGCCTGCATTTTTATTTGGTTATTCAGAATATGGGCAAACTTGCCTATCTAGCAGAATGGGCAATATTCTCCCACAAAAATAAAACTTGACCAACATGAGGTTATACATTTACATTTTAACAATAGTTCAAATATTGGAAAAATACACGTTAATTATGTCACATTTTGACCATTGGCTAATTAAGTGGAAACCTTCCTTTTTTAATCATCTATAACTTCATAATTCAAAACCACATCAGATTGGAAATTTTACAAAACTGTACCCCATTCTACGCTAAAATAAAAATTCAACAAAAAATAATGATTTATTAGGAAATTATAAGCTACTGAAATTAGCAATTTTTCTCACGAACCAGACATCCACCGAAAGTCAAGAATGGCAACTGTGGCATATGTTTCCAAAAAATCATCATTTTAAAGTTCATATCAGGTGTACATGATACATCATTTTAATGTCCACTTCATATACTATTAAAATGCAGAACAAAGTTAATGTTTGTCACTTTTAATTAAATTAATTAAAAATTGCACCCTAATTCCCAATGACAAGTATATATGTCATACTTGGTTTACATACAAAATTACAATATGTACAAAAAATTATGTTTAAACTTGAAAGGATAATGTAGCTGAATATTTAGTAATGCACTTTGGACGTAAGTAGTAGTTGAGTATTTGTATAGAACATTTTTTAAAGTTGGAAAACAGGTGCATTGTGTTCAACTGTACACAAATCATTGCAAGGTTTTCACCGATAAATGGTCATGGATACACACATGTAACCTACAACAAAATGCCAAGACAAATGTACAATTCAAAATATATCATACATCATTATGTATATTATTAAATATACACTTAATCATATACCTATGGGTAACTATATAAACTGCACTGATCAATAACCACAAACTATTAGAAAAATGCTTGGGTCTAATGATAATTATCAATGTTGTAGGTCTAGTAGGCCTGAAGTTATGTAATTTTACATAATAACATATGGTAGGACATTACTACTTACAATTTTCAATTCATATGATACACTGTAGGCCTAACATTAGTAGTAACGCTAGTATGACATAGGGACTATGGTCTTCTCTTAGTCTTACGGCCAGAAAAATTGGTCAGTTTTTTACTTATTTCATGGACCAAGATTAAGCTTTTATCAAAATATACAAAAAGTTAATACTTAACACATAAATACAATAACCAAACTACACTAAAAATTGAGAAAATATTAACCAAACTTTTGCTTTGTTGAGCTACAGCAGTAACGTTCTGATATAAACGATGTCTTAATCGAAGGAAAAATAATCAGGTTTCCTAATGTGCATGATGAGAAAATAAAACTCCACTCAATATTAGGTTTATTCTTATAAAAGAACCCCTTAAAGAACTATAAGACATTACATGCATCATTTTAAAGCTGAAAATATCGTCTTTTCAATTATTTTTTATTATAGCAACATAGATTAAGCGTAGAGACTACATCACAGGCTTTCCACAGCAAATTGCATGCTACAGTGCATTTTAACAATAGATCTATACAAGCCACCGAACACCTAGCGAGTGACTCTGAACACAAGCTACTGAAATCTCATAATTTGTACTTCAATGTAGCGAAAAAAGGAGCCTAAATTATAAGAATTATACAAATTGCTAAATTATATTTCCATAGAGGTAAGTATTTTGAGAAAAGAATGTATATTTTATTATTTTGGGTCCAATTTTTTAATTTTTTTCTCTCAAAATCATCGGACATTTTGTCCATAGGTATAGAAGGCATACCAACAAGGAAATGAAAAGTCGCATCTTTTTTCATTAGAACAACGGTGATGACAGCAACCTTAACCTAAGTGACTGAGAGGTGCGTCAATGTACCTGTTTTGTCCACCCACTTTGGTGCAATGACTCACCTTGTCCGGGGGTGTAGGGGTGAGTCACACAATTGACAAGCGCATAACATGACTCAGAATAGGACACAACGAAAAGAAGCTTAACGAGATAGACACATTTTATGAATGGTACCATTGTGAGAAAATCTTTTATACAAAGCTTGGTTGTATTAACAGAGGGAAGGTCATAAATTCATACACATTGACATACAAACAAATTAAAGAAAAAACACAAGACAAAGATCAAAATTATGATATTTCTCAGGTGTTTTGTTATTCATTACCAATTGTGCACAAAGAATCGAAACGCGCGTAGCCCGCGTGAAGCATCCCCTCTATTAGGCCTAACGTTAGTTACTTCATGATAGGCCTACCTTTAGCCCATCTCCTTAAAAATAAATGAAATGGATGAATGAAACAGAATCGATGAGTTAAGTTTTAGCAAGAGAAGAAGTCATTTGAGGAAAAGTTTAACAGCTGAGGAATCTGGTCAGGATTCAAAAGCTTCCTTTTCCCCCTCCAAAGAAAGAATATATAATATAGTAGCAGCACTTCAATGACGTCATCGCAACATTTCTTTGGTTTGCAGCAAATTTTCGGGCATCTAAACTGTCATGACTGTAATGGGGGTAAAAATTCACTGTTTGTACATCTCATCGGAAAAAATAACAAATATACTGTGGCTTATAAACGAAAAAGGAGTCTCCGGCAAATGTGAGTTGTGTAAAAAAAATGTAATTAAGATTCGCTAGTAAGCATGCCACTGATTTTCTAAATAATATGTTATCAGTTAAATTTCTATTATTTTTGGGCAACCCCTTGTCCAATTAGAACTCATTTCAAATTTCACGCTGGTACACTTTTGGGCTGCTGAGAAAAACAAGTTTGAACGTTGAGAAAAAGGGTATCAAATTACCAGATGTCACAATTAATAACAAGATAGGCCGTCATGGTACAAAAACACCTGTCATAACAATAAATTATCAATCATATTTCAATGACGAAATACGCGTCAAAAATATTATGCAATATGAATATTCATCATACATAAAATATAATCATTTGCCGCGACAACCTCGTGTGTTGCTAGAACAAAATGTTATGGCAATGAAAATGCCGTACCATTTCCGTATGGTAAAATTACAATTACTCATAAAGTCCTTACTATTCTTATATCGAATGACTATTTATTTAACAAAACATACCAAATTTTCATCATTTAAATCAACAATTTTTGCAAATTTACAAGACAAACTTCATTTTCCTGTGGCGGAATGCCAGTGTCACCCGTAGCCTAACACAGTAATATTCACTGTAGAAAGCTAGTGTTACCGTCTGCCATACTGTTTGTACAGTGACGTTAAACCAAAATAAATTCGGCCGATCTGCTTTTTCTTTGTGCGTTCTCTTTGCGAATTTTGACTTTAAATTCCAAAATACAATCATTTGATAGACATATACTTACCTCTAATAAAAACTAACAATTTTCTTATTGAATTTTTGTTCCCATTTTTATTTTTTAATTCTTCTGGTTTTTGATGTAATTATATCCTGACACAGTAAAGTCTTATAGAAAACCTAAGCTTTCCAATAAAATTTCTTCTTACTTTTTTCTTCAGATACAACATGTCTCTTTCTCCCTCATATTTGTAACGATCTATCAAAAACATATTTTTTTTTATGTTTTCACATATTTGTTTATGCTTTTTTCTTAAAACTGTAAAGCTAATGACTGAAAAACCAACAAAATTTGTATTTATTTTTTGTTTTACCTTCTAGTCAAATTGTTTCTTTTTCTTTTCAATTGCACTGAAATTCTTCACTCTGATATTTTTCATTATTTCTTCTTAATATTTTGTTTTTGTTTTTCATGTCAACAAAGTCATTGGTGCCATGACCGCGTTTACCCATCACTCCATGATTAGATGAATCATAACTGATGGATGCTTCTTTCACAGCTGCGAAATATAGTTACTGGCAGGAAAACCTTGATCGAGACCATAATATTGAAAAACTATCTTATTTCAAAGAACACTTATAATGAAATGATTGATACTATACTATTCTATAGCCTTTCCAAAATTTATAAGAACATTACAATTTATCCAGTATGAATTAAAATGATTTTCACTTCCGTCTGCAAATTCATGAGAAAAAATATATTGCAGATTTAAAGTGTACTGCTAATTCATACTTACAGTAATGATTTATGTGACAGATGAATTATATTGCAAGTGCTCTGTGTGGTGTTTATTTCATTTTAAAATAATCATTTTAGTCAAAATAATTAGAAGAATCCCCAATTACGGGCGTATTCAGGAAAATAAGTAGGGTAACTGGTGTGCAACTTTCAGCTTTAAATCATTTGATTACTGAGATGAATTGTTTAAGATATTCGACATCGTGTATTGATAATTTTAAGGTTCCTAAAATCGATTAAAATGAAGTTTTTAACTTTTTATATTTGCTCTTAACAATTTAATCGCAATTAATCTGCAGACTTCTCGGGGTCACCAGAAGCATCCACTGGATCAACACCTACAATAATTAAGAATGAATACAAAGTTTAAATTAGCCAACACTTTATCATTTATAAGAAGATTTCTACAGCCATGCAGTTTTCTATTATTGGACTTCTTTATCTTAGTCCCTCAATATGCCATCATTAGTTTATGAACCAACATAAAAACTTTGAAGCTCCCAAGATTTCACAGTGAAAATGCCCACTAATAGAAGCAATAGTTGATAATCCATGCTCAAGTGAGAAACTAATATGGCATTTAAAGGTATCTTAAAGTACTGTATCAAAAGAAAGTTCCTTTTTCCATTTTAATTGTCCAATAAACCTTTCCTTCACCATCTTAAAATAATATAATCCTCTAAACTGCATAACTGGAGTTACCTCATTTACAATTTGACAGTGTCATATAAATCTATAGGCCTAATAAGCCCATATTAATCTCGTTGCGCCTGCACCAAATAAATCACTAGTGGCATTCTTTCTTTAACACTAGCCATTTCTCCGAGTCTTAACCCAAAATTATCAACTCTTGATCTAAGTATTTGTCAGTTTTCTTTTTGAAAAATGCTTCCTGTCTTTGCTAGTTATGCATTGATGAGTCATAAGTTTCTTAGAAACCCTCGAACATCAACCGCTGTTTTGTTTAACTTTTAAAATACATAGTGTCCGTGTAGTGTTGTTGGCAAAAATCCATTTACCTCATTGCTCATTAGCAAATTAAGCATTGCTATTTGCATGATAAATATGTAATTCCAGAAGATCACGTGGGCACTGTTTTCGGAAATTTTCCCTATTTTAGAGGGCCTTTTGGCGCTGAGGTATAAGGCAAAATTTCATTTGGACGTTAAAATAGACAAATTTTACTCATCCAATACTATTTATACCATATTTATACCATATTGCCCATTGGATGAACAATAGTAAATGAAAATACAAACATTTTTTCACTAAAACGTTACTCACTCTTTACAAAATGGTACAGGAATTTCTCAGCTTTTGTTTGGTATATAAATGAGGGGGTGTGGTCTCTCAACGCCAAAAGTACAAGCGAAACAAAGAAGCATGGTGGACCCAAAAATATGACCAAATGGAAATTTCCATCATTAGTGTGTAAAAACGGTTGGGAAATGCTTTAGTGACCCGGAAAACTCGAGGGACTAAGGAGCATTCTGATGAAATATTCTATACCAAACTTGAATGAATAAGGAGAGGGCACTTCAATTGTGGATACTTTATTATCAGCAGGAAATAAACACAAGACACAGAGCAAATATCGCGAGGTTTTGAAGGTATTTTCCGTTTTTCACTTTCGCAAGAAAACTGCAGGTCGTGCACAACGAGTGTAGCCTATCGCGAGTCAGAAAAAGGAATTTGTATATATGTTTCGAAAGTCGTGGGGGAGGTGACCTGCCTTGTTATATGTTAAGTAGACTTCTGTATCTGTAACAATACTGCATAACACTCCAGTGGTAGAGTCAAGCACGCAGGAACTGGTGTGCGCATTACCTAGGCTATAAACTGCTTTTGAAACATAAATTATTTAATGAATCGGTAGGTGTTGTGCAATAACCTGCGCTATACGCTTAAAATAAATACAAGTTGGCCTACCCAACAGAGATTTTGACGGAGAACTGGATTCAATCAGAGGCCAGTGCCTCGTGATTAAAACACGATAGTAATCATTATCACTTAACGTTACTTACACAAGTTACAGGCAAATTGTAACATTAGGCTGGGTAACAACATACATTGTAGTCGTCAGTAATAGGCTAGGCTACATATTCTTTATGTTAATTAGTAATAATAAGGGTAAGAAAAATATCATCATAATATAGTTTAAATCATTTCTTTTAATACCTTCACACCGTCTTGAGCCATTATTGTAACTGATTGATTAAGATCTTCGAAGATATAATTTTCTTCACTAGATAGCTTTTCGTACTTCGGTGTCGCGGGAATTTATTTGGAAAAGTAATAAATCGGCGCGGCCAGATACTTTTTCCGAATTTGTACTTTGTTTTAATTTTTGCAATA
Source organism: Chiridota heheva (assembly GCA_020152595.1). Classification (NCBI taxonomy): domain Eukaryota; kingdom Metazoa; phylum Echinodermata; class Holothuroidea; order Apodida; family Chiridotidae; genus Chiridota; species Chiridota heheva. The sequence continues at coordinate 1,246,614 of JAIGNY010002471.1, read as the reverse complement.
TTTTTGCTTTTAAATCTCTTTTTAGGCTTGGTAAAAAAATTTAAATTCAAATGTCTAGATAATAATAAACTATTATATATGTTTTTATTGATTACTTTAGAAAATTTCAAAATATTATATTTCCTAATTACAGTTGTTACGTTTTAATTGCTTTCCAATATGGCAGCTTCCATGAGACCTACATAACCAAAATATGGGCACAACTTGTAGCAAGTTTAACAGGCAGAAAAACATTATAAAACTGTAAATTTCAGTGAAACCTGCAGAAGCGAATGTACTGGTCTTGATCGTGTTAAATTGAAATTTTCGCCTACCTTGTGAGTTGAAGATTGTGAAAGTGTTATGTAGTTTATGCATATGCCTATTTAGCCTAGCCTACTCCTTTGTATAACACTGTATGCTATTGCTAGGCCCTGTGTAACTTAAGTTGAGGCTTAAGCTATTTAATAAAGGGCCCAGTACAGTTTCTTTTTTCAGCTGGAGATATCACTGGTAAAATCCTAGTACTGGGCTTAGTGTTTACACGGTTACCCGAAATATCCTGGTACCTGACTGATTGTGTTGTTAGGCCCCTACCGGTTCGAAAATACAACCCAGGTATGGATTTTAATATTATTACCAATTGCAGACTGTTTCAGAATTGTATGTTAAAAAGAATAAATCTTAACTTACAAGAATTATAAAGTGTACGCAATACAATAAAATGATAACAAAATATTGTCACAGATCGCAGAAAAGATGTTGAATGAGCGATGTGGCTAATGATGTAGTAGCGTATGTACGTAGTACTAGTACTACATCGTAGCACAAAGCTTAAACTCTTTAAACTTTGCTGTAAAAAAAAAAAAAATCCAAACCAGTGCGCAACAAGCAGTGTGTGTAGTATGCTATAGAAAAAATACATTGTGGTTGTACATTACCAAACTGTTTTGAAAGCGTGTCTGCTATTTGCTGAAAAAAATTGTAACACCTATTATGAACCAATCACAAGTTGTGTTCAATTAAACTGTTACGTGTTACTGAGGGTGTACATAACAGAATCTTGGAATCTGTCAGTAATTTCCAGCATAGTGTTCATAAGGTGGAATCGTATATTTAATATTCCAGAATAACAAGTGACTAGTTCTGTAAAATTTTGAGGAAGTGCGTATATTATTATTTTACGGTATTTTATGAAGTCCGTATGTGTTCACTGTGTGTGTGTGTATGTATTCTCAAGGTAGACGTAACTGTGTACGAGCTCAGTATGGTTTTGCTAAGTTGGAAGGAAGAGTTTATCATTACAGTCAATGGGATATTTTTTATTAATACTTTTGTCTCCTCAGCCAGTCAGCGAAAATAAATGGTACTCATATTTGTTAGACACTAAGTACACAACATATTTAAAGAAATATAAATTCTGTCCAGTTGCCAGGAGGTTGCAGCCACCAAAGGTAGATGTGCGGTCAATCGTTTCCAGTAGAGGCGATCATCTGCATGTCTCACACACTCCCTAATGTTGAGACTCGTCCAATTTTTGATATCAGTCAGCCAGGTCCTCCATGGTCTGCCTCGAGCCTGTCTGCCATTCACCTTCCCAGCTTCTGTAGTTTGTCTACCCTTACAGCATGTCCAAAAACTTAAGTTTCCTTTGGGTTATCAGGTTATTGAGATTTAAGCATTTTTCTTTTTATTTTGATTAATACATCTTTGTTAATCATATGTGTTGTGTATGGGACTTTAATCATTTTCCTATGAAGCCACATTTCAAAAGCATCAATTTTCTTCATGATATGTTGGTTTAAAGTCCAGGTTTCACTAGACTATAGGAAAGTTGACAAAACAGCATAGGAAAGTTGACAAAACATAGTATTTAGTGATTTAGAAGTTAGAATGTCTTTCATGTTGATAAATCTTTGCCTGGCTATTTCGATCCTTTTGTTATCTCCGTGTCTGTTGTTTCATCCTCTGTAATTGATTGATCTAAGTACTTAAACGTCTTAACCTGTTCTATGCACATTCCCTCTACCACAATGTTAACCTTCGGTTTCACCACTGATCTACTGACCACCATTGTTTTTGTCTTTTTCACATTCATCTTCAAGCCTCTCTTCTTACTTTTTTCATCTACTATGTCGACAATCTTTTGTAGCGATGCTTCTGACTCACCAACATGGGCAGTGTTGTCCGCATAGTGCAAGTTTGTTATGTTGTTCCCACCAATACTAATCACCGTTTCTTCATTTCTTTCCTAAAAATCTCTTCTGTGCACAAGTTGAATAGATTTGGTGAAAGGATACATCCTTGACCTACACCCCTTTTAATGTCGAAACTATTGGATTCTTGATTACCTAATTTGATACTTGCAGTTTGGTTTTAGTAAGAGATTATATATCAAATGTATGTCATTGCTGTTAACAGGTAGCTTTTGCAATGATTGTATCAGCATTTCATGGTTGACTCTATCAATTGCTTTCTCATAATTTTTCTAGCAGATATATGTGTCTTTTCCAAGTTCGCGGTATTTATCCAGGATTAATCTTAAGTTCAGAATTCCTTCTCTGTCCAGTATTTGTTGAAAAATGACAAAAAATATGTTTTTCTCCCATTGACTGCAATGATAACTGACTGTTTGTTTTCCCCTTTGACTGAAGTTTGAGATCGTCAAAAAAGCATTGTTACGTTGTGCAACACAACATTCCTGGATGTCCGACCTCAAAAATGGCATGTAAATACAGCTGATTGCTTTGTTTTTGCTCAAATGTGTGCGGTTACTATGCAGTCTGATGACCTCGGGTCAGGAAGTTCCCTTATAACCAACCAAGTGAATTAGTAAAGCAGCAGAACTTTGGCAAAATGGGTTTCTTGTAATATAACTTTATTTCGTTATTGAAATAACTTAAAACTTTAGATTTTGTGATGATAAATTTGGTTTCTGAACTAGGGCCTATAGGGCTCACCCGAATTAAAACGGTTTTAAATTCTCCAAAGACAAGACAGTCTGCATGCACTTTTGTCATTTCAACAACCTCAACCCCAACCCAACTTTGTGCTCAATGGTAATCGCATTCCTAAAGTTGAACACACAAAGTTCCTGGGTCTAACGCTAGACCCCAAGCTCACCTACAAGCAACACATCACCAACCTGAAACTAAAATGCAACAGCTTCTTAAACCTCCTCGGACTCCTCTCCAACACCACTTGGGGAGCGAACCACTATGCTCTCCTCAAAAATTTCAGGCTTGCCATTCGTGCCAAGCTTGACTATGGCAATATTGTCTACTGTGTCGCTCACAACTCATACCTCACCACATTAATACCATCCAAAATGAAGCCCTCCAGCTTTGTCTAGGTGCCTACATGACCTCCCCAATCATCAGCCTTTATGTTGAAGCCAACGAACCCCCCTTTCTACTTAGATGTAGAAAGCTTAGCCTCTCTATGATTTTAGAGTCCTCACCAACACCCAGAACCCTGTTTACAACCTCATTAGGTACCCCAATTTCTCCACCCTCTTTGATAGGACTAAACCCTATCGCCTCTCTTCAGCTTACGCATTAAATCAGACCTCTTCCGTCTCGGCATCGAGCTCGTCACTCTCGGCACCTACTCCTGGCCCACTTTTCCTCCTAGGGCCACCCTCCTCCCTTCTGTCCACCTAGACCTCTCCACTCATCACAAAACTCAAACCCACCCTAACCTCTTCATCAATCTCCACAACCAAATCAAAGACCAACTCTCAAATTACACCTCCATCTATACTGATGGCTCTAAGGAAGGCAACAAGACAGCTGCTGCTGCTGTCATCCAAGACATCACCCTCAGTAGCAGACTTCCCAACTACTTATCCATCTTTTCAGCTGAGGCTAAGGCCATTCTCCTCGCCCTCAACTTTATTAGGTACTCTCCACTCAGCCACTTTGCCATTTTCTCCGACTAAAAGGCTGTTCTTACTTCTTTACTCAATCTTAAATGGGATAACCTCACATACCACCTCCTCAGGAGGAAACTCCTTTCTCCCACCCTCTGCAAAAAAAGTCTTCTTTTCTTCTGGATACCCAGCCATGTTGACATCCCTGGCAATGACAAGGCTGATGCAGCCGCTAAGCTTGCCCTTACCTTCTCCCTACCCCTTTTGCCAAAACCCTCTCTGACATCAAACCGCTTATCGCTTCCCTTGTTTGTGACCGCTGGCAAACCTCATGGAACTTTCAAATTGATAACAAACTCCATGTCATCCAGCCCACAATTCCGATCAAATTCACCATCAACAACCTCTCTCGTATCGACAACGTTCATATTACTCGTCTAAGAATTGGTCACACCCATCTCACTCACTCCCACCTCCTTATTGGCTTCCCCCAACACCTCTGCAACAATAGCCACTGCACCCTCACAATCCATCATGTTCTCCTTGCTTGCCCCCTGTACAACCTTCCCAGAGCTTCCCTCGCTCCCCACAACTCAATTCCTGAGTTCTTCCAGAAAAATCCTCCGGATAAGATTATCTCCTTTCTTCATCATGCTTCCCTCTACAACCATATTTAATTCTCCTCTTTCACCCCCTCTCTACTTTGTTTTTGTTTCACCCATGCACCTCTCTCGATCACAGCTTTCTGACTTTTTATTCTTGAATTTGTTTCATTTTCCCCCTGTTCCTTTTTCTTCCTACCTTCAGAATGATCTGACCTCTCAGGCACAATTTGACCCTCGTTGTCGTAATGCCGTTAAGCCCTCATCAAACAAACAAACACAGGGGAACTATCGTTACGGTCAATAGGAGAAACACGATTTTTCATGATATTGCACTTTCGGAATTTAAAATAGTACAAAAATGGAACAAATTAGTGCAAAATTATACCCCTAAATCACATATTTGACCTCTGACCCATGACCCTAATCACTGAAATAACTTCTGAAATTGTTCACATTTGTCGTACCCTACTGTATGACACCATTAATGCTGACGTCACACTTACCATTCCATCACTATAGGGGAAAATGGTGAAAAAAAGTCAATGGCTCTGTGACCTTTGACCTTCAACCTTTTGACCCCAGATTCTTTGGGATACATTCATGTAACAAAGTATGGTGCAACATAGTGTTGGTATAGGTCTTGTGATTTTTGATTCGCATGCGAAGTATTTATGCGAATCTATGTAATGGCGATTACGTCCGTCCAGCCGGCCACAGATTTGTCCTGAGATTTCCTCAGAAATGTTAAAGTTTTTTGAGAATTCCTCAGAAAATGTTAAAGTTTCTTTAGAGTTCCTCAGAAAAAGTTAAAGTTTCTTCAGATATCCTTATGGAAGGTTAGAATTTCCTTATAAAATGTCAAAGTTTTTTAGAGATACTTAAGACAGGATTAAAGACTAGTTCCTTAAAAAGTCTACAAAACATTTTATATTTTCTTAGAAGATAACTGTAAAATGATATAATTTTCCAATATTCTTCAGAGATCCTCAAGTCTCTCTTGTAGCACTTGAGATTTAAAATCCTTAAAATTCTTCGAAATATTTGGGCACCAACAGTTACATCAGGCATGATTTTTCAAACTCCACCTTTATTATTGTGCTCATCTGCATAAAGTTGCTATAGTATATGACCTGACCAGACTTTTTTATTTAGTATGCTTATTCAGGGAGTGTGACAGGATGTGATTGCATATAAATATAGGAAGGGATGCCATGTGGGACATGGATTGGGGCCATGAGGGACATATGATATAATATTTACCATGTTGTATACACCAAGGGCTATATCAGGCATAATTATTTGACTCCACTTTTTTTTTTCTTATTCAACAACTCATTTGCATATAAGTTATATGAACTGATACTTTAATACATAGTATGCTCAATCAGGGACTGTGATAGCTAGGATGAGACTTCTTATGGAGCTTATGGGACGTCATGTGAGACATAGGGTGGGATGCCAATGTGGGATGCCATGTGGGACATGGGGTGGGCTACCATGTGGGACATGGGGTGGAATGCCACATAGGATATGTGGTGGAATGCCACATAGGATATGTGGTGGAATGCCATACAGGACATAGGGTGGATTAATGTAGGATGGGATGCCATGTGGGTTATAGGATAAGATGCCATGTGGGACATATTGTGGAATTCCATGTGGGGCATATGGTGGAATGCCATGTGAGACATACTGTATGGTGGAATGCCATGTGGGAAATATGGTGGAATGCCATGTGGGACAAGGTATGGAATGGGATGACATGTGGGACATGGGGTGGGATGTCATTTGGCTTATGGGATGGGATCCATGTGGGACATAGGCCTAGGAAAAAACAGTGAGGAGGTCCTGATAAAAGAGGACTTTTCTCAGGTGACTTGATGCTCCTGTAGATGACACTGATGTTTGCAAAAAGTCTGATACTGGATGTGACATTGGTAGTGATATCATTAAACAACAGCACTTGGGCCACAACTAAACCCTGGGGAACTCCAGAAACAACTGGGCACCAGTCAGACTTCTCCATCCACATCAACACGTTGAGTTCTGTCTGAAAGGAAGCTTCTTATCCAGCTTTTGTTTGTTTTGCCATCAATGCCATGGTACAAAAGCTTATGGAGAAAACACTCATGAATTGTACCTTGTTAAAGGCTTTGCTGAAATCAAGGAATATTAGAAGATCTGTTTGACTTTGCTTTGCAGCCTCCATCAAATTCATTGAGATGAATAATTAATAGATAACAAAATAACACTGAAAATATTTGTGGAATGTTATTTTCATATCAAATGTCAGATTTGTTCATGATCATATGTAAATTGTGATTTAAGTTGATTTGGAAATAATAAAAATGACTGGAATTTCAGTTTTAAGTCCTCAAAATGCATCTCAAATTTTGCACCCAAGAAAGAAAGTTTATGAATATTTTCTGTAGGGAATGGGTTGTTAGAAATTTATCTTGCAATTTTAAAAGAGTTTCATGACCAAGGATGCGAGAGTTTTTCAATAAGAATACAAAATCAAGAAAATTTGAGGTTTTTCTGTGCAACCTAACACTAATGATGGTTGCCATTTCAAGTGTGGCCTATAACCTGCTTTGCTGTTTGAAACACTGTTAAAACATAGGAAAGTCTCAGTTTTAAGATCTTAATGAAAAATAAACCATTGTACCTTTTTTTTCGTGGACAATGTTTATTCTTGATCTTCGAAGCCCATCCCTGTCTTCAAAAATTATTTTAAAACTTACTTCACTAAGCTCTACTAAGCAATTTACCTTCTATACTCTTTAAGTGAAAAAAATTGGCCGATCTTGGCGCTCCATACAGTCGCATTAGATTATGCATTGATGTAAATTAATAATAGTTTATGGGCACGATTGAAGTGGAGTAGATTTGCAATCAGCTGATTATTTCCTTTTCATTTTTTTGAAAGGTCCCTATTGAAATGGAAAGTGAGAAAGACAATAAAGTTCTGAACAAGCAGGACTTGGTTCAATAAGTACTGATGATATGCCACCTTCAGCAGCTGTGAAAGACCTTTCAACTCAGCCAAGTGATGTGAAGCCAGATTCAAGCACGGACAGTAAAGAAGCATTAGCATCAGACCTGTATCATTATACCAAGCGTGGTGAATTTACCTCGGAAATATTTAAGATTGAGATACAGAATTTACCAAAACACTTTGGCTTTGGGGTGAGTAATTTAATCAGTTCTTACTATTCTGAACAGAATTAGATTTAAACTTGTAAAATGTGGATTTTGAAGGTAGGTCTGAAAATTCTGAAAAGGCCTCAAAATATAAAGTGTCAATAGCAACAAATCTTGTATAAAAGTAGTATAGACATATGAAAGCACAATGCAAGCAGCTGATACATACAAAGATGCAGTGACAGCTATGTACATATATATACAGACTTAGTGCATGTAAACAAGGAGATTTGCAATGGCAAGAATAGTGACAATTAAACGTTGGCAATTAAAGGCTTCTCTGACATCTTGGTATAATGTGTACCAAACAATAGTCTTTTGAGATCTGCAAGTCAAATGTTACCACCAGGCCCCTAGTTTTGCTTTTTCAGAGGGGTGTTCCCCCTGCCCCTCATTGCCTATACTCTTCTCCTCTTCACCAAGCAATCTACATTTTGTTCACATAAATATCCTTGTGAGAACTGTTTTGCCTTCTTTCATGCTGATTACAGTTTTCCAATATAAATTGATGCAGGGAAGCTACTTGTTGTATAGATTACTCCCTTATTTACATAAAGTGCCTTTAATGACTTATAAATGCCCCTGCTGGTCAGTAACACCAGGTCCTGTCCCTTTATGGATAAAGCTAGGGGTTTGCCCACTGCCACACAATAGGTGCCATAGCACTTACTATTACATCCTGTCCTTAAAAGCAGACATGTGACTGTGGTACTGGACATCAAACCAACAAACAAGTCCCGATTTCACTTTAATGGCATCATGTGATATCAATTGACACCAGCTATATGTGGACCCTCTGAGCAATAGTTAACTGGCCAAGTAGAGGAATCACCAATATCCTAGATTGCTGATTCATTAGCATTTAGTCTGGTAGGGCTTTTGTTCAGAAGTGCAGTTTACATGCATAATTGAAAAAGGTAGTATTTTGTTATATGATGTATGGACAATTCAGCAGGTACTTATAAGACACTCCATTTTGATAATGATGTATCTTTTATTTGAGTCAAGCACATAGCAATAACTGTCAGTTTGCTTTTTATTCTTAGCTTTTTAACATCACCACAGGGTGGGAGGGCATTTACAATTTACGGTGTAGAGGAAAGTTGATATGGCATACATACTTTCGCCCCTTTTTTCACCCATGCACTTCCTCTCTCGATCCCAGCTTTCTGGCTTTTAGTTCCTGTGTTTCTCTCAATCTCCCCCGATTTTCTTTTCTTCGGAATAATCTTACCTCACAGGCACAATTTGACCCTTGCTGTTGTGGTGCCGTTAAGCCCTCATCAAACAAACAAACAAACATACATGTATAATACTTTGCCCAAATCATTTACCTTTATTGATAATATTTTGGCAAAACTTTAAAAGGACATGTGCCCCCTTAGCTATGTGCTTGCTTGTAGTGATCAATCTTGTTTGAATTTCATTGCTGATTGTTTATCTGATGTGATTAACCTTTTCTAGGAATTCAAGAAGATGTTGTGTAAGTTGGACCTCAAACCAAGAAAATTGAAAGCTATGCCGAGGGCCAATTATGCTTTTGTGACATTTGAGTAAGTAAAATTATTTGTGAGATTCATTTGAAATCCTTTTTTATACATACACTTCCATTTGTCAAACAAAATTCTGCAATCAAATATAGTTCGGTATGTGCTGGACAGTTAAAAATTTGAAACAAAAACGAAATAAGGAAAGGCAATTTGTGCTTGTCTGTTATTGTAATTGCATTTCTGGTATATGGTCACTGATCCAGAAATTTTGTACAAAATTCACATCTTCTGAAATGTAGCAGTTTCTGATGACTATGCCCTGACTGACATTTGTCTAGTTTACCGTCTTTCCATCAACTCAAATCTCCATGGCATGGAATGAAGTAAATAATATGTCCAAACTTATATACATTGCATGTATGCATAATCTGAATCATTTATAGGACAAGTTTGAAAAATAAAAATGGGCATGACGTTAATTTTGTATTTACAGGTTCAAACAGGTTAAAAGGAGTAAAATGTAGAATTTCATTCTAAAATGGACAGCGCCCCTTAAGTTTGTTTTGGTTAATACTCCATTCTCTCTTGGTGACAGTGATTTTCTTTAATAAGACTTAATAATGAATATTTGTTTTATGTTTCAGCTCAGAGGAGGAAAGGCAGTGTGCATTGGAAGCATTAAATGGCTATCTTTGGAAGCGTAAAACCTTGACAGCGAAGGTATGAAATATTGTCGTGGTTTGTAGCTACTAAGTTCCATGAATGATGTTTGTTTACTTTACAACTTATGCAATGTCCACTCCAAAAGACATTTTCATAGAAGAAACTTTGTTGTATATTCTTTGGTGTAGCAGCAGATGTAATTGTAATAGGTCGACGATTCTTAATAGGCGGTCCGCGGGCCAAATTTGGCCCACCAGACCTGCCAGACAATCCAATCTGGCCTGTGAACAATAGCTGTAGCGGAAATAATATATAATACGTCTCAATCAATCCGAATGAGATCAGTAAAAATCACAAAATGCTAGTTTATTTTGGGTTTTTCCTCAGCAGATCAGCGCACTAGAACATCACGGCTTATCAAATAAAATGTCAAGTGCTGTTGTGAGTGAACTTAAACAAAGAATTAAAGAGTTGATTGTTTTTTGCTAGCAGTCGATGATTCGACCGACATAACTGGTGATGCACAACTTCTGGTATATGTAAGATACCATTTAAACAGTTCTACCATGAAGAGGTTTGGGCTTTCAGACGATGAAGGGTAGAAGAATGGGTGCTGACATCTCCGAAGCTCTTCCTGCTGTTTTGATAATAATGAAAATTGATGTCTCGAAGATAGTTTCAATAATGACTGATGGGGCACTGGCAATGATAGGAAGACATCAAGGGATGGTTACTAGGTTGAAAGAAGAAATGTGTCTAGGAATACTGACATATCATTGTATCATCCATCAGATTGTCTTTTGTGCTGAACTCAAAGCTAGGTATAAAACTGCCATGAAAACAATTATGAAGTTGGTGAACAACTTAAGGGCAACGTCTGCGTTAAGACATAGGAATCTAAGAATATTTCTTCATGAAGTTGTGGCCGAATTTGACGATCTCTTGCTACACAATAATGTGCAATGGCTGAGTAAGGGCATGGTCTTATCACGTTTTCGGGCCATCCCAAATGAGCTAAATCAATTTCTCTCAGAAAATAACTCTGTGAAGGCAAATCAATTTATGGAATATCTACAAGACCAAGAAAACATTAACATCATTGCCTTCTAGTTGACATCACTGGCTACCTAAATGATTTAAATTTGAGACCTCAGGGGCGTAGCCATAAAATATGTGACCAAGTTTCCTCCGTGAACGCCTCTCAGGTGAAACTAAAACTTTACCTGGATGACTTATTAAGCGGTGAATATCTGTTTTTCCCAACTTTGAGAGATGCAGGTTCACATGCAGACCACAGCGATTTCATGAATGGACTTATAGCAAATTTCTCTACCAGATTTGATAGATTTATCCTGAATGAAAGGTGAATGGCTGGAATAGCAAATCCATTTAACATTGGGAGCCTATCGGGATTTTCTAATAAAGTCAAGTCTGTTTTTGATTGGCTTGATGTTGCAGCATTGAGCACAGAGGTGATTGACTTCAATAGGACATTAAACTAAATGGAGATTCACTCACTAAATCTGCTAAGTTTTGGGGCAACATTACAAACAAGCCTTTATCAAAGAAGCTGGCAACAACAATTCTGACCATGTTCGAAAGCACATACACCTGTGAAATGGGCTTCTCTATCATGGACTTCATTAAAAACAAACATAGAAGCAGGCTGGCAGATGCACATCTCAGACACTTAATGAGAATTTTGTTAACCTCTCTTATGCCTAACTATAAAGAAATTGCTTAATCATCAGTGTGTCATTTGAGTCATTGATATTCTTCTGAAGCCTTTTGTCAATTTAAGTATTTGTGATTGTTTGCTTCAACTGGATGTTATATCATGGTTTGATGCATGTTGAGTTTCATTTGTTTGTTGTGATTAAAAACTTTTGAAATGAAATTATTCTTCACTTCCATTATCTCACAATAAGTGATGTTTAGATTCTCATTCCTCTTATTTCCTTATCTGCCGCATCCAATGAAGCTTGATTGGCAGCTCATTGAACGTTATCATCCTGCCCTTGTCCTCATCTGCCCTGAACTCAGATTGGCAGATCATTGCAGTTGTTTACAGATGCAATGCTATCATCTCTCCCTTGTCTGCCCCAAACTTTACACGACAAACTTAGCCTGATTGGTAGCTCATTGCAGTTGGTTACAGGCACAACGTTATCATCCTACCCTTGTCCCTATCTGCCCCAAACTTGTGGACCTACCCAGCATAATGCATATAGGTTATAGCGACATACCCTGCATGATGATGTAGGCTTAATTACTGAACGTGACCCACAGCCTGAGGGTGATGTGAAATGATGGCCCTTGAAAAAATTGAGAGACCTTGTACTATGTTGTGAACCATGCCTGAAATACTTGGAAAACATCTTAGTTTGATTTTGACATAGCCACTTAAGTATGATGTCATAACCATGAAAAGGGTCAGGTAGCATTGTCTGATGGGAATATTGGTCACAGATTTGTCCCAAACAATTTTCCATTATTAAAATTTGAAAACCCTTGTAATAGAATTATGGGACATTTTTGTGCACACTTTTATCTATGTTCTTGTTGTCATTTTCTTTCCAGTACGTTTATTTTATTAGAAAATGACAGTCCAGAGTAAATAGAATTGCTAAATACTCACTAATAAAGTGTTTATTGCATCTTTCATGTAAAATTGTCTGAATGCATTAGATTATAATGCAAACAGATGCATTAGGGTCAGTCACCATTCTGATCAAATGTCCCATTTCCTGCAGACAAATACTATCTATGTTCACTCAAGGAAGATTTATGTGTTATAAGTTTCAGAGAGCAGTTTTTTTTTATTTCAATGTTTTTTTGAAACATCTGTTGGATTGAACATCCAGTTCTGTACATTATCCACATTTTAGGGAATGAAACCTCAACATACTTTGCGCTCTGGTTTTCCATATTTAGTCCTATTTAAAGGTATATATATAAATATATATTTTATATTTACAAGAAAGAAAGATACATTCTTAACATAAAGCAGCCATACTTTCCAAGTTATGGTCAATCAAAGTTTGAAGATTTTGTACTGTATGGAAAAGTGTATGAAAGAGAAAGCAGATCAAAATCTTTAATTTGTCAAATCTCTCCTAAATTATAGTGACTGAAATTCAGATAAATTAATTTTTTGCAGCTAAATTTTGATTGTGGTGGAGTTTCAAAACCCCTTGGTCATGATCACCTGCTTCTTTTAAAATAATGTTGGTGAAGGATTTTAAATCCATAGGATTTGTTGTTGTGGAGTCACAAAATTGCAATAAAATTTGCATATTTTATTATAATAGGTCTTCAAATTCAAAATGATCAATTTGTTACTGATTTTGATGCAACGTTTGGCTGTTTCATGGTTTCTAGCACGTTTACTTTCAATTAACTCAAGTTTTTGCTGCCTATTCATAGATCTTTAATCATCTCCTGCATAGCACTATAATATTTATTATTTCATTTGTCTCATTAGGTAGCCAAACCGGTGGTTGACCCGGTGATAAAGAAACGAAAGAAAGATCAAGAGGAGGATGCGGATGTTGATACAAAGAGATTAAAACTAACACCGGAAGAAATGTGAGATGATGCTAACCTTTCATCTAAATATTTAAATTAATTGCAATTATTGCATGTTGAAATCTATGGAAAGATTTTTGTAAAAATATGCCCATGTTTATTTTTGGCAATTTTTTTGTGGAAGAAAAAAAGATTTAACTAACATATTTTGAAGTTCTTTGTGTGGCTGAAGTACAGTAAGATTTAATAGGTATGAAAGAATATGGATGAGGAATCCTCCTGTGAGAACTCCGAAAGTCAAATACTCATGTCTCTTCCTGGTAAGCATTATGAAATTCATGCTGTTTTATATTCCTTGCATATTAATGTTTCTGTTCTGTAGGCTGGTAAAAGCTGTCACCCCATTGGCTGATTTGCCCTATGAAGAGCAACTAAAAGTGAAACAGAATGAAATGGCAGAGTTCCTTAAATCCCTCTCTGATCAGTTTAAAAGGGAAGTCCCAGAATTGAAAAAATGGATCGAAACACAAAGGTACAGAAATACTTTTACTTCAAACTTCCATTCTTTTCTCAGGCTGAGAATATTCTTATAATTTTAGTTATCACTAACGTCATAACCAATTGTTGCCATTTCGATTTTCTGTTCGTTTCTGTTGAGAGAAAATATTGCGCTTGTAATACTGCATTTAAGTATAAGAAAAACAGATTGATCTTTTCTACACTCTGCAATTCAGCTTTCCTGGAATGTAGTTTAATAGTCTATTTGACTGGCTTCAACATTGTTTCTTATGTGTTCATAATAATGGGAAACAAGTATTCTAACCTTTTTAGAAGTTCAAAATGGCCTTTCAACTAATTTCAAACATTGATTATAATTTTCCCTGACTTTGTTTCTTGAATATCATCTATGGAACTGAACATCATATTTGCAGAATTGTACATAACGTAAAAATAACTTTGTAATAGACATATTTTACAAGTCATAAAATGTTAATTGTTGTTACTCTCTGATCCTGCAAAATGATTTTTATTTTATTTTAATTGGAGGCTGTCTTGATGATAGTTGTTTAAAAATAACACTTAATAATCTTGAATGCAAACAGCTGTACAGTACTTATATTGCAACTAAGGTTCATACTTTTTCTCTTTTCTTGACAGAAAAGAAAATGATGACATGATATGTGAACTGAATAAGATAAAACCCTCAGTAAGTAATGACCTTTCTCATGTGTTTTTCTTATATGATTTTGTAACACACATTGATAGGTATTATGTTTGAATTAATGTTAATGGAGGCTATCCTATTGGAACATAAATATCTGTGCTTATGCTGAACAAAGCGATGAAGGAAATGCAGAGTTTGATACCATACCTCTCCCTATTTTAAAGTTTTCTATGAGACAAATTAAAAGTGACCTCCCCTGTCTCACCTGCCCTATTTAAAGTTGTGTCCTTTTGAATCTCACTAAATTCTCTTTGTAAGAAAATACAACATTACTATACCCTCTTAAATTGTATTCCTAGCATGTTACAGGAAAGAGCTTGCCAAAACAAATCTGTCAATTTATTTGCAGAAATAGTTTGGACTGCATGAAAGTGACGCTTGTTTGCTTGGATCACATACTGTAAAGCATATACCATTTCTTTTTCTTTTTGTGTAGCCTGTGCTTGATGCTTATCGGAATAAATGTGAATTCACTATTGGGGAGAGTCAAGAAGGAAAAGGTGCAAAGCAAAATATTCATTCTTCTCTCTGATAATTCCTTTTTTAAGTCTTTGTTTCAAGATTTGAAGTAGCACATAGAGGCACTCATTCTTTAAATCATGGAATTTCCCATTTTGTCTCTTGTGAAGAAAATTAACAATGAAAGGTATAATTTCACTAATTTATTTAGATGTTCTGCATATGTTGGGTAATCGTGTTGTTTAAATTTGATGTCATAAGAATGACTCCCATTACTAGTGTTCATTGAAACCAAGTAATAATATTTTTTTGAATGATGAAATGAGGAATATGCATCAAGTTACTTTTAGTACTTAGTTTTCTTTCGCTTGACTGTTAACTTCTTATTTTTTTATAGATAAGACTGTTGGTTTCAGAATAGGAAGTTACAAAGGTAAGACAGGTTCAGTAAGTTCCCTGCAATCTAACTGCAATTTTTTTTCTTTTCTTCAAGTAAAAGACTTTAGTTATAGCAAATACTTCATGCTTCATCAATTATCAAACATAATTTGAGAGAGAAAAGTGTTAATGTTTTAATGTGGCTGCAAATGTTGTTCGTATGTGAGCTTTTATCAATGGGATTTTTGGAAAGAAAAGAAACAGTGATGAAAAGTCTTTTAAACATTGCAACAGAAGTAAAACAAAAATGATCAATGTTAAAAATGATCAAACGGTAACCATTTTGTAAAATGTGAAAGTCTTCACTTGTTTTATTAGCATATTTGCTATTTTTTGTTCTTAATTGTTCCATATCAATCTGGCATATTCTATCTCTAGATGGACATAGACTTTAAAGAACTAGTAGTGACTTTTAAATTATTTCTCTGTTTGATTTCCTAATACAGAAATTTTAAGTACAGTTGAACATTATTCAAGTTAATGGGGTATGGCTGATCAGAATGCCAAGATATTTTTATACATGCAAAATTTGTGATAAAGTAGACACCCCCAAGTCATGATGTTATTACGTAAATATGTTCTATGAATTGCAGTCATTCATGACTATGGATGTCATTCCAAGCTTAATTTTGGTTATGGAATCATGGAATTTCCCATTTTAAAACATTCCAAGAATTTTTTGTCAGAAAAAGTTGTTCTTCAAGTATGATTTTCATAAATGTTGGAACTATCTACCTTCATTATGACAAAGTGTCCATTTGTCCTTCAGTAAGTGTGGTGATGTTGTTTTTCACAATAGGGTCTTTCACGTTTTCCGCACAGGGGGCCATTATAATGTCGCAAATCCAAGTCCATGCAAAAACCTATCGCCATCAACATTAAGGGTCGTAGATGCCTTCCAGGAATATTTAGACCAATCAGAATTGTCATCCTTTGACCCAGTGACCCATGAAGGTCATTGGACCTTATTGATAGTACGTTCTACACAAGGATCTGACATGATGGCCATGCTACAGATGAACCCGCAACAGTTGTCAGAGGTAAGACTGAAAAAATAGTTTTAACAACAAGTTTATTAATTTCATTTTTCATCTGAATTCTGAAAGGTTATGTTTACGAAAGTTCAAAGGATTTCTAAAACTCATTAGGTGTACACCACTACATTTGATATTAATATTAATTGTATTTAGTGTCTAGACTCAAAAAGGTTTGAAACCAAGTTAAAAGCAAAACACAAAATCTTTCTCAAATGGGAGAAAAATGAATAATTTTTAAGTGTTTATACTCAAGACCAAGCAATTAACCATTCATAAATAACTTCTTTTGACATGTATGAGTTTAAGTGTTAAAGTGCCTTTAGCACAAAGTTCTACAAAGAAACTTATGTTTTGATCCTACACAACAATTCCTTGCAAAAAGCCTTAAGATGTTTTCGTTTGCTTCATTAAAATCTTACTTAAAAAGACGGTTTTGTTTTGATTTAGTGACTGAATTAAGTTGTGATCTGTCCAGCGTGTCTGTCTTTTCATACATTATAAACGTTACAAAAATTGCAGCATCAACATAAAGGACTGAATGTTTCCAAATTTAAAGACTGTCCTCATAATAAATACAATGCTCTTTGGAGTAGGTGGTTAAGCAGTAATAGCTGTTTGCACACCCCTTTAATAAGTTGATTGATTTCTCTGTTACAGGAGTATATGGAAAAGGAAAAGTCCAAATTGAAGGAGTTTTTACAAATGGAGCTGGGAAAGGAAGCAGGTGTCTCATCTCTCTACCTCAATTTTGCTGGCAGGAAGTGAGCGTCATTTTTGTATCATTTTTGCTTTTAGGTAAATGCATTAAATGTATGGGTCTGTGCCAGTTTATAAACCCAATTTTTGTTGCATGTTTTAAAATGTATTATTCGTCTCTCATATCTTTGCATTTTAACTTCAGAGTTATTCTTATAGCAAGGAAATAAGTAAAGATATCTGACCCAGTCCCTTTTATGTAGCAATTGTTTTCTTTCTTTAATGGGTGTGTATTTTTTTACATTAGTTTGAAAGAAAATGGTTTGTGGGATTGTGTCCAGATATAATGTTTTGAGGACAATATCATGAGGTGTAGACTTGAGGACAATATCATGAGGTGTAGACTTGAGGACAATATCATGAGGTGTAGACTTGAGGTCAATATCATGAGGTGTAGACTTGAGGACAATATCATGAGGTGTAGACTTGAGGACAATATCATGAGGTGTAGACTTGAGGACAATATCATGAGGTGTAGACTTGAGAACAATATCATGAGTGTAGACTTGAGGACAATATCATGAGGTGTAGACTATCATGAGGTGTAGACTTGAGGACAATATCATAAGGTGTAGACTTGAGGACAATATCATGAGGTGTAGACTATCATGAGGTGTAGACTTGAGGACAATATCATAAGGTGTAGACTTGAGGACAATATCATGAGGTGTAGACTTGAGGACAATATCATGAGATGTAGACTTGAGGACAATATTATGAGGTGTAGACTTGAGGACAATATAATGAGGTGTAGACTTAAGGGCAATATCATGAGTGTAAACATGAGGACAATATCATGAGGTGTAGACTTAAGGACATATCATGAGTGTAGACTTGAGGACAATATCATGAGGTATAGACTATCATGAGGTGTAGACTTGAGAACAATATCATGAGGTGTAGACTTGAGAACAATATCATGAGGTGGAGACTTGAGGGCAATATCATGAGGTGTAAACTTGAAAACAATATCATGAGGTGTAGACTTGAGGACAATATCATGAGGTGTAGACTTGAGAACAATATCATGAGGTGTAGACTTGAGGACAATATCATGAGGTGTAGACTTGTGGACAATACCATGAGGTGTAGACTTGAGGACAATATCATGAGGTGTAGACTTGAGGACAATATAATGAGGTGTAGACTTGAGGACAATATCATGAGGTGTAGACTTAAGGACAATATCATGAGGTGTAGACTTGAGGACAATATCATGAGGTGTAGACTTAAGGACAATATCATGAGGTGTAGACTTGAGGACAATATCATGAGAGTAGACTTGAGGACAATATCATGAGGTGTAGACTATTATGAGGTGTAGACTTGAGGACAATATCATGAGGTGTAAACTTGAGGGCAATATTATGAGGTGTAGACTATCATGAGGTGTAGACTTAAGAGTCTATCTCACAAACCATGTCTTATAAGTGAGCCTACTATTACCATTCTTCAGCAAGAGTGTGGTTCTTCATATGTCATATGACATGTTTTCCATTTCTAGGTCTCGGGATAATCAAGCTGTCAAGTGTCATCATATCTGTGGCAGTGAAACTATCACAGAGGATTTATTTCACCTCAAGTTTCGGATATCTCATGATTCATTCTTCCAAAGTAAGTTCATTGTTGACAACTCTTTGCATTGATGAGTTGGTGTATGCAAGCGATTTTAGAGGCCCTGGAAAACATCAAGTAAAGTGGGCCTCAGGGATAATTGTGAGTCGAATTGGACCACTTAGGTATAGTGTAAAGGTAGGAAGCCAAGTTTGGTAAGACATACAAACCAAATTAGAACATAGTCTGCAAACACCCTTGATTATGGTTCAGTAGATGACAACCTAAAAGATTTACTAGATCAGATGTTGGATGAAAAAGAATTGTGTAACAGTTCAGATGACAAGGTTAGCCAGGAAAAAAAAGGGTTGATAATAAAACTAATGACCCCAATTGTTTGTAGAAAAACAATGGGAGACCACCTAGACTGGGAAAATGTCAGAGAGTCTGTAAACCACCAGGGTGATATGCTGAGGAATGTTAGGACAATAGTTAGATACCATAGGTAGATATTGAATGAGTTATAACAGCTAGTTTTTTAATTATTTCTAGTTCTAAACATTATGGGCCAACAGCTTTAAACAAAGGTACAATTATGTTTACCCATGAATGGGAGAAATTCAATTCTGTAAAATTAAAACACAAACACACTTAGCATCAATCTTATTAAATTTGATTCAGTACAGTACAATCTAGTCGAATGATTGAATATTGATAAAGTTTATTAAATATTTATAAAGAGTTACCATGTTTGATAACAATGTTTTCTAATATGAATATTCAGTATACCATAAATAGCTGGGAAGAATAATGGATATTACCAAGTTCTCCGTGATTGTGTTACTGGTATATCAAAATAAATACTACCTCTCTTCCTCATGGGTCATGAACTCTTAATCTGCTGTGTGAGTCTTCCTTATCATCTCGATAAAATCGGCCGATTATAAGACAATGATGTACATGTTTGAGGATATCTTTAATATGTTTTGAGTTTATATGTTCATCCCTGCACTGATATTTGCAATTACAAATGACATGAAATAAATTTGGCATTACTTCATTTTTTTGAGCTTATCTTTATCTTCACAGACAGTAAAATCTATTTTTTTTATAAACCTTGCATAAATGAGTAGTTGTGACTCATTGCTTTGGTTTTCAAGTGAAGTATAGATATTTGAACAATTGCTCTCTTCATATTTGGCAGTAAATACTAAAGCGGCTGAGGTTCTCTATGACACCGTTGGTGAGTGGGCGGGACTATCAGAGAATACCACTCTCTTGGATGTCTGCTGTGGGACAGGAAGTATTGGATTATCCTTGGCAAAGGTATGTACTAAAGTAGTTTTCCTTGTGGTTTTCTGTCTCAATCAGCTTTTCCATCATTTTAACATTTATATTAATTTATTTTTGAAATGAAAAGATTAATCTTTGATAAGCTGGAATTGGGAGTAATGCAACCATATGCTTTGTTTGTTTAGTGTAACAAATATGATTCAATGATTTAGAGGAAATGGGTTTTGTTATACAGTGTTCTAGAGTCCATGACCCCCCTCCCTCTCTCCTGCCTCCCTCCCTTCTCTATCATGGAAACAAATCGTAGCCAAAGAAAAGTTGAACATACGGGTATTACTTTATTGTTCATATGAATTGAATAGCATATAGCAATTCACTAAGAGTTCCTCATTCACAATGCTGTAAATGCTATCTTAATGATTATCTTCCTGTTTTCATAAAAGTTGATTTGACTCAATGTCATGAATAAACACGTGTTTCAGGATGCAATTGCAGTCTTCATCTTAAATTTTTCCACAATCAAGAAGACACCAATTTCTTTTATTCTTCCAGAAAGTGCAAAAAGTTATTGGAGTAGAAATCCTAGATCAAGCTGTGAAGGATGCCAAGGCCAATGCAGATCTTAATGGTAAGTTGATCTAGGCCAGTGCAAAGCTTAATGGTCAGTTGATCTAGGCCAATGCAGAGCTTAATGGTAAGTTGATTTAGGCCAATGCAGAGCTTAATGGTAAGTTGATGAAGGCAAATGCAGAGCTTAATGGTAAGTTGATTTGAAGATGAAAACTTGGCACTTCCTTAACCCTTTGATCCCCATAGCGTGTTCAAAACGTGACTGCAATTTTTCGGAACTTTGTTTTCTTTTCCAAAATTAATTTTAACAACTTTCCTTTCAATTTCTATCACTACAAGTTTGATTTTGCTAAGACGATAAACTTTTCTATACAATTTTCAAATTAAAGAAAACATTGACATAAAATTTTAGGCAAAATTAGGTCAGAATGCTCAAATTTTTTGAGCTTGTGTTATTTTCCTTGTTAATAATGAAAATGGAGGATTTTTTACATACTTAAATTGTTTGTGAAATTTCCTTTCCATTGATACCAGTCAATTTTTTTCTCAAAGCAAAACATGCAAAAATAATGAAAATAAACCAAAAATAATTACCCCTGTAATTACTCACATAAAAATAAAGCCATGTGTCTGGTTTATTTTCGAACGCGGGTCGCTCACGTGAAGTAGCTGCAAGCACACCGCTACACCAAACTGCCTTTGAGTAGATTGTGGGTTTGTTTTAGAGCTTACAGTGTGGATGAAGAGGGTAGTTGCTCTTTGTGTTTTCAATTAAAAATGTAGCAAATTACGATTTCAATGGTAAGTTTTGCATTGCAAAGTTATATTGTACTCAGGAGCTACGATTTTATTCAAAAATTGATCTCAAAAGGTTAAAAATCATGAAATTTTGCACAAATTTTGCCAAAAACAGATATTGATAATAGGGGCAGTCAACATTCCACCAGACTTAGATGCATTGATGTCTTTGGCAGTTTCTCATGGGTTTTCAGCCAAAAGCAAGGTCTGGAAGTATGGCAAGCAAGTTTTTGAAGGAAAAAATTGAAATTGTTCGAAATTTTCAAGCGAGTTTCTCAAAAATTCTCAATATAACCCTCCTCAAAAAATGTTAATTTATTGAAAGAACTATTCAAGCTCTTTCAAATGTTACCAGGATCACTGCTGTGATCGTAGCAAAATATTTTGTTTAGATTTAAGGGTTAACAGAAAAAATTGTGCACGTTTTACAGAAACTGAAGTCATGTAATGTTACTCCCTTTCACTGATGTGGACAGCCCGTTCTATTTTGTTTGCCATTTACAAATGCAGAAATTGTGGCAGAGGTTTAAAAAAACAATGAACAAATATAAGAATTTCCATAAATACCTGCATAATGAGAATTGAAAAAGCTGTCAACCGATTTTGACACAAATTTTGGCACTTTTATTTGCTTTTTAATATATTGTAAACGACTACATTATTTTAGAAGTTCATATACTGTTATGTTTTAAATTGCTTCTTGCCAATGCACTACAAATATTTGTTTTTTTGTCAAGATGATGCTTTCTCCTGAACAGTTAGGAAGATTCATCTTGCTTTTGTGCTTAGATTTGTATTTGTTACCAATGGATTACAACATGCCATATCATATATCAAAGCAAAGCATATTGTCGCAGGACAGTAACAGTTGTTTAAAATTGCCATATTGAGATAATCACATTTAAAAGTTATTGATTTTTATTGTATTTCTTTGAAATATTATAACACATAGTTGTAATATTTTATTTTGTATGTGATATATTCATAAGTCAATTATTTAGAAAGAATCTTTTTTAGTTTCAGAATTTTTTTAATAAACACCTCAATTTGACCAAAACTGGACTTATAGAACAACATGACTTTCCTGTGATCATATTTTTTAAATTCTTTGAATTTTAGGTATAAAAAATGCAACCTTCATCAGGGGAAAGGCAGAGGATGTGTTGCCGAACCTTTTAAGCAAATTTTACAACAGTAAGGATATCATCGGAATAATAGATCCACCAAGACCTGGAATTCGTAAGTAAAACAATAAACCTTATGAAATAACAGAAATAGTGATGGTGGTGGAGGTAGAATTTTGATTGATATCTTTCATGTTTTTGTAATTTTCCTAGGTTTCTGTGTGTTTACTTCTTGATTTCCCGTCAAAGATTGTGAGACAATATCTTGGTCATATTGTATTCTCTTTGCCCTGTATTGCATTGTTTTGACTGAGAGAAACATAAAATGAAAGAAATAGAGATGGGATAGGTAGAATTTAGAAGTAATCTTTTGTGTTATTAATTATGTTAATGTAATTTTCCTAGGTTTTCTGTGTGTATACTTCTTAATTTCCGGTCAAAGATTGTGAGACAATTCCTTGGTCAGATTGTATTCTCTTTGCCCTGTATTGCATTGTTTTGACTGAGAGAAACATGAAATTAAAGAAATAGAGGTGGGATAGGTAGAATTTAGAAGTAATCTTTCGTGTTATTAATTAAGTTCATATAATTTTCTTTGGTTTTCTGGGTGTATACTTCTTGATTTCCCGTCAAAGATTGTGAGACAATTCCTTGGTCAGAATTTTTTTCCTTTTGCTCCCTATTGCAATTTTGACTAAGGCAAATAAAATATATTTAGATAATAATTGCTCAATTCCATTTTCAAAGGAGATAACATGTTATGAGAGATAATATTAAAACAATCTTTACCTATTTTCAGAGAAAAACATTCTTTTTACAAATATGGAGAAAGAAAATTAAGTAAAAAGATACTTATTTACACCGAGTTGTAACTGACATGGAACAGAATAAGTTAATTTGCCTTATTTCATAATTTTTTGCATATTTTCCACAGACCAGAAAGTGATACACGCAATCAGGAGATGCAGCAGCATCAAGAGGCTGGTCTACCTCTCTTGCAACCCAAACAACGCTCGCAACAACTTCATCGAGTAAGTCGAGAAAAAAACTTCTTCTCAAGCGTAAATCTTTAGTTTGAATTAAAATTTCTATTTGAATTATTTCCAAGGAAAGGTTTTAAGAAGTTAAATTGTGCAGACACTTAATTACCAATATACTGGAGTAATATATTTTTAAATCGTAAAAGGGGAAGGAATTTAAACTATAACAAAGCTAGGGATGCAATTTATTTTTGCCTACTGCTTTGAGATTCATTCACGTTACTATTCGTAGAACATTCTTCCTTGAATAATCAATACCAAAATCTGAAGCAGCAGATGGTGCTTGACTTTTCGATCTTATGAGAATTTTGTAAATTAGTTGTTTACATCTTAGACACAGTGAAGTTATGCTGTTTAAATAAGAATGTGTTTTTTGGATCAAACAATAATTTCTCTTAATATTTTTCTCCTATTGATGCAGTTTGTGTCGTCCAGTTTCAATCCGCTATAAGGGGAACCCATTCAAACTCATGAGGGCTGTCCCAGTGGATATGTTCCCTCATACCAAACATTGTGAACTTGTCCTTCTTTTTGAAAGAGTAGAAGATGCTAAAGCCAGCTCTGAAAAAGACAAAGCTAAGGAGGATGGAGAGAGTGCCAAGAGGCAGGTTGAAGAAAGTGCTGAGAGGCAGGGGGCTGAGAATGATGAGCAGATGAAGGGACTTCAGTCAGGAAATTTAGTGACAAACAAAGAAGATCTTAAAGTAAAGACTGAAGAGACAGCAGATCAGATGATGTTTGGTGACAAACAAAGAAGATTTTAACGTAAAGACTGAAGAGACAGCAGATCAGGAGGTGAAAGAGGATGAACAGATGGAGGGACTTCAAGAATCTAGAAGTCTAGAGGATCACAGAGAAAGAGATAAAAAAGAATAAAATGAAAAGATAACAAGCAATCCATGTCTACATTCTAAATGATCACTGTTCAAAAGGAATTGTTATTTAAGGGCCTCACTGAACTTGAAGAGAGGGTGTTTAGGGATTTAACATTCATATAATCCAAGGTTTTAGGTGTCTATGACTACTCAAAGTTGTGAAATGTCAAATGTTTGTGACAATAATGTGTGTTGTTCAATATTCAAACAATCTTGGACAAAAAGTTGTTGTAGCACTTTTCCGCTTCTACCCCATTTCAATGTTGATTGACACAAAAGTGTCTTGGCCCCCGGAATGATACTCTTTTTAACTCCAACATTGAGATTTAAGAATGTAATAACAACTTATTTTGTCTAAGATTGTATAAGTCTTGGATTGAAGACATGTTTGACCATTTCATTATCAAAGTTCTCAAGTGTTTTCACACCTTATTTAAGACACTAATTTGTAAAGACCTTTAATATTCAGAATAAAAACTTTTTCTTTCCTTTTTTAGAAATGACACTTGTTCCTGTAAATGTATGAATAATAAGTGGGACAAGCATGTTTTTGTTCAGTTTTGCAAATCTTCGAGAAGCTACATTTGAGCAACTTTTGATGTGAAAGAAAAAAAAAAGGATGGGCAAAAACCTACATGATTGCTGATGTTGAAAGATATAATCTGGATTCAATTTGAAAGTATTGTGCAGGGTTTTAAAGAATTTTCACTGATTTTACTTACATTTCCAATCTTACCAGAAAAATATATTTAGTTCTTTTTAAGTCTAAATAAATGAAGATGAAAAGATTACTCTTGTGAGGATATGATTATTTGTTATTCTTTTATGTGCATGTTCAGAGCATTAATACTTTTCTAGGTTTTGACATACCTGTAATCAACCATGTATCACCTTTTTTTTAAGGTGATATTAGTATTTTTATTATACATGAAGTTTGCATGATGTGCTTTAAAATCAACGGCTTGCCTTCATTCTCCCAACCTAAAGGCAGGTAAAATAAATTTGTTGAATCTATCCACCCAAAAATAATTCTGACTTTCAACATTACCTTTCTTGAAGACCAATAATGGGAAAATAAGGTGAAGATTTTCAAGCGAGCGTATAAGTTTAAAGAAAATAGCAAATGAACACAGAAGTTAGTGTCCTCAGAAATTAGAAATAATCATCCTTACAAATTCAGGGTAAGGATGATGCAGAGAAGGAGAGATAAAGTTAAAGAAAAATAGGATGATAACCAAGAACTACAGAAAGCATCCATATCTGACACAGGTGGAGAAAGTTAGGTTGAGGACCAAGAACTTCTACAGAAAGCACCCATATCTGATAAATAAAACTATTATTCATTTTGGAAGTTTGTTAATAGGTTTAGGAATTTCAAATCAAGTACATTCTACTTTTGTATTGAACTCCACATGAGTCTCTCCCTCTTTTGATATATAAATATTGAGAACAATGTATATTTTCCTACGATGGAATTTTTAAATGCTCAAGGACACACAAATAACTTGTGTTTCTAATCATGATGCTGTAGACATGTTCAAACTACTATTGCTGAAAAATTATCTTGTATTTATTGATTTTTTTCCCCCTTCTTTTATATACTCTTTTGATAACAGTCAATTTTTCTACTCTCGATTTTTTTTTTCCTTTAAAATTACTCTAAAATATATAAATCAAATATCTAAGGACAAATTTCTTTGTATTTTCTTATTAAAACTTATCATACAATGTAAGTAAAGTACAAAAAAGAACAAATATTTGAACTTATTAACTATAAAAAAAATAAGGTTGGAAGACTGCAGCACAAAAAAGTCAATTCTTTATAACACGAGATTTATCAAGACGTTAAGAGCAAACATAGTACAATACGTGCTTAAAAAAGCTGTATCAATGTACTAAGTATTCTTACAAGCTATACACACCTGAAGGCAACAGCTAAATTCTTCTAAACTCTTATTAAATGTCATTTAACTAGCAACAAGCTGTTATTTTAAAATAGTTCTTAAGTTTAAAGTGAAGAAGCAAGCACATAGTATGGTCTGTTGATAAATCACTTGGGCTAATTGAATTGTCTGGAGCCAGCATATTATGCTCAACTACCTCCAAAGTATAATAACTATTTTAAAGAAATTAAATGAGTCTGGTCGCATAAGATCTTACAAATCACAAATGCTGATAGATTATTTAAGCAACCATATTCATGACTGAATACCAATTTATTTGTCAATCATCTCACAATTCCAAACGTTTGAGAAGTTATCTTGTTCAATACCCCTAAAGATATAGCTTAAAAACCAGTTAACATGAAGATACTATACAATACAATTCAATGTTTCTGATTGGTCAAATACTGACAACCAATCAATTCCCTTCTTATTGTTTCAATCCTAATGAGCTCACGTCACATAATATCTTTTCATTACAATACCTCAATATCAGCATAGTACATTTTTTCACAAAATTGTAAAACATTTTATGCTCTCTTGCTTAACCATTACTCTACCAGCACTTTTTTGAAACTGCGCTCGGGAGGCGGGGCTAAAAATGGGGCACCCAAAATGGCGATAATATCGCTGCGTGGTAGAGTAAGGGTTAATCAAGGTGTGATTCATGAAGGGTCCTCTGTCTTCCAGGCAGCAGAGTCGGGCTCGTTCCGCTTCCGGGACCCACTGGGCCGCCCACCAGGACTGTGCTGCCTATATTTTAGAGTTGGCGCATTTGTTGCGGGTTGATTAACTCTTACTCTACCAGTACTTTTTTGAAAATGCGCTCGGGAGGCGGGGCCAAAGATGGGACACCCAAAACGGCGATAATATCGTCGCGTGGTAGAGTAAGGGTTAATGTATCTTGTAAGGATCTCAAAGTTACTTTACAGAGCTATATGATAATGAAGCATTGCTCAATGATCTGTTTTTAAGTCCAGTAGTTTGGTATCATCTGTGTATGAAGGTTAATACCATTTATCAATCAATAGCAATGTCACTATTGACAGAAAATTTCAAGTATGGATCTCATGTAAGTATAGAATGAATTAAAGTTAAGGGTACAAATTTAACTTAACTGATTTAACGTCTTTTATCTAAAACAGTTGAAAAATATAACAAAAACACTGAACCAAAATTCCCTGCTAACAACTTTCCTGAGGTTATCCGCAAAAACAGTGAACAGAAATACTTCTGGATTCCTTACCTAACTGAGCTCACTTTCTTACCTAACTAAGCTCACTTCCTTACCTAACTGAGCTCACTTCCCTACTAACTGAGCTCACTTCCTTACCTAACTGAGCTCACTTACATTGTATCCCTCTACAACAAATTAAACAAAAATACTGTAGTCTCACTCAAGTTTAGATTTTCATACAGATTGCAAAACATCACATTTTGCAAACTCTGCATCAAAAGAAAATTCCCTCTTCATTCGGTCCGCTCGTGTATACAATGAAACTGTATAATACTTCCACCAAATCTTTCTACGTGAGCACAGGTTCGTCAAGTTTTCCTTCAGTCTCTTCCATGAAGTTTCCTTTCTAACACCATACATACAGCATATGCATCCACCAGAGTGCCACCTTAGGTGTTCTGTGATGTTTCAGGAATAGAAATCTTCAAACACTTCTCATTCACCTGAAAAAAATAAAATACATAATGTTGATAGTCCAACACCAGAGTCAAATGTGAATTGCGATACTAAGATATTGATCATGCTGGACTGAAACTGCTCAATTCCCTTATGACCTGCTTAACTGTACCATGCCTTCTACGACCCACCCCATGGCTGACGTAGGCCAGGACGTCAACACTCATCTTATCTCAGCTATATCCAACACTTACGGGAAGATGATAGTGGCCACCTTTCCACAAGCCAATAGCCAACCTTGCTAGTAACAGGAAGGGCAGGATGAGGCATACAATCGCCAGTGTTACAGCCGGCTGATGATGACAACAATGGATATGAAGGTCTTACAGCCGGCTGATGATGACAACGATGAATAGAAGGTGTTACAGCTGGCTGATGATGACAACGATGAATATGAAAGTGTTACAGCCGGCTGATGATGACTACTATGAATATAATGGTGTTACAGCCGGCTGATGATGACAACGATGAATATGAAGGTGTTACAGCCGGCTGATGATGACAACTATGAATATAAAGGTGTTACAGCTGGCTGATGATGACAACGATGAATATGAAAGTGTTACAGCTGGCTGATCATGACAACGATGAATATGAAAGTGTTACAGCTGGCTGATGATGACAACGATGAATATGAAGGTGTTACAGCTGGCTGATGATGACAACGATGAATATGAAGGTGTTACAGCCGGCTGATGATGACAACGATGAATATGAAGACGACCTGAAGTAAGTTTGTTAGCACAAGCTATTGTTATATGTTATTATAACATACCTTCTCCACAGTCCTGACATCAAGACCAAGCTGTATTGCTGTGCTTTTCATAAACTGAACCTCGGCAGATGCCATCTGGCTGATCTGCAACAGCAAGGGCTCCACACTTCCAGCAGACTCCTTAAATGACCTAAAGTGTGGATTGCAAAATAAGCAATAACTTGATCAAGAGGGGAATAGATCAATCTTAAAGGCACATCAGGAAGTATTTGTCCCTGCACGCCGCCCTGTCCCTGTACGCCACCCTGTCCCTGCACGCCGCCCTGTCCCTCCATGCCGCCCCTGTCCCTCCATGCCATCCTGTCCCTCCATGCCATCCTGTCCCTCCATGCCATCCTGTCCCTCTATGCCATCCTGTCCCTCCATGCCATCCTGTCCCTCCATGCCATCCTGTCCCTCCATGCCATCCTGTCCCTCCATGCCATCCTGTCCCTCCATGCCATCCTGTCCCTCTATGCCATCCTGTCCCTCCATGCCATCCTGTCCCTCCATGCCATCCTGTCCCTCCATGCCATCCTGTCCCTTCATGCCATCCCACCTTAATCCCAATTCCTACATCTACCAATCATTATGCCATCTTCCTCAACCTAACATGTCCCATTCACCTACCATGTCCCCTTCACTTGCCATCCTCCATTAATCTACCGTGCTCCATTCACCTACCATCTTCCATTCCCCAACATGCCCCATTCACCTTCCATCATCGTTTAACCTACTACCGCAACCCACCTTCTGCTATCCACTCATCTACCAAATATACTTAACCAAAAAATATACTCTTAAATCATTCCATGTTCAATATAACCTTCACTTACTCCATGGCAGCACAGCTCCCCCTCCCCCCTATATTCTAAATCTGACACTCCTAATAAAAACATGCTTAACTTGTTTTCCCTTATAAACCAGATCTATCTAACAAATCAGAATAAAAATTCATTGCAGATTAATTTGGAGTTTATCATAAATCTATTTTGTTCCCACTCTATTCAAGCGAAAATTGATTGTTTTTTCCTATTTATTTTGAAGACGCTTAATTATAAATTCCATTCAGCCGTCAGCCCTATTATTCAACTTTTTTCCATCCCAGAACAAATATTTTACGTGCAATTCAAGTCTGAAATGTATTTGTTCTAAGTTCCAAGCAAGATTTTCCTTTATATAAATTTATTTTCATAATAGTTAGAATCCCTTTTTGAGGGCTAAAATCTATTGTTCCCCAGTAGCTGAACAATGCATGAGGTCAGACAGACAAGGGATGTGGATGCTAATCCCCTGGATAATATTTCAAGCATTGTGAGTATTAGGTAAAAACCCCATGCAAAGGTCTACACAGCTCCATCTTGTCAAGAAAATCTGCAAGGAGAGCTATTAAAAGCATAGTGTAGAGCAGCGATTCTCAATAGGCGAACTGCGGGAATTTGGCCCGCCAGACAATCCAATCTAGCCCACGAACATTAGTCATAATATAATGCAAAGTAAGATCAATCCCAAATAGATCGGTAAAAATCGCAAAATACTCATTAAATTTTGGGGTTTTCCTAGGCATCTCAGCTCACTAAAACATCGTGGCTAATCAAATAAAATATAATCTTTAGTTCCGCTATAAATTGGGCTCGCGGTTTGTCAAAGGAAGGTGGATAGGTGCTCACTACAACATTGTGGCTTATCAAATAAAATGTTATCTTTAGTTTTGCTATAAATTGGGCTCGCGGCTTGTCAAAGGAAGGTGGATAGGAGAACCGCCAACATCCTTCTATTTGCGCCACTCAACTTGTTTGTATTCAGGGATTGTTTTGATGGGTTTTGTTTGTCACATGATGCTGGTTTTGCCACGCGATTGGCCCACGGCCTGAAGCTGTTGTGAAATGACGGCCCTTCAAAAAATTTAAATAAGAGCCCTTGGAACAAAGAAAGTGCTTCAAACATGTGCATGTATTTGTTACTAAAGTTTGTGTAGAAATGACTGAATCAAGACTAACAGTAACATCACAGCCTAGCATTCCTCAAATATCTTTTTCTACTCATTTGAATACTTTTTTGAGATAATATGATATACAACTATCAGATATGTCAGCAGAGCCCTGTGAAGTAACTGTTGTTTATACTTAAGACATCTAAAAAAAATATGTTCAACTAATGAAAATTAATTAATCATTAATCAGATCCGCTAACGATCCTTCAGACGGGAATGTGTGAAGTCACCTTCCTATAGCAGCCTTCTACACAAAACTTTACCAAACAAACTTGTGGTATCTTATCACTGGACATATCTGGAACAAATCCAGACTTAAGTTTCTTCATTGTTCTGCTTGGCATTTTTAAGTTCATCATACTAGATACACGTCAAATGCAAAAGTGCCATATACCTTAACTTGTCTTTCATGGCTCGCTGAATTTCTGGAGGGCAGGTCCCTGGGTCTGTAGAGCTCTCCTTTTCAGTACCTTCCTTATCAGGCTTTCTTCCTATAATTCAAACACAACAATCAACTTATTTTAACCTACTTTTTTGTTGTTTTTTGCAACTCTTGCAAGACAATTCTATTTTGATGTCAGTTTGGGGTAATAGGAAGGGCCGGTGAAGGTGTCAATTTTTGAACGAGTAATACTTTTCTATTAAGTTATATAAGTTTAAATCATAAGATAAATATCTATTGCATGTATACTGGAAAAAATGGAAGACTGAGGATACAAGTAGGATTAATGAGATGACTGTGGAGTGTGGACCAAGAAAACATAGCTAAGATTTAACTGATTACAAAATGACATGCTGCCTAAAAATGAAGCGTAAAGATGGTTTACTTTAATAGCATCTGAGAGGAAAGGTACCTGAGATGAGATTGTTAAAAAAAATAAGATGCAGCCACAGATAACATGGCCACATGATATACATGTCTCAGGAATACAAAGTTTAGCAAGCAACACAATTTGGGAATGGGTGGTAACTGAAAGGAAGATGATGCAGTCTTTAATGAGGTGGGACCCACTGCAGATGCAAGAATGACAAAGTATTTGATGCTTAGGATGATAAGAGACAATGCAGTGCCTGAAAAGAAGTGATTTAGAGATGATGTCCCAAGACGAGAGTGTTTTCAATCAAATGTCTGGCAAGTTGGAATAATGAAGATGACTTACTCTTTTACCTTTTGTAATCAAATGGGGTAAGTGCAATTGGATTTTTTGTTTTTATTTTGGAGGGGGGGTACCCAGTGACTGAGAGGAAGTGATGATTGAGACAGTAAGACGTCCAATACAATAATATACTTAGGAGGAGAGAGTACATGAGGTTTACTACTTTCTGAAAAAATTTGTGCCAAAGCTGGGACTTTCATCTGTGATCAAGGTTTCAAGGAGGTGGATGGACACAACATATGTCTTCTACGTTGTCACTATATTCTAAAAGAAAATCCTCTTGCCTCATGCCAAATGCACTTACCTACAGTATTCAAATCCTTAAACATCTTTGAATAGACATCTGTTTCCATCAAATGAATGTCCCGTTTGCGTTTTGCAAGTTTCTGCATAGCTGTGTTAATATGTTTGTCGTGAGGCTGTTTGGATTGTGCTAAGCAAAGGTATTTTTCAGCCTCTTTAAAGTCATCCATATCAAGGAAAGCCTAATACAGAAAGAAACATCCAAAAGCCTGATACAGAAGAAACATAAAGGAAAACTTAATACAGAAAGAAAAATAAAGGAAAGCCTAATACAGAAGAAACATAAAGGAAAGTCTAATACAGAAAAATTCAAAGGAAAGCTTAATACAGAAAGAAACAAAGGAAAGCCTTATACAGAAAGAAACAAAGGAAAACCTTATACAGAAGAAACATATAAAGGAAAGCCTAATACAGAAGAAACATGAAGAAAAGCCTAATACAGAAAAAAAACAAAGGAAAGCTTAATACAGAAAGAAACAAAGAAAAGCCTAATACAGAAAGAAAAAAAAAACCTAATACAGAAGAAACATAATGGAAAGCCTAATACAAAAGAAACATAAAGGAAAGCCTGATACAGAAAAAAACAAAGGAAAGCTTAATACAGAAAGAAACAAAGGAAAGCCTAATACAAAAAGAAACAAAGGGAAGCTTAATACAGAAAGAAACAAAGAAAAGCCTAATACAGAAAGAAACAAAGGAAAGCCTAATACTGAAAGAAACATAAAGGAAAGCCTAATACAGAAAGAAACAAAGGAAAGCCTAATACAGAAGAAACATAAAGGAAAGCCTAATACAGGAAGAAACAAAAGATAACCTAATACAGAAAGAAACAAAGGAAAGCCTCATACAGAAGAAACATAAAGGAAAGCCTAATACAGAAAAAAACAAAGAAAAGCCTAATACAGAAAGAAACAAAGGAAAGCCTAATACAGAAAGAAACAAAGGAAAGCCTAATACAGAAAGAAACAAAGGAAAGCCTAATACAGAAGAAACATAAAGGAAAGCCTAATACAGAAAAAAACAAAGAAAAGCCTAATACAGAAAGAAACAAAGGAAAGCCTAATACAGAAAGAAACAAAGGAAAACCTAATACAGAAGAAACATAAAGGAAAGCCTAATACAGAAGAAACATGAAGAAAAGCCTAATACAGAAAAAAAACAAAGGAAAGCTTAATACAGAAAAAAAACAAAGAAAAGCCTAATACAGAAAGAAAAAAAAAACCTAATACAGAAGAAACATAATGGAAAGCCTAATACAAAAGAAACATAAAGGAAAGCCTAATACAGAAAAAAACAAAGGAAAGCTTAATACAAAAAGGAACAAAGGAAAGCCTAATACAAAAAGAAACAAAGGAAAACCTAATACAGAAGAAACATAAAGAAAAGCCTAATACAGAAGAAACATAAAGAAAAGCCTAATACAGAAAGAAACAAAGCAAAGCCTAATACAGAAAAAAACAAAGAAAAGCCTAATACAGAAAGAAACAAAGGAAAACCTAATACAGAAAAAACATAAAGGAAAGCCTAATACAGAAAAAAAACAAAGGAAAGCTTAATACAAAAAGAAACAAAGGAAAGCCTAATACAGAAAGAAACAAAGCAGAATCTAATACAGAAGAAAGATAAAGGAAAGCCTAATACAGAAGAAACATAAAGAAAGTCTAATACAGAAAAAAAACAAAGGAAAGCTTAATACAGAAAGAAACAAAGAAAAGCCTTGTACAGAAAGAAACAAAGCAGAACCTAATACAGAAGAAAGATAAAGGAAAGCCTAATACAGAAGAAACATAAAGAAAGTCTAAATACAGAAAAAAACAAAGGAAAGCTTAATACAGAAAGAAACAAAGAAAAGCCTAATACAGAAAGAAACAAAGTAAAACCTTATACAGAAAAAACATAAAGGAAAGCTTAATACAGAAAAAAACAAAGGAAAGCTTAATACAGAAAGAAACAAAGAAAAGCCTTATACAGAAAGAAACATAAAGGAAAGCCTAATACAGAAGAAACATAAAGGAAAGCCTAATACAGAAGAAACATAAAGGAAAGCCTAATACAGAAAGAAACATAAAGGAAAGCTTAATACAGAAAGAAACAAAGAAAAGCCTTATACAGAAAGAAACATAAAGGAAAGCCTAATACAGAAGAAACATAAAGGAAAGCCTTATACAGAAAGAAAACAAAGGAAAGCTTAATACAGAAAGAAACAAAGGAAAGCCTAATACAGAAGAAACATGAAGAAAAGCCTAATACAGAAAGAAACATCAAGGAAAGCCTAATACAGAAAGAAACATCAAGGAAAGCCTAATACAGAAAGAAACAAAGGAAAGCTTAATACAGAAAGAAACAAAGGAAAGGCTAATACAGAAAGAAACAAAGCAAAACCTAATACAGAAGAAACATAAAGGAAAGCCTTATACAGAAAAAAACAAAAGAAAGCTTAATACAGAAAGAAACAGAGGAAAGGCTAATACAGAAAGAAACAAAGGAAAGCCTTATACAGAAAGAAACATAAAGAAAAGCCTTATACAGAAAGAAACATAAAGAAAAGCCTAATACAGAAAGAAACAAAGGAAAGCCTAATACAGAAAGAAACATAAAGGAAAGCCTAATACAGAAAGAAACATAAAGGAAAGCCTAATACAGAAAGAAACAAAGCAATGCAGAGCTAGAAAATGTATCTACAGGATATCATAATTCTAAATATAAGCACATAAAACCGATCCTACAAGGATTGAAATGGTTTCCATGACAAGACTTTACTACTGTTAACATTTAGGAGTTCTATGAACATATAGCAATGTCTATATTGCTTGAAAGAGTATTGGAATTAGGGCAGATTAGTTTGGGAATTTTGGAAAATGCACTTTTATTTTTCAAGATCTGGCTGATTAAAGCGTGTGATGTTTGACTGGTTGACCGGTACCACACTTGACTGTCTATCTGTTTACAATCCCACTGGACCCTTACTCTCTTTATCTCAAATGCATTTTAATGTACCTAAACTTAGCACATCACAATTTGGATCTAGATCTATTACGTATGCTGCTAAACGGTGCAATGCACTTCGTGATGATCTAAGATGTATTAATAATTTCAAACTTTTTCAATCCAAAATTAGGGAATATTTTTCTGCAAAGCTTATGAGGTTTTACCTGCTTGTGCTTTATTAACGTTTATAAAATTGGTTTGGAATATTTGCATTGTTGTGACCCATGCATTAAAACAAGTTAATACACGACTATGATTATATGGCTTCTTCCATTTTCAAAACTGGTTTTTTTTTAAAGGGTAAAATATATGTATACTTTTCTCATTTTTCATTCATTTTAGTTGTTTTTATGCATTTTAAAAATCTACATGCCGAAATATGTTTCTATAGCACAACCAGACCTGACACTTCTATTTTCAGGTCTTTACCGGCTTTTGAGGTTTATACACATTACAAAGCTTCAATTGTATATCCATATAAGCTATAACCTACAGCAAATGACATTAGTGCAGTGATGCACACAAAGGATATATGATACACTCACTATATATAAAACACTACAATAACAAATAATGTGGTTTATTCAGCATCTTTATTGTAGCATTTTATAGTGAATGTATCAATAACTTTTGCATGCATCACTGCACTATGTGATTTGCTGTAGGTTATAGCTCACAGTATATGGATATACAATTGGACCTTTGTAATGTGTATAAACCTCAGAAGTAGGGTAAAAACCTGAGAAATATAATCAATTCTGTCATGTGACACAAACATTTCACAAGCAGATTAATGTTTTGGTATCGTGTTTATATGTGTATTTAATGCACGGTTTAAAGGACTTTGCACTCACTATTGACCCTCTTATAAGGTCGGACCAATCCACTTCTGTCAAAGTCCTTTGCCCATTCATTATTAAATACACATATAAACACTCAACATTAATCTTTATTTATTATTTTTTATTTATTAGGGTTTTTCGCCTTTCACAAATTTTACACTATTTAGCATTACTTCTTTTTACAACTATAATATCTATTTATATTTGACGGTAACAGTCATTTAATAATTTAATTTCTTTGTCCTATGTACAGCGCAATTATACATGTGTTATAGTATTTGCACTTCATAAGCAACCTTTTTAATAAGTTCCATTAACCTATTGTGGCACAACACAATGACAACAAAATCAAATACATATATATATATATATATATATATATATATATATATATAAATATATATATATATATATATATATATATATATATATATATATATATATATATATATATATATATATATGTATATGTATATATGTATATATCTATATATATATATATATTTATATACATATATATATATATATTATATATATATATATATATAATATATATATATATATATATATATATATATATATATATATATATATATATATACATATATATACATATACATATATATATACATATATATGTATATATATATATATATATATATATATATATATATATATATATATATATATATATATATATATATATATATATATACATATATATATATATAAATATATATTTCCTGAATTTGCATTTTTCATTATTTTTCAGATTTCCAATCAAGTTCTAATGTTGTTGGTAGATGCCACTAGGCAGCTTGTCCACTTATACTTACCAATCCTAATCTATAAAGTGCTCGTACGTTTCCCCTCTCTATTTCCAATGCTCTTTTGCAGTTGTGGATGGTTCTACGCGGCTGTGCAAGTTTGAGGCTACATTGAGCGATGTTGAGGCAGAGCTTGAGCATAACCTTCTTCATCTCCTCTTCATCTTTCTCATCCCTCATGTGAGCATTGTCCAATAGCTGCTGAGACTGGGAGAAGGCAAGTGACCGATACACATATGCAAATTACCATCAACTGGAATTTTGAAAAATACCTGTCAATCCAATGTAATACTGTCTTTTTATATTGCGATAAATCTTCTTTGGAATATGTCAATATTCTGATGTGTTTTGACATTGCATGTCTACAAATGAGCCTGAAGTTAATATAAACATATTCATCTGGTCAAGCGAACTCGGAATCATTGATTAATTTCCTCCACTCTCCCCGGTTGTCCATGGATGCTGCAAGATTTTGCTTCTCCAGTACTGTGTCATCGATAAACATATTAATGTTGAGCATAAATATTACTGGACTGTACTTGGCAGTACCAAACTTTCTAAAACAACTTATATCTTCTTCATATACAGAAACTAAGAAATATTAATGTCAAAGGAAAATATGATAGTATTGAAACCATATATAGCACATACAGAATCTTAAATATTCTAAAAAGTGTAAGCCCAAATCTTCAATCATTGATTGGATAATTCCTCACAGCTGACAGTCCTTAGGTGCATGACATAACAAAGCAAGGCTTCCATCTGTATTAGCTGAAGAAGTCTTACCTTCAAGTATTTATCTTGAGCTTTCTTAATGTTTCCAGTGTTGTACATTTTTGTTGCTTCCTGTAAATAAGGACAAGCAGTATTAAGTTGAAAAGAGTTCTAGACAAATTAGGTTATAAAACATACTCTTAAATTCATACACAAACTGTTTTGTATTATTCTCACCCATGACTCAAAGCTATCAACATCAAGTAGTTTAATTGTTGATAACACTGACCTACACTGTATATTTTTGCAGATTCTACAAAATAAAGAAGAATTCTTTCACACAATGAAGGAAAATGCTTACCGTATTTGACGTAATAAGCCCAAATAGAATTGCACCACTTTTTAGGCCTGAAGTTTCTTCCTAATAAGCACCCATGTTCTGGGCTGCACATACAGTGTGCTATTCAAATTGCATTGTGTGAGCTGGTTCTTTACTAGCCCCACAATAACCACCACAAAAACATTGTGACCATCAAATGCAAAATAAGCCAATAATGTAAGAGAAATAATATTTTAGGTCTTCAAATGAATCAAATAATTTATGTTATCAGTCAACAAATATTAGTGGGCCCTTATTAAAGCAAGGGTGCTCAATACGTCAATTCAATAAACAATTTTACAAAAAAAACTGATGAATGATATACCTCTTTCTCCACCCTAGCTACGTGCAGAATGGTATCAAACGATGCCTCCCTCTTTTTGCGTTCAGGGAGACTATTAAAATCCTCCACTAGGGGTGCTTCTGAAAAATCAATCAACTCGATCTCCATCATAACTATATGGGAAAAAAATTAAGTTGAAGCATTGATATGTCTCCTTGGTCAAATCAACAGCAACGGTTGTTTTGATCGTTGATGTGTGTTTTATTTATGCTCATGTTTTGTGATTCTAATAGAATTGGTAATTGAAACATTGATATCACAACGGTTATAGTTAATCCATACTAGAGCTAAGAAGGCCCATGAAGCCTGTGCTCTTATCCACGGTTTCTTTGGTGCAAAGGGATGAGAGCACATGACCCCCTTCCCCCTCCCTTCTCAATAGGATGCCAGTCCTTCACAGGTCAATTCCCCAGCAGTGCTGATACTCATTTACAGCTGAGTGGACTGAAGCAAGTAGAGTAAAGTGTCTTGCTCAAGGACACAATGCAGGGCTGGAATCCAATCCAGTACCTTTGGCATACGAGCACGACTCCTTAAACACTTAGCCACTGCATCTCTTGATATCATATAAGTATCATAATTAAACATATACATATCTTGTCATTCCAAAGTCTAGACTATTCCTTGTTGTCAAATATTAGCAATAAAATTGTTTATTCTCAAGCAAATATATCAATTTCATAATATTTGCAAAACAGTGCTAGATATCTGAAAAGCTTGATTAACATCAATGCAAATTCCTTGGATCCACACTGAACACAATTCAAAGGTGACTTAAGTGTACTTTCCCTGGCATGTGCCTAAAAGTGTAAAATAAACTGTACTATTGTTATCAATTAAGGCCTATTGATATGGTTGATACTTGAAGTTAGAGTTTTATCGGTAAATCTAAATTTTTGGAATTTTAATAAACATAGATGAAATGTATCAATCTGAATCATACTAAATAACATGCCGAGTTTTAAATGTAAGTAATGTGCAGATGCATAACAACATAAGAAACAAAGTCTTGTGACAATTTATATTTTAATCAAATTAATTATAAATTATTTATATTTATATTTTGATAAAAATAATTATAAATTATTTCTTGAATCAGGAACCACTAATAGTCAATAGCACTATCATCCAAGGCTAACTTTGAACCTAATCTTAACAAATGCATAGCTCCTTCATGTGCAACAACCAACAAGATAGAAATTACTAACTGTTTGCATTCCTGGGTATCCTTGGAGGGCAACCCATTGGGCCATATGCAAATTCAGAATTGATGAGGAATCGTGACCGCTCCCCACGTCGCATGGTACTCACAGCCAGCTCCATACCCTCTATCACTTCATCTGTAGGTCAATTCATCAAATAAAAACATCATTTTTTTACCAAACCAAATGCTTCCTGATAGTTTGGGTATAAGCACTTGGGCAATACAACTGTTGATTATAATTTATTCATCTTATAGTCAGGCGACAATTAAGCTTATGATTTTGATGATAAAGAAAGCTTAGTAAAAGACTGCAAAAGGCCCCTCAGTCGAGTATTGGAAAACTGGATGTATTTCTGTAACCTGAGAAATTCCATTTTTCAAAGTGTCTGGTTCTGTCCCTTAACACCTTGACTTCCTTCCTTTGTTAAAATATTGCAGATTATTATGTATTATATCCTACTTCTTTCTGGCAATTTGTATCTTTTCAATGCATCTACTCCATTTATATGAGTGTGTGTGTGTGTGTTGGGTGGGTAAGAGGGATGGGACGGGGGAGGGGGGGGGCAGATAACATTATTTTCTGAAAAAGTTTGGGTTCAGCACCCCCATCCTATAAGCCTCTCCAACCATCATGGCTATGCCAATATACACAAATTGTTGGAGGTGGAAAATCAAAGACATGAGTGGGACGTAACTAATCATATCCTTAAATACAAAGAAGACAAAACATTTGAAAACTGCACTTCACTTTCAACTTCTCACAAATCTGAACATCGTGTATTGTGGAACAGCCCTGGAGTATTGTCATTTGTCGTTATGCAATCTTTCATTAATAAGGCTTTCATATTTGAAACTATCTTAGAGTCAATGTTTTGGTATAGCAGGTGCATGTGGATGAGACAACCCTTACAATATAGACAGTTGGTCAAAATATTGGTCAGTTGGCAAATTAGAAGAAAGTTAGTTAGACTCCCAAAGAATGTGTGGACAAAAAAAAAGAAGGCACAATTCTACTTCCACAACACACTACACTATGACATCACATGAGAGGTTGCACCACAATCAACTTCAGTGTACTTTTTGATCTTGAGTAGAGCAGATGTATTTGGTGTCCGTCTCTCTCTTGTGTTGCTGGGTTACCTTCGTAATTGTACTGTAGCTTTTTGGTATGCCCTGTTAGCAGGGTCAGCATTCCTAGGTGCTTGCTTGTATCTTAGCACAGTACACCCAGCAGCTGCTTTGGGTTACTCAGAGTTAAGCCTGCTTCGCTTTCTACAAAAGCTGCAGTTTTACTATTACATTAGCTGGCAAGGGATTAGCTGCTTGAAAAAGTTCAGGAATTTGAGGCAAGTTATTAAAAAGGCTGGGTGTGTGATCAACGCTGTCATAATCATATTTTCTGTCAGTCATCGCATATGCTCTTAAAATAAATTTTGCAGAGATAGTGTTATGCTGTTTAAGTTTCGGCCTAGGCCTATGTTGCTGCCTAACATTCATCATTATTAGCTTAACTTTAACATTATTTGTGTAGGCGGAGACAGTGACTGAGGTTCATTATACTTGTTTCGTGTTCAGTTCTGGGGATTAGCTTACATTGAATACAACAGTAAGGGATTTGGCTTTTATCTTTTTAAGTTCTAACTCAAAGCTAAAAAACTGACTTCCAGTAATATTATTATAGCATTTAGCTATTGACAATATTGTTACTGAGACTTCTTTGGCATTTGGCCTTTCAAAAGAGTAGCATACAGCATGGAAGAAAATTATCCGAGTGAAATAGTGTTAGACTATGACTCAGAAGATGACCTGGTCTGTACTAACTTAGCAGATTCCCCCCTCCCCTCCCTCCCTCTTCCCACTTCCTAATCTGAGGTGGGTTCTTCAGGCATTCAGCCTCACAATAATTTTGACTTTGAGCAATCAAATTTGCTAATACAAAAACAAATTCAGGCTTTATCAGAAAAGGAAATTGCTTTTGCTGAGCCAGCACGCAAAAGAGCAAGAACCGGAGAAAACGTGGCTCTAGAATTACATCAGGAGCTTAAGAACATCCTGAACTTCAAACATTTCTGCTTATACAAATTCTGCTGTCAGAGCAGAAGAAGTCTCACAACTTGATTTGGAGAGCGATACCTTACTTAGCTTGCTGGTTGATGATCTGGAATTGGGGAAAAAGTGTGGTGCTCACATTCAAGACATAGTGAACTTGTATTGAAGCTCTGCAAATAGCGACTCTCTTGAGTCGAAATTGAAAGAGAAATATGCAAAATACGATCAGCCTAGTAATGTCGAAAGCCTTCAAGCAACTTAAGTCCACAAACTTGTTTGGGACAATCTAAAACTGGCGACTAGAACAAATGATATGAAGCTGCAGAAAATTCAGCTGATCAACATTAAAGCAATGACAGCCATGACTACATTGTTTAATGATGTTTTGACATTAAAAGCCGCCCTTGACAAAGAGAGCCTACAGTATCGGCTTACAGATTCTTTAGCCCT
Organism: Chiridota heheva; assembly: GCA_020152595.1. NCBI lineage: Eukaryota > Metazoa > Echinodermata > Holothuroidea > Apodida > Chiridotidae > Chiridota > Chiridota heheva. Next base: position 1,204,466 of record JAIGNY010002471.1, on the reverse strand, counting down.
TTTGGTGACAGCCAATATTGAACTTAATCAATATAGAAGAGACCAGATCAAGCCTGAAAAGCGACAAGACTTAAAAACTTTGTGCTTAAAAGCTATACCAGTCACTAAACAATTATTTGGTGACAATATCTCACAGCAAGTAAGACACATTCACAGATGCTGCAAAAGTCAGCAAGCATATTCATGACAATTTCTCAGTCATGGTCGAGGCAGAGGAAGTTTTTGAGGCAGAGGTAGAGGCTATGGCCCAACTTCTACTCCAAGCCATTTTAGGGCAGAGATCGTGGAAGAAATTGCACCACAAAGAGGTGGAGAGAAGACAGTAGAGAGTTCTGAAGGTATGGTGAGTTCTGATATTTCCTATTCATTGCCATCAGTAGGTGGTATAGCAGCTGGTAAAGTAACAGAGCATTTGGCCAAATAGTAAGACACAACATCCGATCATGTAATCTTAAGTCATGTATCAGGTTACCAAAATGAGTTTGAATCTGGACTACAAACAATAGATTGGCAACAACTGCAAACTTCTCTACTATAGAGAGGCAGCTTATTGATCAAGTTTTTAGGAGAAGGTGTAATCAAGAAAACCTTCCACCAACCATCATACAGGAGAGTTTATATCTGAAATTTTTTCTTAAACCAAAAACAGGATGGCTCATTCCCTATGATATTGAATCTTAAATAGTTGAATAAGTATGTTAAATATTTTTATTCCAAAATGAAAAATTTGTGTATAGTGACAAGGCTGTTGAAGAAAAATTGTTATATGGCATCTAAAGACTTGAAAAATGTATACTATTCAGTAGCAGCATCACAATTAGACAAAAAGTTCCTCAGGTTTACATGGAGAAAAAAACTCTTATCAATATACATGCCTCCCAAATGGGCTTGTGAGTGCACCTAGAAATTGTGCAAAAAGTCCTTATTATATATGTTACATCAGGAATTTTATGGCATTTATGCCTAGCCTACATTGATGATAATTTAATTTTAAGTGAACCTCAGGAAAGTTGCTAAGTTTTAGTACAGAAGACTGCTCAGTTACTAAATAAGCTAGGTTTTTTTTATTCATCCAGTTACTAAGCTAGGGTTTTTGATTCACCCAGTTACTAAGATAGGGTGTTTGATCACCCAGTTACTAAGTAAGCTATGGTTTTTGAATCACCTAGTTACTAAGCTAGGGTTTTTGATTTACCCAGTTACTAAGTAAGCTAGGGTTTTTGATTCAAGTCTGTGCTTCGTCAAACCCTCACATTCCTAATTGATTCCAAGAATATGATAGTCACACCCTCTGTAGAGAGAGAGATGAGAAAGTTCTAATTGATTCCAAGAATATGATAGTCACACACTCTAAAGAGAGAGCTAAGAAAGTTCTGATTCCAAGAATATGATAGTCACACACTCTAAAGAGAGAGCCAAGAAAGTTCTAATTGATTCCAAGAATATGGTAGTCACACACTCTAAAGAGAGAGCTAAGAAAGTTCTAATTCCAAGAATATGATAGTCAGTCACACCCTCTAAAGAGAGAGTTAAGAAAGTTCTAATTGATTCCAAGAATATGATAGTCACACCCTCTAAAGAGAGAGCCAAGAAAGTTCTAATTGATTCCAAGAATATGATAGTCACAGACTCTAAAGAAAGAGCTAACAAAGAAATCAGGGAGTTTAAAATGAAAAGGCTCCAATCAATCCAAATCTAGCTGCTTGTTGGTGGCCCTATTCTCAGTTTCTCAATATGGATCACTTTATTCCCAGCAATAAGAAGGGTGCAAAGTTAATGCACTTAAACAAAATAAGGGAGACTGATATGCATCTGTACAAATTTCGGATGAAGCTCAGAAAGAGCTCTCTTGGTGGGAAGAAAACATTCTTCAGACATATAAGCCCATCATCATAAAGACCCAGACTTCATCCTGAGATGCTTCAATGGAAGGCTGTGGGCTGTGTTAGACCTCTCTCATCAGGAAACAAGGAGCAGATGAACAAACATTGAAAAATCATACCATATCAATGTTCTGGAGCTATTGGCAATATTTTGGGGTATTAGATCCTTGTGTTCCAAAGTAGAAAACAAACACATCATAATTATTTCTGACATCTCAACAGGAGTATGTTATATTAACTCAATAGGGGGCACACATTCTACCCTTTGTAATATTGGTTGCAAAAGCCATATGGTCTTGTGCACAAAAAGGGATGTATGGTTGACATGTTGCCACATCCCTGGCAAACAAAATGTTCAAGTAGATACCCTGTTCAAGGAATTTTAGCAAGAAAACTGAATGGATGCTTGAAAGGGAACATTTGTAGATATAAGTAAACTTTGGAGCAAACCTGACATAGATTTGTTTGCATCCCGGTTAAACAAATTGTCCAATTCGTTTCCTGGAAACCTTACCCAGATGCTTTTGCTATTGATGCATTCACGATTAAGTGGTCACATTTTTTGTTCTACACTTTTCCACCCTTCAGCCTGGTAGCCCTTTGTCTACAGAAAGTCATAACAGAAATGGCAGAAGGTATTATTGTGGTTCCATTTTGGGCGACCCAGCCTTGGTTCCCAAAGTTACTGAGACTATTGGTAGACTACCCCAGGATTATTCCCAACAACGAAAACCTTCTCACGCACCCGTCTCTTCTCTATCCACACCGCTTCATGAAAAGCTTCAACTGGCAGCATGTCTGTTATCCGGAAATCCCTCCAGGACCAAGACATTTCAGTCCCAGCATCAAATATTTTCTGGCTTCATGGAGAGGATCGCACCCAAAAATTTAAAGTTTACATCAAAGTATGGACCAAGTTTTGTGAAGAAAGGAAGCCTATGTATTTTCTCCTTCTGTAATTTTGTGTTACAATTTTTTAACATACCTTTTCAATCAAGGTTTAGAGTACAGTGCATTGAACATTGCTCGCTGTGCCCTCTCAGCAATTATTTCGCTACGAAATAAGGATAATATTGGGAGTCACCCGTTAATATCCAGGTTCCTCAAAGTTGTTTTCGAACTACACCCATCTAAAAGTAGATACCCAGTTATATGGGACATTTTATTGTTTTAATTTATTTAACTTTACACCCTTTAGACTCATTGGCATTGAAAAACTTGACAGTGAGGTTACTCATGTTGGTAGCATTGGTGTCTGCCCAGAGGTTGCAAACTTTTGCTTTGTTAGATTTATCCTGCATGCACATATGTGAGTACTATCGTTTTTATCATTCACAATCACGTAAAACAGTCATGACCTGGAGTGAAATCTCTTCAGGACTTTGTGAGAGGTTATCCTCAAGATAACAGGGTAAGTTTCTTTAAGACACTACTAGAATACATAGAAAAGACTAAGCCATTAAGAAGCAATAAGTCAAAATTATTCATAAGTCATATGAAGCCACACAAGCATGTGTTTAAAGACAAACTTTCCAAATGGGGAAAGAAAGTAATGCAGACTTTAGGACTTGATGTAAAGATTTACAAAGCACACAGCACAAGGGCAGCTTCAGTTTCTGCAACCAAAAGTAGTAGTGTTCCAGCAGAGGAAATTCTTAAGAATGCCAGGTGGAAAGGGGAGAAAACATTTACTGATGTTTACAACAAACCACTAGTAGATCCATCAAAATCCTTTCCTTCATCACCTTTAGATGCCTGTCTAGCAAAGAATTAATTGGCTTGTGATGTGTGCTGAGGAAATACAAAATTGTTGAGTAGTAATTGTTATATTGCTTCCCTTGTTTGTGAGTCAAGAGTTTTAAGTAATTTATAAATTGATTTGGATAAACTACAAGAATTGAGTAGAGAGTCGTTTATGGAGAACCAAAAATTGACAACGTTGGTTACAATTTTAGAATGGGTTAAGTAACAGGGGATACCTTTACTTTCAATGTTATTATTCTTGGTTATTCAATTTCATTTATAGTTTCATTACTAGGTTATTGTGTGGTAAAACCTCAAACACAGATCTCCGTGGTGCAGTGGTTAGTGCTTTGTCCTCTCACCCGCACATCTTGCGTTCATATTCCGTGGGTCTGCAACCAGTGAGTTCACAACTGGTTATCCGAGGCGAAGGCCGTCTTGATATAATGTCCAGCACTGGATGCTTTCGGGAAGATAAACCTTACCATGCTATGCTATTTGGTTTTAATTTGAGTTCAATAATTAATGTGGTCAATGTACCACCTTTGTAATTATATTCACCTATACAGACATGTTACTCATGATTTTAAGTAGCTGAAAGTGATCAATTTTCTCATCAAAATAGCTTAAGTATTGTCAATCATACAGAAAATAGGTAAAATTAGTTTGAAAGTTAGCTGCAATCAGCTAAATAGCTGAAGTCTCACATGCTAAAATTCATCAATTTTCTTATCAAAATAGCTAAGAATTGTCAATTATGCCATTTGTGTGTTGTGTCTGTAAAATCTTAATTAAACTTCAACTTCCAAGTAAGTCTTGTTTAATTGTTAGAATCGATTACAGTGGTCTTATGCTTCTCACAAACTTATATCACAACCTTGGTCAACCTTGCACAATAGATAAAGTGCATAAAACTCCCCTCCTCCAGTAACCTTCACAAAATCCAAGCAACACAGAACTTATACTTCACTTTCCTATCACCTTAAAAATTAACCAAATGTTCACTTACTCTTTCCCAGGATAAATTTTTCACACTTCTTTCTGAGCCTGGATGAATCAAATGGCTCATCACTATATTCAAGATAACTGCTGAAGTGTACTGTGGAAGGAAAGAAATGAGAAATCTTACACAATATTCAAGTCGTTTCAACAATCCAAATCTCTGATTACGCTTACAAAAAAAAAACGCTTCATAAACTTTCATCTTAATTGAGGCTTATCTTCATACATCAAATACATAGACGAATGTGATCTCTGATTGATGAGTTTATTCTCATTGGCATTTTCAAGTAAATAAAAGCATGTATCATGCTGCTCCATTGATGTCAAATGACCAGGGGCATCACTAGAGGGGGGTGTGGGGGATGCGACACCCCCAATAAATGCGACACCCCCCCCCCAATGTCGGCAAATTGTGCTGATCTGTAATAACAGAAAATAACAAATTTGTTTGCTTGCCGAAAAACTCAGACAACCAAGTAAATGGACTAAAAAATTAGAAAATTGTGAACAATTTAGATTTCTGGACTTTTCCGAAAAATACAATAAATTTTCCGAAAATGCAATTTAAAGTTGTTAATTTCTAAATCATTTTTTTAAATAAAGCTTGCTAATTTTCCAAAACAGCTTGCTACTTTTCCAAAAATTCAATCAATTTTTTCAGAAAATATCCAATTATTTCTAAAAAAATTGACAATTTTACCAAAATTAGTTTAATTTACTTTTAAAAAGTTGGATAATTTTGCTAAAGATGAAAACACATTTAGCCAACTGAAGTTTGTAAAGAACTTTTACAGGTCTACCAGTTTTACTGTTATTGACCTGTGAAATAGAGGCGTAGCCAAGATAAAAATGTCAGGGGGTCCAAGTCAAAGCAAAACAAGCATAATGTGCATGATTAAGTGTTTTATGTGCAGTTTTGTCATGATTAATGAAAGATATTGGGACAAGTGTACAGTCTTATAATCGGGGCACAGAGCGAAAAGTACTCCCTGAAAGTTTTTCTTTCGATTGGGAAAATTATCAACAAAAAATTGAAGAAAAGTTTGGTAAAATCATTGAAAATTTGGATAAAATTTGGCAACAATTAATTTATGGGTTTTTTGAAAATCGAAGCAAAAATGCTACCAAAATAAAAGAAATTTTCCAAAATTTAAAACAAATATATCACAATCATTTATACAAAATTTCCAAAATTGAAACTTACCGAAAATCAAAGAAAAATTGTCCTAAAATGAAGGAAATTTTCTGAACTTGCACGAGAATGAAAGAAATTTTCCAAACATTGACCAAAAATTTCCGGAAATTGAAGAAAACCTAACAAAATTTTTCAAAAAGTTGCCCCAAAATAAAGAAAATTTACGGAAAATGTAATGAAAATTAATTAAAAATTGTCCCAAAATAAAGAAAATTTTCCCAAGCATTAAAGGAAATTTACCCCAAACTAAAGGAAATTGAAGAAAATTGCAGAGAATTAAGGGAATTGCCCAAAATTGACAGAAAATTCATTAAAAATCGGATTAAACATTGCTCCAAAATAAAGGAATTTGATAGAAAATTGAAGAAAATTCCACAAGATTTAAAGAAAATGCCCAAAATTGAAAGACAGTTCCCAAATATATTCCCACATCCCTACAGAGACATAAAGCATACATTCCTTGAACCTTTTCATATGCTCAAATGATCACAAAAACAAATATAACAAAGTAAGAACTTGAATTTTAACTTACTAACAACCCTGTTCTGATGTTCCACAACTTTGCCTGTCCCCTGGGTCAGGACCTTTTTCATCACCCCCCCTGATCCATCAGGGGTGATGTCCATCATCTTTTTTGCTAATCGCTCAAATGGAGTCTGAAGCAATATTGAAGCACAAAAAAAAGAAAACGTTCACAAAAACTTAAGTATTTAAGACATGATTACATGTTCAGTATGAGAGTGCAGTCAAACTGGGCTAAGAATTAATAAGGATATACAAAAATACCACTGTTTAACTCTTTTTTTAAGTCTGTACTCTTGTATGGTTGCGAGACATGGAGAGTTAATGTAGCAGATAATAAAAAGCTAGATACATTTATGTTCAAATCTAACAGGAGAATTTTGAAGATCAGATGGCCATATGCAATATCTAACGATACTAAGAATCACTAAACATAACAAAATCAGCACTGAAGTAAAAAGAAGGTGGAGGTGAATTGGTCATGTGATGCACATGAGCACTATTAGGCACTGTGTGACAGCTCTGACGTGGAAACCAGAGCGGAGAAGGAAAATTGGTCGTACTAGAACGACCTGTAAGGAGGACAGTCGAGAAGGAGAGGAAAGTGACGGGATGGACCTCATACACAGAAGCCAGACAAGTTGCAAATTACACGAGTCCAGTGGAGAGAGTGCACTGCAGCATTATGGGCCAGGAGGCCTGGAGAGACTAGTATAGTATATATGGGAGTGCAGTAGTGGTTAGGGCGTTTGTCTCGTACTCAAAGGGCATTGGGATCGAATCTCAGCAAGGGTGCTGTGCTGTGTCCTTGAGGAAGATACCTTACCTAATTTGCTCCAGTTCACTCAGCTGTGAAATGAGTACCAGTTCCGGCTGCGGACTTAATAAACTGCAATGGACTGGTGTTCCATCCAGGAAGAGGAGGAAGGGGGAGAGGGGGGGGGTGAAGTACTCTCACCTGCTTAGCACCATAGACACCATGTATCAGGATTTAAATTACTTTTAACTAACATGTTAAGTACAGAGACACTAGTATTGATCAAAATAAAACGAGTGTTATGGATCTCACAGGCATGGTAAAAAGTGTACACTGTCACAGATTTGCAATATATAGCTCAAATTTTCTCTCTGCCCTCTCAAGTTTGCAAGATGTATTTAAAGATGTAAAATAAGCAAAACAAATTATCAATTTTTTTGTGAATGTGGCATACCATGTTAAGTCTAAAATTAGGTTATTGAGTAGGGTCATGCACAGGTCACCATTTTTCATTGCAAATTTGACCAAAATATTACAAGATGTTATGCAAGCTAACACAAGGTGGGTCATAAATTTGACAACAAATCTATGACTTGAATTACTGTGGAAGGCAATATTACAGAAAGGCATACCAGAAGACCATTTTATTTTGTCAATTAGAACAATTTCACTGGAATGTTTTTACCCAAATAAAGCAAATTTGGATTCTTTTTAAATGTATCTATCATTAATCCACTTGAGAACAACTCAATGCGAAATTGTTGAGGGGAGGGGTAAAACCTTTCCTCTATTAGCAAAAGATGGATAGGTGCTGACTAGTGCACTAGGGTAATTCACAAAAAGAGCAACTTTTCAATGAAAGCCTGAAGTTATGAGTTGCTGCAGATACATACCATGTCATCATCATCATCATCATCATCAGAGCCTTCTCCCATGCACACCGAGCTCAGGGTGGATATCAGCTCCTCAGAATAATGATTGTCTTCCGCTTCTGAAGGCAAAATGAACAAAGACACATGTAGGAGACAAAACTGGGAGATAAATCGTGGGTAAAAGGCAAAATCTAATAAACAGAGAAACAAACTTCGTCTGGAAAGAAATCCCAAACACTGAGACTTACTGAATAACATAACACAATAAGACTCTTCAGGAATTTCATATATCATGCGTTGTATATATCAAAAAGAAGTGTCAGAAGGACAGTATGCTTGACTATTTAAAGCTAGTATAGAGAATGGGCTTATTAAGGGAAGTATATACAGAAATAGTTTAGCAGGGGCAGATGATTTCAAATTACTTGAGCTTTAAAGATGGTTTGGTTTGTTGATGTTTAACGGCACCGCGACATCGACAGTCAAAGTCAAATGTGCCAAGAAGTGTTAACAAATTATGGTGTAAGAGTTAGGATAGTGAGGAGATGGAAGGTTTGTTAGGGAGATAAGGGGGAAAAGCAAAAAGAAAAAAAAACTATGGGTGAAAAGAAAGAAGTATGTAAGGTTAGGTGTAGAAAGAAAGGGGCAGGGGCAGTTAAATGTGGTGGAAGAGGAGGTTGTTGATGTGGAGGAAGTTGATATATTTGAGGAAGAGTTGTTTTCTAAAAAGTCCGAGATTGAAGGATAGTGAGGAGAGAAGTGATCTGGAGCTCTGGTGTAGGGGGGACAGGTTACGAAGATATGCTGATGGAGAGATTGGTGTTACAAGTGGGGCAGAGAGGGGTAGGGGAGCTGGATAAGAGATGGGAATGAGTGAGAGAGGAGTGGCTGAGGCGGATGCGGGTGACAATGATGTCTTCCCTGCAGTTGCGACTGTGCAGAGGGGTGTTGTCCGGATTTTGGGTTTGATGGTGTGGAGTTTGTTACTGGTTTCGTGATTTCAGGGGTTTTGTCAGTTTTTTTTTATATGTAGTTGGAGATGGAGAGATGGTAGTCTGAGGAGAAAATGAGAGGTGATGTTTGACAGAGCTTTGTTGGGGCTCTGCTGGCTTTCTCGTTGCCGGGGATGCCAACATGGCTGGGAATCCAGAAAAAATATAATATTCTTTCCTAAAGAGGAGAGAGTATGTAGTTTGTCGAGGATTTGTAGAATGAGAGGGTTGGGCAAGAGCATGTTGAGGATGCCAGTGAGGACAGATTTAGAGTCAGAAAAGATGATGAAAGGGGGGGCGGAAAGAGAGTTCTATGAAGTTTAAGGCTAGAAGGATGGCTTTCACCTCGGCAGAGTAGATAGAGGTGCCGTCGGGTAGCCTTGAGGAGAGGGTGAGGCAAGGACAGGTGGTGGCGGCTGCAGAGGAGCCTTCCCGTTGGTAAAGAGGAAAGAGTAGTCGTGAAAATGTCTACTGAGTTGGCAGTATTTGGAGTGGAAGAAAGCTGGGTTGCGAAGAGCTTTTGTGAAGGAGGAAAGACCAAGGTATATCTTGGGGGATGAATAGTCCAGGTGGGTGTAGGTGGGATGGTGTATCTGGCGATCAAGAAAATGTTGATGTTGGCTTTGGAGAAGTGGGAGTGCATCCAAATCACGAAAGGTGGGGGATGCGTTTGTTGAGATTAAAGAGGTTGGTGAAGGAGAGAAAATTGATGGAATGGAAGCAAGGGTTATGTGGATCTATGAGGATGCAAGAGCAAAGGAGAGGCCGGCCTTGGTGCACCAGAGGTTAAAGGGGAGACTGGTGATAGGGGAGGTGTAAGCAGCGCCAAGGCAAAGCCTTAGGGCAGTGTTCTCAGTGACCTCCAGGTGTTTCAGGTAAAATTTAGGGGCAAAGGCAAAGATAATATTGCCATAGACCAGCCTGGATTTGAGGAGGAAGCGGTATAAGGTGAGCAGAGTGAGCCGATTTGCTCCCAGTCAGTGCTTGAAAGGACCTTGAGGAGATTGGAAATTTTGTGGCTTTTTGTTTTGAGGGTGTCGATGTGAAGGGGATAGGAAAGTTTGGAGTCGAGAGTGATTCTGAGGAAGCAAGAACTGTCTTTACTGGGGTTATGGAATCTTTGAGGCAGAGATTGGGGCAGAGGAAGAAGGAGTTGTTGTAATTGAAATAAATGAGAACAGTTTTGTCTTTTGAAAAGTTGAAACCGTTGGAGTCTCTCCAGTGAGTCAGACTGTCCAAACAGTGTTGTAGGTTATTTTGGAGAGTAGCATGGAGAGGATGGTAGATAGTGAGATCGTCAACATAGAGAGAGTTATGTTGGGGGTGAGAGTTTTGGTGATGATATTAATTTTGAGGATTAAGAGAGTGGGGGAGAGGATGTTGCCTTGGGGGACACTCAGGTGTTGAATGTCCCTTTGGGAGTAGGTGTTATTGATGCGTACTCGGAAGTGGCGGGAGTGGAGGAAGTTCTGGATGAAGGTGGGAAGGAAGCCTCTGAGGCCAGAGGAGTGGAGGTCTTTGAGGACACCATACCGCCAAGTGGTGTCGAAGGCCTTTTCAAGGTCAAAGAAGATAGAGATGGCGTGATGATTTCTGACAAAGGCCTCACAAATGAAGGTGTCGAGTTTGAGGACATGGTCCAGGCAGTTTCGTTTTTTTCTGAAGCCAAAATAACCTACAACATACAAAATAACCTACAAAATAACCTACAACACTGTCTGGACAGTCTGGCTCACTGGAACGACTCTAACAGTTTTAACTTCTCAAAAGACAAAACTGTTCTCATCCATTTCAACTACAAGAACTCCTTCTTCCAGCAGAAGTCTGTAGTTGACCATACGTTCCATGACCTTGCAGAGGCAGGAGGTAAGAGCAATGGGTCTGTAGTTTTTGGGTTGGATCTGTCTTTGTTAGTTTGGGGGATTGGAGTGATGATGGCCTCTCTTCAAGTAATTAGGAAAAAGTTTGAGGACTACAGGTAATTGTGAATCTTGAGGAGTATTTCAAGGGAGTTTCTGGGGAAATTTTTGAATAGATTGTAGTGGATGCTGTTAGGGCCTTGAGAGTTTTATACTCCATTCTATCTGATGTTAAAAAAGAATGAATCAAGTAAAGGAAATAAAACATTATTTCTCACCATTATCATCAAAATCCTGTTCCTTCAAAATAATATCCACACCATCTCCAGACTTTAGTGCATTCAAGTCCAGCCCTTGTGCTAAAGGCACCTGGATATTGTAATCCTGTTAAGAAAACAAACTGCCTCAGGTTAGTTTTAAAGTCATTCACCTAGCAATTTTTTCAGGGATTCACAACCTATAGCAATGGGAGAGTGTTTTAAAAGAAACAACCAAAAATGAATACACAGGTCTTGCCTATGCAGCATAACACTGCTGTCCACTTTAAGTGCCTATATTTGAAAAAGGATAGAGGATAGAAACGTTGAAGAAAGTGGTCAGCCTAACCCTAACCCTGGGCCTTACAAATAGCTACTAACAACTGATCTATATGTTTGGCTGGGACTGACAAATAACCACTTTGTCGCCAAATTTATGTAAGCACTTTTTGTAACTTGGGGCAAAAACCTAAGAACATTTCTGAGCTAAGGAAACATTTCTAGACTAATCTCCAATGCATTTTCCTATATAACTCTTATGTATTGATGGTCCCTTTCCTGATTTTACAGCATTTCATTTTGGGGAACATAAGGAAAAATCCTTATTTATGATTAAGAAAGTGTCATTTCAATTAATGCACGAGCAGGTAACAGTTAATTCGAAAACTTTAAACAAGAGTCAGCTATTTAGCTATCATAAGCCCGTTAAACTTAACATTACAACAATAATATGATTGATGTTAAACCTGCACCTAACAAGTTAGAATTAACGTTATTGCTATAGTAGAGAATTTCCATCACAAAAACCATAAACCTATCAAATATTCTTCATGAAAATTTAAAAAAATTGTCCATTTTATAAGTAAAAATGGTCCAGGCCTTGTTTTAATTAAGACCACACACCTGGCTGCCCGGGAATTTCCATTTTACACTAGATTGTATTGTTTTAGACCGAACCTTTCTTCTAGTACAATAAACTTTATTCATTGGCTAAGCAGTAGACAAAACACCACATCTATTAATGAGTATGTGGTGATGCACAATTATTGATATGTCATTGTAATAAATATTCAGTACCTGCCTGTATGTTGGGCAATATCTCACTTTCCATGTGATGCAGGGACCTTGGAGCAATTTTTTTGAAGTGGGGTAGGCCGAAGAAGTAAATGGTAAATTAAAGACGACATCACATTCATATTAAAGGAAGGAGAGTAAACAGGAGGAGATTGAGAGAAACACGAGAACTAAAAGCCAGAAAGCTGGGATCGAGAGAGGTGTATGGGTGGAAAAATAATGTAGAGAGAGAGGGGGTGGGAAAGGAGGACTAAATATGGTTGTAGAGGGAAGCATGATGAAGGAAGGAGATAATTTTATACGGAGGTTTTTTTTTAGAAGAGCTCTGCTACTGAGTTGTGGGCAGGGAGGGAAGCTCTGGGAAGGTTGTACAGGGGGAAAGCGAGGAGAATGTGATGGACTGTGAGGGTGCAATGGCAATTGTTGCAGAGGGTGGGGGGAGTCAGTAAGGAGGTGGGAGTGAGTGAGGTGGGTGTGACCTATTCTAAGGCGGTAGTACGTGCCCTGGGTACATTGAAATCAGATGGTAGTACGTGACCAGAGTACATTGAAGTCAGGGATACTTGACCAACTTTTGGCCACTTTACTCAATACTTGATAAACTATTTTGTAATTTAATTAAATTTTGTGCCTTTTAAGTTTTAACCAATTTTTTGGTATAAACCAACTTTGTAAATTATTGTGGGGATGCAACCAGTAGTGTGTAGGAGGTATAGATATATGATGGTCCTTTAGGTTGTTATTTTATGATTAAGGCCTCTGCTACATGTAACTGGTCCGAAAGTGGGATAGACCTCGGCTACAAATTGGGGTTATGATGGCCTCTCTCCAAGTGTTGGGGAAAGAGTTTGAGAACCACAGGTAATTGTAAATCTAATACTTTTGTGAAGAATAATCTCAGGGAAGTTGTGTAAAGTTGATTAAAATTCTTCCAAAACTTTCTACCACATTACCGTCGAGACAATCTATCCGCCCAACAATTTGCTGCAAACTAAAGAAACGTTACGATGACGTCATGAAGAAGCAGCACTTCAATTACGTCATCGCAACATTTGTATGGTTTGCAGCATATTGTTGGAGGATAGATTGTCTTGACGGTAATTTGGTAGAAAATTCATCGTTTGTACATTTAATTGGAAAAAAACTAACATATACCGTGGCTTATACACGAAGAAGGGAGTCTCCAGCAAATAGGAGTAGAGTAAAAAAGTGTAATTAAGATTCGCGAGTGGTAACAAAAAAAAGGATTTTTTTTATATACGGTTCGATAGTCTCGTTAGAAAGAGTCCTACCTTTCTTTATATATATATACTAGTAAGCATATAGGTTGCCATAACGTTAGGAACACCTGTGGGGTAGACACGCCAGTGCACCACAACTGGGTTATCAAAGGCCATGGACATTGACTTGGTTGTCGATGTTACATGTATGTCTGTCCGTACATCGTACCTGTGTTCTCGTTCGGGTAGAATACGCAGGTGACGACCCCGTCATTGTAATTGTGTGTTCACTGGTCGTTGTCGCGCTAAAGTTTCCCCTCTAATTTGGCAAAACCATTCTTACACGGCCTCGAGCAGGCTATATCAGATGTAGGCCTACTACAGTAGGCCCTGTAGTTTATATACAATACAATACAATACAATACAATACAATTTATTACAGTGCTCTAGGCCATCTGGCCTTTGTCACAAACATTAACGATAAAATTAAATGGTACATGATTGAGGTTCTTACAACAAACAATAATCAAAGAGAAAGAAACAAACGTCTTGCTTCCATTGCGTGTAAAATAAAGTGTGATAACTGCAAAAATAAGTATTTAGAACTAGCTGCTAATAAAATATTACATTTTGTTCTAGTTGCAGTCTGAAAGAAATATTTTGGGATAAATTTACAGCGGATTTCAGAAAGGGATGGACAAATTAGGAGAAAATGATATTCATCTCAACTTCTTTCAAATTGCAAACCTGACAGAACCTCTGTTCATAGGTTATATTACAATAACGGCCTTCGTTGACTTCAATTTCAAGGCAAGCACATCTGATTTTGGAGACCAACTTTTTAAACTTAAAAACATTATTGAATAATAGGTATGGCTCTGCATAGCTTTCTGTTTTAAATTGTGCATAACAACGCAAAGAACTTCTAGATTTAATATCACTCAACCAGTTCTGTCTATCTATATCAAAAACTCGCTGCTTAAAATTTTCATAGAAATGTGTAGTAATCCCTTCTCCCTGCCCTTCCCAAACATTACCAAACCCAGTTTCATACAAAATATTTTTAACACACAGTCCCCATGATAGCACTCCTTTGTTTGCCAATATTCTTTGTTCTACATAACAATGAGTCTGATACCTGTCTTTATCAAGAATAAGAAGTCTTAACCAATATGTTATTTGTTTTAGTATTGTTTGACTTTTAAAGGAAAAAGCGACCCAGCTCTCCTAGAGCTATAATATTTATGGCATTTGGTGGTAAACCTAAAACATATTTATGAAACGAATTGTAAACTCGTATTGTACTTTCATGGGGGGTGATACCCTATAACTCAGAACCGTATGTTAAAATAGGCATTATCTTTTGATCAAAAATTTGAAGGATATTACTTACAGGTAAATCAATAGTTCTAGACAAAATTTTCTTAAAATTGAATAAAGCAACCTTAGACTTTGAACTCTGTTGAACTTGGGATTTTGACCATACTCCTTTGGCGTAAAATTTAATCCTAAGTAATTATAGTTATTTACAGTCTCAATAATTTTGCCTTTGAAATAAAAAAACGTTCACTTCTTGCAATGTGTCCACCCTTTCTAAAAACCATTACCTTCGTTTATCTGAGTTTACAGTCAAATCATTATCTTCACAATAATCTTGGAAAACATTTAGTAAACTTTGCAAGGAATAAACATTTTCAGAGAAGATAACGAGGTCATCTGCATAAAGAAGACAACATATATTATTGTTATTTATAAGAATTCCTCGGTGTTTTTGTGGACTTCAATCGCTCTTCAATATCATTGATATAAAGTAAAAATAAGTACGGGATAGATTACAACCTTGTCTTAGACCTTTTTGCACAATCAAATTTGGGGTAAGACCGTCCTTTGTCTTCACACATGACTCAATATTACTATACATTGATATAAGTATCTCATAGAATTTACCCTCATTCCCATATTATAAAGTTTCTTGAATAAAATACTGCGATTGATATTATCAAATGCAGCCTTAAAATCAACAAGCGTGGCGTAAAGTTTTCCGCTGGTTTACTCAATGCTTTAGAAATGACAGTGTGAAGTACAAAGGAATTATCAATCGAGAGAACCCTGCTCGAAAACCTGCCTGAGCAAGAGAAAGGATATTATGATCCGAGAGCCAATCACATAGTCTACTACATAGAACTTTTGTAAATACTTTGCCTAAAGCACACAATAGTGTAATAGGCGATAACTACTTGGTAAATCTTTATCCCCTTTCTTGAAAATGGGACTAATTATTCCAACTTGCCAAGCACTGGGAAATTTGCCAGTACAAAGAATTATGTCAAACAATGCATGTATAGCACGCCTCAGCGCCTTAGGTTAATTTTTGATGATTTCAATTTGAACACCATCGATACATAAGCTTTGCCTTGTTTTTGTGAATTGATTGCTTTCTCAACTTCATTAATTGTAATGTTGACATCCAAAATATCATCAGAAACTTCCAATGAGGAATATGAAATATCAAAATATACTGTAGAATCGTTAAATTCAAAAACAGGCGTAAAGTATTTAAACCATTCAATAGCTGGAATATCATTTGTATTCTTGTTTGTGGAGCTTTAAAGAAAGCCCAAAACTTCTTATTGTCTTTTGTTTTGCTAAAGTAAGAAGCTCCTTTGTTTTATTTTCCATGAATTGTGTTTTCTTGTATGTAATGAATTTATTGTAACTTTTCTTTATATCACAAAAACGTTCCCGACTTTCATTGCTACGTTGTATTTTATGTTCTTTAAGCGCTTTCCTAACCCTTGATTTAAATTCAAAACAATCTTGATCAAACCAATTTTGCGGTTTCGGAAGAATTGCGTTTCCCTTAATACATCTCACACCATAGATCCTTTTTAGTAAATCATTTATTTGTGTCACCGCTACTTCAGGATTGTTATTTTCCAAAAGCCCATGATTTCCTCTATTGTGTCCAATGTATCATTATTCCCCACTTTTCAGAATATTCATTTTGTCTTTCTTTGTACCAAACTGTTTTTCATTAGAGGAACACAATCAATAGACTGTGATCGTTCACCACTAACATTGGTATGGTGAACACTATTTACGTAATTAATATCAAAAGTTAATGGTAAATGTGGCGAATCTACAGCATCACCAACTATAAGATTAGTAATTACTCTGTTATCGAGCAACTTCTGAGATGCTATTATGTAATCAGCGACACTTTGCCCGTTGATGAAATGTAAGTATATCCTCGGTTTCCCTTACAGGGGCAATCTACCATTACAAATCCATGCGTTCGTACTTCTGCATAAGTCAATTAACAAATTACCATACAAGTTAACACCATTGTCAACAGAGTATCGACATGAATGAATACCAGGTTCAGAAATTCCTAAAGCATTGTTATCGTCAATTCAATAAAATCCGACAATTG
The DNA here is from genome assembly GCA_020152595.1 of Chiridota heheva. Classification (NCBI taxonomy): domain Eukaryota; kingdom Metazoa; phylum Echinodermata; class Holothuroidea; order Apodida; family Chiridotidae; genus Chiridota; species Chiridota heheva. Next base: position 1,187,657 of record JAIGNY010002471.1, on the reverse strand, counting down.
AGCAGTTCTAGCATTAAAGTCTCCAGCTAATATAAATGAGCATTCATTATGCAAACTATCTAGAACAACAATGTCTTGTTCAAGTCTTTCAAAAAGGGTCACATCAGAATATGGTGAATTCTCAGGTGGGTTGTACAATGCACACAAATATATCTGGGTTGTTTACTGAAGAAGGAAGATGTATCCATATATGATTATCAGAACCTAAGTTCTGTACCGCTGTAATTTCAAGCTACTCTTGAAAAACACAGAAACGCCTCCAGAGTTTCTCTTAGCCCACAAAAATCGTTTCCTTACTGCTGTAAATGCCTTATAGCCCTCAATATTTATTTCGTCACTGCTTCCTAGCCAAGTTTCCATGAAACAAATTATATCAAAAGCCGTGCAGTACCTCTTAAAATCGGGATTTTTAAGTTTTTTGCGAATACCTTCAACATTCCACACAAGTATTTTAATACTAATTATATTACTCCCATAATTAATGATGTGGGTCCTATGCTCTTGGGTAACGGTGGATTGTCTGTCGATTACAGGAAATAAATTGGTCCAACGAAACTCTTTGCTTGTACCAGTTCTTGAACGGCCAGGGCCTGACCATCAAGACCATATATAGGCCTAGGGCTAAGTTATACAGATACTGATTAGTCTAGAACGGTAGTAGTAGTAGTAACGGTAGTAGCAGTAGTAACGCTAGTCATTAGGCCTAGGAGATCTACTGCCATAACGCTAGAAACGCCTGTGGTTCAAGTGCAGTTGAAATTAAACCACAAATTAAGCTTAACGTAGGCCCTAAAGTTAGGACTAAAAATTACAAACAAAAATCTCTTGAGAGGGATTTACGTCTTGCAATTTTTCCTCTTGCTCGATGTTGTCCATTTTCTCAAATGTTGCTGTACAATCGAATCTTGTCAGGGAGAAAATCCGTATCCTTTATTTGAGTCCTAAGAAGACTAAGTAAGTTTCAACTCAGAACTGCTTACCGCTCTTCTGTCGGTTTTGGGAAAATAGGGAAAATGCAGATGCCGCAATTAAGTTTACCTTGATTAATTTGCTTTTCATATTAAATTTATTTTACTTAAAAACAACAAAAAGTGATTTTTTTTAGAAAACCGAAAATTTTAATTAGTGTATTTAAAACTACAGTTAAAATAAATTTTCCTAAATGTCTACTTTTTTACTTTTTGAATTGTTTTTGGCAAACAAATATATAAAAGAAAGACGTGTTTGCGGCATGAGCATTTTTCCCATTTTCCATGACTCTACGCGCTGCCTGTTTACTACAAGCAGTCAGGGTAGCACAGAACTAATTATTTTCCTTATTGAAGCCTATAATGAAAGAGTCAAGTTCGGGGCCTTTTTTGTACCAGAATTTTATAGATTTCAGATTTGTTGTGATGTTTTCCAAAAAGTACCGTCTAATATCTCTCAGATGAGGGTACTATCAACAGGGGTTCACCAGAGATTTTGGCCCCTTTTTTAGGGGAAGATGTGTTATACACATATATACTTATACATACTTGAGATAGAGAGCGTACAAAGTTGAGTGCAGACGTATTTTCCACAACCAGATTTATTTATTGGATATTTTACCTCTTAACTGTTGATTTTTCTTACCCCACTTAGATATATATTATTGTTTTACGTTTCTGCAGATTATTCGTGCTTTTCATTGCCTGTCTGTGTATTTTTGTTAATATTAATACAGTTTTTTTGTTTTTGCGTAACGGTTGTGAACCTACTCTTATATAGCCTAACACATTATTTGTATTATTAACATTTCCACGTTTCTTTTTTTTTTTTGGTGATCGGAACATTATTAATCCTGCGACCTGAGTATGTTTATTATTTGTTTTCTATACGTCTTTCCATTCATATTCTTTTCTGTATTACAGTGTTTATTTGCTCTACTTGTCTGTATTTCCTGTTTGTAAAGTATATTCATTCTTCTTGCCATCAATCATGTTCATTCTCACTCACAACCTCGTCTTCCCTGTACTATTCTTGTTAACATACTCCCGAGTCTCTGACTCTCGAAACTTGTTGTATTCGTCACAACCTCATTCATCTCAGGCATCAAATTTGCCTCTAAACGCCCCAGGAACTGGTTACTATGTCTTGTTTAGCTCTAGTGATTATTCAAATCACTCACTTGCAACTTATCTTTGTATTGATGGGCGATTACATTCGTACAAATCAAGTTGGAAATTGTCAAAATTCAACTCACGCAGGAGAAAATTACTCCTTTTACTCCTTACCCTTTCTGGTGATATTGAAAGCAATCCTGGAACCTCCCCAAATATCCTTGCAAACAATGCAACAAATCTGTCAAAAATAACCAGAAAGGTATTTGTAGTAATGATTGTGACTCGTGGGTTCATAGTAAGTGTGCAGGCATTAGTAATGCAGCTTACAATACTCTTGCATCATCATCTGATGATTGGTTTCGTTCGGAATGTTTGGCACCGTGTGGACTCCAGTGTAGGAGATCCGAAAAAGCAGTACAGTGTGACAATTGTGTTTTATGGATCCGCACTAAGCCTGCTGTAGCATTGACGACTCAAAATACAGCGATCTCATGTATTCTAGCTGTACCTGGGTGTGTGACACTTGTGACTTTATGAACTTCTCTGATTCTTTCTTCTCAACCCCTCTAAATGCTACATCTTGTCAATTTCCTGTAAGAAATGCTTTAAATCACCTGTTTATACCTTATGCAACCAGCCACTAAAACATGTCAACTCCCACCCATACCTAGGTGTTGAAATTGATAATAAACTTAGATGGGATAAACATATACATAACATAACCTGGTAACCAAGAAAGCTAACTCTGTACTTGGCCTATTAAAACGTAACCTCTCAAACTGTCCCACCGACGTTAAATCCACTGCTTATAAAGCTCTAGTCAGGCCAGTACTTGAGTACACATTAGCAGTCTGGGACCTCTATCACCAGTACGATGTGGATAAACTTGAATCTATTCAAAGGAGAGCAGCCAGGTTCTGTATGGCAGACTACTCTTATAAATCTAGTGTAAAAAGCATGATTCATAAATTAGATTGGCCCCTGTTCAAAACAAGAAGATACAACACCCGGCTACATATGCTATATAAAATCAATAACAATCTTGTCGCCATCAATAAAGTTGAACTTATCCCCACCGTCTAATACAAAAAATAATCATGACCTTAATTTACAGGTCCTTTATGCCAAAAAGAATGTATATAAACACTCTTTCTTCCCTCACACACTAAACGATTTGGAATGCTTTACCGCCAGACATTGTACATGCACCAAGTCTCAACTTTTTAAAAGCTAAACTTACTAACACTTGTATTGCTAAATAGTTCTTTTTTTTTTACTCATATTTTTTACGCTCGGTTGGCGTTCATGTCCTCTTGAAGGATTTTTGCCGACCTAACCGATTCAGATTCAGATACACCTCATTAAATCACTCAAATTGGGATATGGGTCCATGGGAAAATAGTCCCCCGTGAAACTTTTACTGGAAAAATCTTGTCAAGTTTGGATATGCATAGTGAAGGTCTATTCTTCTATAAGTCTATAAGTTTGTTTCCAAACCTATAAGTTTTCGTGGACACGTGGAAGAATCATTGCTGGGTACGGTAGTATTCAATGGGGCATCCCAAGGCTGCTAGTAAGGTCGTGACATTTAACCAATTAGGAAATCATGCTCCGTGTAAACTAATGTTATTTCAATTTGTATGTTTTTTTTTTAAAGTTTGCATAAATTCACGAAACTGTCTAACCAACCTTCTCGTGTCAATCTTTACCCACTAAGTCATTGCTTTCACATTTTTCACCCGGGAGCCATATGCACAACATAACACATTTCCACGGTACCTGGGATCGGATGCATGGAACGTAGCTAGCTTGTGCTCATAAGGAAGGCGCTAGGCCCAAGCTAGCACTCATTAACATAACCCGTCAAATACACACACAAAAATTCCGCCCATATCCATTCATTATCGAATCACAGTACATATCTCCCAAGTCCCAACCACTGACCGGTGTAAAAGTAAATTTAACCCACCAGTAAATTTTGACCCTCCTGCCCTTAATTCCTAGGATATTTGGGCCCCAGACAATTAAGCCGTAGCCACCCCTCACGGTCCGCTAGGAAATTTGGGCCCCGGCCCTTCTTTCTTATAAAATTTGGAGACAACAACTTGTCCCCGTTCTGCAAGAAAAAGCCCTTCTTCTGCCTTCACACTACATCTTACTGCCGTTTTGCGTAAAGCACACCCTTTTTTTTTCTTTAGTGTATTAGCTTATCACTTCTTATCAATTTTTAGCTTAATCACTTCAGTACACAAAATTAATTGAAGGAACCGTACATACACACCAGTAAATTACCTAGTAAAATCAATCCGGACTCGGAGGGGACAAAATTGACTAGACATTCCTTAGGAAATAAGGACCGGGGGACCAAATTTACGGGAGGCAAAATCACACCGGCCCACATGCGGCAAATCTTTCGCTCACAGCCACGCTGTAACTCTTAATAAGGTCATGGGGATTCCGAACTAATTTTTTTACAATCCATCATTGAGTGGGCCATGCAATATTCGAGGAGAATCCCACGTTTAATCCGAACTGCGCATGTCTTAGACACCCCTGAATATCTCAAGCGGATGCGACCACCGCGGTATAACGATTGTCAAAATGAATTCGAGAAAAAATAGCAATCTTTAGTTTTGTTTATTCCCTTGAAAGTTTTGACATATTTTCCCCATATTAAAAATGGTTAAATCAGCCTGATTTTTGGATACATGTAAGGGCAAGAATAAACTGAATACCTTACCGTCCCGAAAATATAAATTAATTTAATAAATTCCATATAAATGTGTTACAGTGTGTCTTTTCTTTCCCTCTCCATGTCAAAGATTTTATAATCCCAAAATTTACTATCACACCGGCCCCAATTTCCCCAAATCACCTATGAAATTTCAACACAACGTGCAATCAATGTGTGATGATACTCAATTGTTATTCTTTTGTCCAAACCATGCCTTAATACAGTAACCTACATTTAATTTGTATTTCACCTCCTAAAACATACTTTCAAGATAAATTAAAATAATTAAGTAAATTATTGACCAAAGTTATTGATAATTTTAGAAGAAAACTGTAAACAAATTACAAATTTACACTCTAAAAATTCACGACAACATATCATCAGGCAATTATCAGGAAAACTTAATTTTGTTCACGTCCAGGTTGAGAAAAAATGATTTTGGTAAACTTTTGTTATTCATAGGTAGAATTTGGTGAATTTTGAAGTGAAAGTTATATTTATATTGATTAAATCCTCCAATTATTTACTTTCAAAAATTGTTTTGCTTCTGTCATGACCACTTTGAGGGAAATTAGAGTTTCACAAAATATATAATAGAATAAACAAATGGACATTTATTGGTCCACAACTACCAGCTCCAAGTAATTTAATTTCAATGACCTGTTATTAAAGACCAAAGTATCACATTTCCCTTGTTTTTTAATGTATTTTTTATGGCTCCTTACATTTCAAATAAGAATTTTTTTTGAAGAACTTTTATAAGAAAGAGTTGATGAACAGCTTAGCTTGTGTTGTTTGTTCTCTTTTTAACAGATAAAGTTATAGGCGTGAAATGAATCAGGGGTAACACGTAAAAGCCACAACATAGCAGCATAGTGCATGATTATTATTTTTTAATGAATGTATTTTAGATTAAATCAGTATGTATTTTCACAATCACTGTTTTTTGCAGAAAAAGGCCAGGCTTGAATTTTTTTTTGTGTGGAGTAACCCATCATGTTTTAACAATGTGCATTGGTAGGTAGGCAACATGTTTTGTAATGGATGGCCTAATCTCTGCAAGTAATATATTTTGAGATCTTCACATACATCTCGTATTTAAGTGAATATAATTACTGAAGGGTAAAATTATAATGCCTATGTAATGATTATGTGTGTAATGTATGTATTTACATGTTTAATTATAAACAGGGTTTTGCATGTAGACTATTGAGTTTTGATAATATTCTATGAAAATCATTTCAGGTACTAAAACTAATATAAAAACATATTAATTTTTACAGACATGATAATATTTTCTGTAGATGTTCACCATGTTTGATTTTTTTTAAATCTATCTTCATTTGGTAATTCTTTGTGAAGGCGGATGAAAGTATGTGTACTTTTAGTTTGCTCATAAGCATTATGATACATTTCTAACAGCTATAATTCAACTCAAACAAACATAGTCTTTTTCGTGGGCCCACTATCAGTAGTATAGGGCGAATGACGTCACGCTCTTTGGCTATACTGTATGACTAAACAGCTGAGGTAGTACGGAACTAATAAAGTATTACTACGCCATCAAAAAATGTGAACCCTTAAAAAAAAAGGAAAATAAAATATGTTCGAGAAATTTAATGTCATGGGACAGAAAGCTGGGAAGTTGAAAATTTCAGGAATGGTAGAGAAAGGATAGGCCTTAACTATGCATATCCTAACTTGACAAGATTTTTTCAGTAAAAGTTTCATGGGGAGCTATTTTACCATAAACCCATACCCAAATTTGAGTGATTTTGTGAGGGTGTATAACACCTCTTCACTTCAGCAAAAAAAAAAGAGAAGGGGGAGGGGGGGAAACCTTTGGTGACCCCCTATTGAAAGTACTCTCATATGAGAGATATTAGATGGTACTTTTTGGAAAACATCACAAAAGATCCTAAATCTATACAATTCTGGTACAGAAAGGACTCCGAACTTGACTCTTTCATCGTAGGCCTCAATAGGGCAAATAATTAGTTCCGTGCTACCTTTAGCGAGATATGTATATGTATTATTACATGTACGTATAAGAAGGAGAGCGACAATTTCAAAATATTTGACAGAAATTTCATCAAATAAGCACAAAAAGTGACATTTCTACCTCAGATGACCCAGATTGAGAAGAAAATTAGACATTTCATTGGTCCACTTGATCAATTACGCAAATGTTGACAGATATACATGGTAAGATAAGCTTGAAAAGCATGCTAGGCAATTAAGGCCTAAATCGCATAGCCATTAGATGATTATTCATTTAAAGAACCATTATATTTCTTCTAAAGTAATGTGTTTGAGGAAAGGAAGGAGAGGGGGCAGTAGTTTTTCTTTTTCTATGGTCATGATTTTAAAGCTATTAAAGAACTTTCCTTCATGGGAATAGTCATTTGCTGAGGAAAACTGACCCTAGATTTCATTGAAAGTCAGAACTTTGTTAACAATTTGTATAAAAAAAATATGGTATTTTTCTTTAAAATGAGTCTATGATGTATCTTTAATTTTTGCAGTAGGTCTGGCCAATGGTAGCATTTGATTTTCATAAAAATGTATTTTGGACTGTTAAATGTTCATAATTCTTTTGGGCTGAACTCTGTTACTCAGATTGATATAAGGTCATCAGGTCACTAAATTACATTGTTTTAATTGACAAAGGTCCGGACTTTGCACTTAAAAGGGCCATAAAAGTTAGATAACAGTTAATTTTCATGGTCCAGCAAAGCAGAGAGATTAAATTTGCACTAAATAGGCTTGTTCGGGGGTATAGCATAGTTGTTGCTAAATTTTGGGGGGAGAGGGGGCATGGTTTTTAGAGACTTCTGTTTGTTTTAAAGATATTGACCTCAATTGAATGAAAAAACTATTTTTCAATGGGGAAACTGTGTTTCCATGCTATAGAATAGTGAAATTAATGGATCTGATCGAACTTTTATGCAAATTTGCTAATTTCTTGTTTATTAGCTATAGTCCCATGGGTATGCTTCAGAGTTAGCCCTCATAGCATACGTAAATATTTGTAGGAACCACCCTCTATCAAATTATTTCCCTAGAGAATATTATTTTCTTACACGCAAAGTTTTGTTGGTTTTAATGATAGACCATTATGGGCATATCATACTTGTGTGTTTTTCATGTTACACATTGCACAGTCAAATGTTAGCTGTTTTTCGGGACCTAATGGTCCAGTGAGATTTTGAGTTATACAAGGTTGGTGGGATTTTAGTACCAGATGCAGTGAATAATGGTATATTGGGTGAATTCAATTTTGGTCTATTAAAGGTAAAGCATACCAGCACATGATTTTTTTTTTTTAGTAAGAAAATGATGATGAGCTTTTCTGGGCTTCCCATCAAGCTGAGAATACTATTTAGTAGAGCTGTTTTATAAAAAGTAGCGGTCAATGAAACATGTGGGGACACTGTCATTAGGTTGCATGTTAAAACACTAGTGTGATATTTAAAATTGTGTCATCGGTCATTTGTTCCTTAAAAAATATAGCCAGTATATCACAATATTTTTTCTTTGAAACTGTTAAACTGGTGGAATAATTGTCCAAAACATGAGTAGACTTCCAGAAAATGTTTAAAATTGCATTTGAATTTCAAATTGAAAATATCAGACAAAAATAAAATTGCTTTTAAAATAAAACCAGTCAATTGGTTTTTGAACTACTATGGGTTGAGCTATATAACATCATCGATGTCTTGTTTTAAATCACTAGTTTAAATCAAAATGTATTAAGATATTAAACACCTACGTCACAATTCTTCCTGACATTATGTTAGTATCTCAGTAACATTGGAGATGCAGTAGGGCCATCACAGTTCGTTACTTACGTGACGGAATGGCCATGGCAGACCCCCTAGAGTTTTCCGGGGGTCTGCCAGGGCCATTCCAGTCTGTAACGTACGTGCACCGCAAGGGCTATTCCACAGTCTGTCACGTGAATGGCAGGCCCCTGGGGTATTCCAGAGATCTCCTGGGCAGTTTGTAACTTACGATACGGGACTGCGGAATGGCCCTGGCAGACCCCTGGTACAAGTATCAATTTAATCCATTTTTATCAATTCAATTTATTCTGTTTTATTTTATCTTATTTCAATATATCATGTTTATTCTTACAAAAGCTGTATGGAAGAACTCCAAAACTTTTTCAGTTCTAAAGTCACTGCATCAGAAACACAGAAGTTTGTGATGCGGTTCTTGAAGGGTGCTTCTGACCGCAATGGAGGAAGAAAGAAGTCTGTGCTGAAACAAATCATTGAACAGTCTAGTTGCCCAAATTCATTTTCGTAGTTTTGTTTATATTTCATGTTTTTGGTATTTAAGTCTATATAAATTATGCTGCCCAATAGGGTCCATTGGCTAAAAAAGAAAAGCACAATTGGCAAGTCTTTGAAATTTGTCTGAACTTAATTTTTAAAATTTGGAAATCTGATCTCAGGGAAACAATGTGAAAAAGTTTTAACTTAAAAAGGATTGAACAAATGTGGGAAAGATGTGTGATTAATGCTGTGTCAATGATATGTGGAAAAGATTTGTGAATAATGCCATATCAATGATATCTCACAGACAATATATGCCATATGTGGTACACAGGTCATGTTGAGTAGATGCATGTGTTGTTTTAGATGGTGAGTGATTATTAAGTAGGCTTAATGTCAGATTTTTAAAATGTCCTTATTTTTTGGAAGGATATAGCCAACTTCGGTCAAACTTAGTGGCGGGGTGGAAGACTTCTTGAATACTCACGGGAGGGCAGGTATAAGATAATTTTCTTTGCTTGAAAATAGATTAAAAAAATAAAATGTCAATTTCATGCTCTTAAAAGAGAGTGAGTGAATTATTTCTGGTTGTAGTGTTAAGATTGAAATTTGTCTCATTGTATGATATAAAACTCTACAGTCCGGGTGCAGCCCTATTTTTAGGATTAAAAAACCTTATTATTACGGTATTCGCCCAAAATCAGTACATGCGCAGTAGTTGATTCGTTGCAAATCGTAGTCTCATCTTCAGGACACATCTACCTCCGTCCGATCATAATTTGATATTCAATCAGACATATGTACTGCTTAAATGGCTTCTGTAGCCACAAGTAATTCAAGTATGTTTACATGGTTAATGTTTGATATGCACTAAATGTCTTGATAAGGATAATGGCGTAATAAAGAAGTGAACACTTGGCGATTACGAGCAATTTGTTTTATTGATTTTCTCGAAAAAGCGACGATAAATTTAGAAAGGCAGTGGTGAGCAGTGGTGAGCAGTGGTGAGCAGTGGTGAGCAGTGGTGAGCAGTGGTGAGCAGTGGTGAGCAGTGGTGAGCAGTGGTGAGCAGTGGTGAGCAGTGGTGAGCAGTGGTGAGCAGTGGTGAGCAGTGGTGAGCAGTGGTGAGCAGTGGTGAGCAGTGGTGAGCAGTGGTGAGCAGTGGTGAGCAGTGGTGAGCAGTGGTGAGCAGTGGTGAGCAGTGGTGAGCAGTGGTGAGCAGTGGTGAGCAGTGGTGAGCAGTGGTGAGCAGTGGTGAGCAGTGGTGAGCAGTGGTGAAAAGTTTTGAATGTCTGTTTACTATCCCTCTCTTAAATTTCATCATATCTAGTGAAATTTTGGACAATCCAGAGCAGAAAATGAAAAACCCCATTCGTTTAGTATGGGCTCGTGCAAAGTGTATATGCTGATGCGATGACGTAATACATCAAATTACCTTATTTTATAAGGTAATTAAAATTACCAATTTCAAGGGTTGCGCCCGAACTCTATAACCCCTATGTTGGTAGTTTCAGTTTTGGTCATTGCTTAATATTACGTAGATTTCTTTTAGAAAGATTATTAACTTTCGTAAGGCTTTACTAAAACAATATATTGACCAAATACACCTGAAATATACAAATAAAACCTTCATGTCCCATGTAAAGCCACTTAAGGTATCAAAAATATATCAAATTTTGTACCACCATTTAAATAATCATATAATAATTTTACATGTGTATTTTATATGGATTACATAATTGTTTACAACCATATGAAAATTAATGTAATTGAAGAAAAAGTTTGTTTGATATAGCTATATAAACCCATTTAAAGAATTGCCCATATATGTTAATCAAGTATTATATACCTATTTAAAGCCACATCTGTACATCAAATTGTATACAGCCATATAAAGTTTTATATGGATTACATGGAAAAGGGCTTATTTTATAAAGCCATATAAAGAATTAGCCATGTGAATCCAATTTTTTACACCCATATAAAGTTTTATGTGGAAAATTTCAGCACAACTTGTATACAGATTTATATAATAATAATGAATACTTGTTATGCGACAGTATCCATCAAAAGTGATGCCCATGGCGCAGCGACACAACAATTACAGAATTAATGCAAAACATCGTGAACAAAAAAGAAATAATAGTTAAGAATACTGCAAAATTCATACATATAAGAACAAATATAAGCTTAAAATTGAACAGAATCAGAACACATGAGGAATGTCTTTAATGATGATTTGAAAGAATTGAGGGAAGGACTGAGTTTGATGTTGTCTGGAAGTCTGTTCCATAAAAAGGGGCCAGCAGAAGAAAATAAACCTTTACCCCATGTTCTAAAAGTACGTGGAATAGCTAATTGAAGTTTGAAATTAGAACACATGAACTGGCGGGGAGACTTACTGACTTATATGGGATTAAAAGATCAGAAATATATGTGGGAGACAATGCATGAGTAGACTTATACACAAAAACAAGTATTTTAAAAACAATTCTATGATGAATGGGTAGCCAGAGTAAATTCCTTAAAATGGGAGTAATGTGTTCATTTGGTTTAGGGTAACAATCCTGGCAGCAATATTTTGTAAGCGGGAGAGACGTTTGATTTGATTGGTTGGGAGACCATATAAAAAAGAGTTACCCATATCAAGGCGGGAAGAGACAAAAGCATGAACTAGTATATGGCTCATATAAAAGTTTAATTTTGTTTTTATATATCTGGTCATATAAAATTGTACGTCATATAAAAGTTTATAAAGTTTTATATTTATATCTGGCCATGTATAAAAATTGTATATGTCATATAAAGTTTTATAAAGTTTTAAATCTATATCTGGCCATATAAAATTGTACATATCATATTAAGTTGTATAAAGTTTTATATTTATATCAAGCCATATACAACTTCATCTATCTGGCCATTTCTTTACATTGCATATATCTGGAATTCATATCAATCCCATATATGGCCTATATATGGAATTCATATCTGGGCCATATAATTTTTATATATCTGGCCCATATAATGGATTTCTGTAAGGGAGAGCTTGACCATCAGCTGACCAGTTCACGTTTATGCCAACAGGCCAAAGAGTTGCATTCGCTGTACAATAAACAGATCTGCAGATAGAGAGTAGCCTTTCTCGCTCATGAACTGAATTGTGACGAGACAAAAACAGCTGTGCGATACACTGATACATGTATAAAGCATGTAGGCCAACCTTTCTTTGACACTAAATTCCATACAACTGAATTTCATTTTATAGCACAATAGAATTAGAAGTATTTTAGAATATCAATCTATGAGACCTTGGCACAATCACCACCTGACCACACACACACTTTAATACAAACGTAAAAAGTTTACTAAAAGCAAAAAAAAATCGCCTGGACGTGACTTTGTTTTGATTAAGATCTGCGAATGCGCATTCATATGTAAATTTATTATACAAATATCTTCTCTTGCATTTACAAAAGTGTACTTTTTGAACAGGTCCGTAATTCTCATTGAAAGTGGAAGAGACATGGCCTATTATCCAAAAAGTGGGGGACCAGAGGCAAATTCAAACAAAATGTACTGAATTTTAACAATTCGGCTGAAAAGTGGTGCTTCTCAATTATTGTCAAAGTTGTAAGAACGGATGAAATGGTGGAATGTGCGCACAAATATTATATTATATTGTTAATCTCTTGCAACAAAACTAATAGAAGAAAAGCTGACAACATTTGAGTATTTTCAAAGGTAGTATGAAAATTCTTTTCGCAATTAAATGGCCATGCAGACAATTATTGTACAGTACTGTACTGATTTTACAGTACTGTACTGTAATGCATAGCCTAACGAGTATCAAACCTATTGTTAAGTCGCGATATCCCTTGGTTATAATTCCTTTGTTACAATAACTGCATGGTTATCTAATTACGAAAAGAAATGGCAAGATTACCTTCGAAATATACTTTGTAATGTTTTCAGGTTCTATTCCCTTTGCTTTCCTGCAACAAATTTGATAGCAATGACAAGCAAACTTTTTTGTCGTTCAACAAGTTGTACATCTGATGCATTTCGTGCCCGGCGTGTGCAGCATCCAGGGATGTCTGTTGCTTAGCAACAAATCTACGTTGACCAATCAGAAATTGATCAGCAATTACGTCACAAAAACAACCACTGTTTCCTGGTTAGCGTATTGCAGTTTATTGTGTTCTGGTTATATTAAGATTGTTCCTGTTGCTCTTCGGTTAGCCAAGATAATTTAACCACGGTGTTTTTAGAGTGCACTAATATCGATGTCGACCCCCCCTCCCCTACCCCTCCTCCAAACCCCACCCCGTCTCGTGCGGCCATGAAAATAGCATGCTAATTTCCAAAACATTCCAAAAGTGTTTTGTATCCGTATTAATTTTCTCGGCGCTAAATTTGGAACTGCCCTATACGAAAAACAATTGCATTGTTAGAGCATTCAAGTTGTACGAAATGCCAACTCTCTGGGCAATTTTAAACAAAAGTCAATATGTACCACATATAGTAATGCTGGCTGTCAATTGTGCTGTCTGTTAATTGCATGCTATATTCTTTGAAGGTATATGGACAGCTATACAAGTAGAGATTTTTTACCTCGAATTCTGACAGTCTGAGCAGAACAGTCTTTGAACAGTCACAATAGCACTTTTAGTTTTTCGGTATAAAACAAATTAAAGTTTGTAAAACATTTCAGCATGAGCAAAAGTTATGGCGTGGGATACATTCAAAATTCTTTGTGTAATGCCTTTCCCAACTTTCAAGTGTCAAAAACTATCATGTGTTCTGCTGTTAAATATTGTTCAAGGTTTTAATAATATCCAATCTCTTGTTCACTGTAGCTAACTTCTTCCACTTGAAATATTTGGTGGAAAAAAACGAAAAAATAAAAACTTAACATGTACATTTCTCTATAGTTGTCCCATTCTAACGTCACAAAATATTGCGCATGTCATACAAAACAATATTTTAATATCATGTTTTATATCATTTTTGTAATATGTTAGATTTTTAACTGTTTTTGATAGGAATGTTTTGTATACAGTCCCTCGGAGTAAGGAATACTTCGTGATCCTGAAAATGTTCGTTATTCCCAAACTAACTTCGTTCTGTGTGTTCACATTCCTGCCCGACCCTGATTGCCATATAGCAAGTGTACTGCAGGCGATATTAGCTTAAATGATCAAAACTTTCTTTTAACTCTTCACCGCGCGACATTCAAGTTACTCATGCATTATTATTTTTTATTTTTACCTTATTATTTGTAATCGACATAAATATCACTTGATCAGTATTTGCTATTGAAATGACTTCATGCATGTTACCAGAAACGTGATGTCGCGTTTGTAAGTAATTACAGGTAAAATTTCCCCTAAAAATAGATAATAAAATATCATATTATAAAATCTATACAACGATAAATGCTGACCGTTTTAATGAAACAAAAATCAAGACGCTTAATTTGTCACAGAATAATGGGTAATCTTTTAGACTGAAATTAAGATTTACTTTTAAATACAGTAAACTTTGATTAGTGTAGCGAAGTCAACATTTGCAATCAACCAATACACAGTACTGCTATACAGGTTCAGATATTCCTATTTGGTTGGTATGTTATACAGTCATGAAAGTGTATAAGTCATTTAAACACGAAAACTATCTAACTATTGGGTAAATGTAGTATACATAACTATATGCCTCGAATAAAAGGTATACACTGAGTTGACGAGGCACAAATTCTTGGCAAGTTTTACACTTGCTGAGTTGGACTCAATGATTTTTGGCCCCATTGGAAACCTGGGCTTAAGAATTTAATCGTACCGTGGAGCAAGAACTCAAGAAAATCACTATTAATCATAGACATGTGAGTGGTGATTTCTAAAAGTAGCTAAAATTGATCAATTTTCTCAGCAAAATAGCTAAGTATTGTCAATAATGCAGAAAAATAGGTGAAATTATCACGTTGGAAAATAGCTGAAATCAGCTAAATAAGTAGTCTCACATGCCTGATTAATACTACCAGATTATCACAATATTAGCTCCAGTTATTGCACTGTAAGGTCTTCACTCCGGTGACGTTCAATACAACTTGATTCACTGGAAAGGTTTACACGAATTATAATCTTCTTTTATATAGTTTTTGCGTGTATGCGAATGTTGCTTAATGAAGGAGTTATCACTTTGGGTTCAGCTCCTCAACTTCAATGTGGAAGGGTAAAGGCACACGTGTCAGTCCTGATGACCCTCTCTTGGGGTTGGGAGGAGTGTAGTTTGGAGGAAATTTCAGATTTAACTTTTGCAAGATGGTTGTTGTCCAAATGAACACCTCCATTCTAGCCAACTCCTCTCCAATGCAAGACCGCTTGCCTGTAGAATGTAAGGGAAAAAATCATCATCTTTAGCGACTCTTGTATACAACATTAGTTAATATCAACATGTGTTGTGAGGATATCTCTATATCGATGAACTGTATTATGATGCCGGCAAATAGGTCGTCAATTTTGTGTGTATATATATATATATATATATATATATATATATATATATATATATATATATATATATATATATATATATATATATCTATATATATATATATATATATATATATATATATATATATATATATATATATATATATATATATATATATATATATATATATATATATATATATATATATATATATATATATATATATATATATATATATATATATATACATATATATATACATATATACATATATATATATATATATATATATATATATATATATATATATATATATATATATATATATATATATATATATATATATATATATATATATATATATATATATATATATATATATATATATATATATATATATATATATATATATATATATATATATATATGTATATATATATATATATATATATATATATATATATATATATATATATATATATATATATATATATATATATATATATATATATATATATATATATATATATATATATATATATATATATATATATATATATATATATATATATATATATATATATATATATATATATATATATATATATATATATATATATATATATATATATATATATATATATATATATATATATATATATATATATATATATATATATATATATATATATATATATATATATATATATATATATATATATATATATATATATATATATATATATATATATATATATATATATATATATATATATATATATATATATATATATATATATATATATATATATATATATATATATATATATATATATATATATATATATATATATATATATATATATATATATATATATATATATATATATATATATATATATATATATATATATATATATATATATATCTGGTTTTGTTGCAGGTCGTATTTCCTGACTGTACCTGCATGGTCAGATGGCAGGGAGAGTGCTACGCACTAACAGCCTGTGCAAATTAAAGGGCTGCCTTCGAGCGTAAACAGAAGCAGCGTAAAACACTGGTGTGGGGTCGCTTTTAAGTGAAGAATACGCTTTCTTAATATCCTTAACCAGGGGTTCAATTTGTGGATTGAAGCTGGTTACAAGGGGGACGCGTTTGGAAGAGGGCTCTCTGGGACAATACACTAGCAAGAACTTTCTGTCCAATTGCTGTACGCGGCGAAAGGAGCGCAGCAGCAGTTTAAAGGGATAGCCTCTAGATTTGAAATACTTAAACAAATAAGTCGCATTACTGATGAATAACTTACTACTTGAGCTTATACGTCTGTACCGCAAGAATTGGCTGTAAACAATTGATTGCTTAAAGTGTTGTGGATGGAAACAACTGTAGTTGAGGTATGTGTGTCTATTTGTGGGCTTAGTGTATACTGATGTTTCTAAGCTGTTGTTTACGATTTGTATTTGGACGTCCAAAAATTGCACGCTTTTTGTGGATTATTACAAGTGAAATAACAGCTTAATGGTTGGACAAAATTCATTAAGTGCAAATACAAATTCATTGAGCTTTTGAAGGCCAGTAGGTCCATATGAGGAAGATGTCGTCGATATACCTGAAGTAACACAAGGGTTTGCAAGTGCATTTGGCAAGAAATTTATCTTTAAGATTGGCCATAAAAATATTTGCGTAACATCGGGCCATTGTGGTACCGATGACTGTCACATTTTTTGCAAATAGAGGACGCCATTGAAAGATAAATATTTGGATTGAAAGGATAAATTTGATCAACTTGCCAAGGTCCTCGCCTGAAGTGACCTAGGAAGAATTACGTGCAATGATATCTTCTCAAGCACGGACACCTTCCTCATGTGGAATATTAGTATACAGACTCTTTACATCTAGGGTGACCAGTAGACAGTCCTCTGATTAACAATCAGCTCCAATTTTCGTAAAAAGTCAGCTGTATCCTGAATGTAACTAGGTATTGAGCAAAAGAGAGGCTGAAGCTTCTATTCACGAGAGCCGATATAAACTTTGTCAAAGTGCCTGTTCCGGAAACAATATGTCGTCCTG